>SRMA01026553.1:72913-92691 GCA_007224835.1 Danionella cerebrum | reverse complement strand
TGAAGATTCCATGACCAAAGTTTGAGTTACATGTTGAATCAGAGGACAATTTCCCAACATTCTCAACAAATTCCCAGAACTCATTTAATGGTACCAGTCTGAAAAGATATAGCAAGCCAAGTCAGATCAGCTTGGATGTCTTGGCAAGGTTTGGTGGCTTTAGCTTGAACGGTCTAGGAGAAGATGAGTTGAGAATTTTTTTCCCTTTACAAGTCAACATAATGAACAGACAGGATTCATTGTATAAAAAAAAAAAAAAAAAAAAAAAAAAAAAAAAAACCTTGATGGATTGAATACTACGCCACATTTTTCTTCTGTTCATCTGAGGCATTGTCCAAATTGTTACTGTTTCTATACCAACTAGAGTGAACTCCATTGATTTCAATCCTGGATCCAGGTATTTCTGAAAGTGAAACTCTTGTGCCATAGTTTAGGCTCCAATCGCTTTAGATTAGATGGTTAAGCTGAAAATGTTATGGGTTTGAGTTAATCTACAGTGCAACATGCAGGTGAGTGGTCTCACCTTGGCGTTGAGTGGGCAGACAGACAGGGCACTGGTGAAGAGACTCTGTTCAGACCTCCACTGCTGACTGCGCTGAGCAGAGCGAACCACATTCACACACAGCAGTGTCAACATGGCCGCTCTCAGTAGCCTCTGTTTTGCAGCCCACAGACATACACACAAGGCATGAACACAAACTCAACCAACATTAGTTACAGGGAATAATGGCCTGATGGTGAATATTAGGAGGTGAAAAGGGGGAAATTGGTGAAGAACAGGCCCGTACCTTGTGTTTCCTCCAGTGACAGCTGGAGTAGCCCACAGCGTAGGCCAGGATGAGGCAGTAGCCTGCTGAGGAGAGGTACAGCACGCGCTCGGCAATCACAAAACCCACCCGGAAGAACAGATTACTGGCCGGCAGGAAGGGAATAACCATCAGTACAAGGCCAAACGTTAGAGTTCTGTAGCAAACAAGGAGAGAGGAGCCACAAGACAAAGCTTTGTTTATTTAAAAATACTGTTCCCCTAATTATGGAAAATGAAGACCTCCATGTATGAAAATACATTAATAAACAGATTAAATCAATGTGCAAACTTTTATGCTAACATGTGCATTGCAAACAGCAACAGACGGAATTTTAGAACACAGCAAACACAGAAGTTTAAATGCGAGAAAATAAAACCAAGTTTTTTTTTCAACAGCATTTTTTTATTAAATAATGTATACAAAAATCATAATAAATACGCCTATGTTTAATTATTTCCACTGAAATAAAAAATCTATGCACAATAAAAATGAGCTGATCCTTTAAACAACTGGCATAGTTTGGCATGGTTTTTTTTTTCTTCAGAAAAAAAAAACTCACCAAACTTCCCTCAAAATCATGAATTCTCCCTAGTTTTTATTTAAAACATGCTGTAAGAATACTCTGGAGTGCAGTCTGTTGTCTAAGATCTGCTGCAGAAAATTATCTGACTGTGCTGGGAATTGAGAGGCAATTTAGTAGCTAGTCATGGTTATATCTCCCTTTCTGTCTATATGATCCCCGATATTGATTTGCCCAGGGTGCATTTCTAAGTTCTTGAAACATTCCAAAGCCAAATAATATGTAATAATATAACCCTGAAAGAAAATAAGCTTAAAAGTCATGATGAATGAATGAGAGTTTTGAATGTATAATATGTGTAAAATAATTCATTTTCCAACCCGCTTATTCCCTTTTCCCTTTTGGGATCACGGGGGTCCAGCTCACATCGGGCGAGAGGCAGGGGTACACCCTGGATTTGCTCAAACAGAGAAAATTATGTGGCCAAATATATACTCAAAATCTTTATAAAAAAAAAAGTTCCTTAGGGTTAATGGATACACTATTTTTGAATCGCACATATTTAAAAGCATAGTTTTTAGTTGTATTTGACCAAATATTAGCAGGAACCAACGTGTAAAACTATGTGCTGTAGAACCAATTTTACAATAATAGTATTTGTATTCAGTTCATACCTTCTTTTACTGCTGTCCTGTGAGCACAGAGCTTGACTCAACAAACCCATCAGACAACACCACAGCACAACAGGCCACACAATCCTCCAATCAGTGGCTGATTTAATCAGAGGGACACAACCCATTGACCAATCAAAACACAGCCACCAGGGACAAAGCAGCAGCCAGGCATTTAAGGAGTAGTAGTAATTATAGTTTACAATCTGAGAAGAAAACAGATTGCAAAGACATATTGCATTACAATTGTTATGCACCAAAAAGGATGAAAAGACTTTATTTAAGTATACATTTAATACTGAACCATGCTGAATCGTTTTCAATTAATATATGGAAGAGACGTCATATTACCCTCATCATGAGGCTTTCAGCAAAAGATGCTGGGTTATCCACTTCAGTGAAAGATGGAGGTCCAGTTCCCATGATTCTCCATCTCAGGTACAAAAGTAAAGAACCTCCAACAAAAAGAATACCCAGCCTGATGAGCACACCACTCTTTGCCAAGCCATTAATCTGCAGTGAAAACAGAACATTTAAGTCCATTTAAATGCAGTTCATGACTAAAGAATAAAACAGTGAAAAGCCTTACATGAAACGATTTTCTCTTGGTCAGCAGAAGCTCATAGACATTGAGATTACAGACCATGAGGAGATCATAAGCAGCATTAACTCCCTTTAGACATGCAAGAAAATAAATTAAATGTAGGCTCTATATGTAAATTTTATTATACAGAAGGTTTATTGTGTATTTTTACTTACCAGAACTGTAATACCTTGCTCCTTGCAGAGCATGGCAACAGCACAGAGAAGAATGCTGCCAAATATCCACAGCAAAGAGAACTTTTTATTCCCACCTACAGATAAAAATTCAACAGCCAAAGTAAATTGTAAGTTGACTACAAAGTTGGTTATTTTCTGCAGAATGTCTGAGGTTGCTTGTACAATGTTTCAATGCAGTGTCCCCTAGTGGTCTGGAGAAATGAACGGATGGCTCTTTTTCTCCCAAGCCGTTGGCATCAATACATTTGGAATGAAACCAAGTGAAAATTTACCCTGTCGGCCATTTTGAATTATGTAAAAAAAATCCTGTATTTTGTACATCATCATTTGTGAAACATAACAGCCAGTGCCACCTTAAAGACAACAGATATTAAGAACTTTATGAAGATGCTAATAACTTTTGCAGGTTTTTCCCTGGATGAGGCTGAAAACAGATACCAATTTTACCATAATTGATTGAGCTTCCTGTCTGTCATTTTTAATTAAGTGTAAAGCTTTTTTTTTTCTCAACCTCCTCCTGGGCTCTTTGTCGGATTCTCACTGAACTCGAATTGATGGATCCTCAGACCTTGCTGGTAAACTGTTATGGATTCATGTCGACAGAAATGCCATTAAGATTTTGGTGGTTAATGGTTAATTAAGCTTTATCTCTTGACCTTAAGTACCTACTGCTGATCCCAAAATATTGTTTGGCAATAGGGCCACCTATGGGTCAAAACTCAAAACTTTCTGTTGGGTACTACGTTTTTTTGCATTTGCGTATTCAATGGAGTGTTTTAAATGCAAGGTTTTGAGCTGAAATTTGCGGAAATATACCTGGAATTTATCAGGATTTTCCTGCAGCCTGATCTATTGAGAAGCCTGGTCTTTCTTCTCCCTACAATCGCAAGATCTGATGCGATAAATATTTCCTTTTTTGTACTTTGAAAAATATGCAGCATGCAAAGTTTGCACATGTGAAAATATTTAATAAATACACAAGTAAGTACTCAACATTATAGAAAAGCCAAACTTACTGCAAAAATATTTATGAATAACATGTGGATCAAAACTTTAATGTACTAGTAATGTACTAGATTTTGTCTGACCTTGAAATGCTTTGCAGTAAAGCAGAAAAGAGAGTTGAAAAAACAGGGCACACATCAAATCTGCTCTGCCAACAACTCCAGCCACCTACAAGACACAGCCAACAAAGGAGATTATTCACAAGAACGACTAAATCCTTCAGAGAGCAAAAAGACTTGGCATCATCCATCATTGAGAGGCCATTGAATGTACCCCATAGGTATAGTTTTGCGATAGAAATGATTTCTACGTTAAACAGTGAGCTCCGGGCTTGTAAACAAACAAAAAGATCAACGTAAAAAAAAATAAAAAATCTATTGCTGTTCCGAATTGCCTGAATTTCTACACAGCTGATATTAATGGCTGAGGTAGGAGGCAGCCCTCATTACAGAACTGCAGTCAGCCCTGGCTGGAGTCCTGCAGCCACCTTCTTTGATACGTCCCGTAGGCCCGAGTCAGTGGTCTCTATGAACCTCACCCCCTCCAGCCCCAGGGCCGGTTTTTCTGAAGCTGATTAAAGAGCAGATATCGGATCATGGCCAGCCTCTACCATACTCGGACACATCCGTGGCAGGTCAGAGCGAACGTTATTAGCCATGGCTGACTATAGAGCCCACCTATGTGTTTCACACCAGCTGTGTGAAGCTTTCTTCTCAGCAGCCCCTGTAATGTATATTTCATGCAACATCAATAAGCATTGTGATGCGAAGCATTACAGTCGGAGATTGTTTACATGGTAGAGACAACCTGCTGAATCACGTCTTCCCACTCTACTTACACTTTCTGTGTGAACTGGATGTGTTGCAAAGAAGAGCGCAGCCAGGAGGGATGCTTTCGGGGGGTGACTGTTATTTGTTCCCCTTCCATCATCAACTGTGCCACAAATTAATATGGCAAACACATCGATCATCAAGACAGAAATAATGCAATGGAGGGCAACATTGAGTGCGTGGAACCCAATCGGATGTAATCCTCCAGCTAAGAGGTAGTTAACCCTATAAAAACAAGTCACACGTCAGATAAGGATTTGATCTTGGGTAGCGATCATATAAATGTTCTAAATCCTACAAAAGCATTCCTAATGGTGGCTTAAAGAAGTTGTAGCAATTTAAAGTAGCTTTTGTTTGTTAGTTTGTTAGAACAGACAATAGCTAATGTAAAGACATGTCATTAGCAGCGCGCAGGATGTAAATTAAGCCCCCTGTATAGATTCCACCCAGTTGCAGTCAAATGCCAAAGACAATTCCTGAGATGAGTCTGAAAAAAAGGCAATATATGCATCCAATTTTAATGTCAATTACCATGGAAGCACTTGGTGGACCTCTTTTGAGATCCCACTGAGAATAAAATTACAAGTCCACACTTCTAATAAATGCGTTGTCGTTGAGCAATATTCACAACAAGCTTGCTGGACAATTGCTTCGTGTTATTAATCTGTCACACAGCAGTAATTGAAAGAAGCATGTGTCCTGTTGAACATACCTGAAGGTCAGGACGGTCAGCGGCCGGTAGGATTTGTGACTGGAATTGCTACTTAAGTTACTTCCCCAAAAATCATTTTTCCAGATGTTACTCAGAGGAGTGTCAGGCTTCAGATCCTAGAAAATGGAGAGTTAAAAAAATGAATTTGGATTAGATGGAGAGCTAAAACAGTATTGGGTTATACACTGAATGTATAGACAATGAAAATTCTGTAAATATCCCACTTAAAACGTAGATTTATTAAGTAACAAATACTAAAAACAATAGTAAACAGTACTTGCTTTGATACGCTCAAAATTACTGAAAGTTGATAATCAAGTCTTTACTGAGAAAATATAAATGTTATATGCAAAAAAAGTACTAAGAATGATTTTAGCTTGCAAAAATGTCTTTTCTTGCTTTGGTTAAATTGGTACTGGCTTTAATATTGGCCAACGAGTGTTGAGATCGTAGGAGTGTTTTTTTTTAACATGTATGAGCTGTTTCTTAATAACGCCTTGTAATTTATTAGTGGGTAATCGACAGCGCTCACTTACCGGTAGTTATCATATGGGGTGACTACCACAGTTTTTTAGCAAACTTTTGGACCTTTCAACTCAAATATATTTTGTGCTATGCGCATCAAATTTGTCAAATCACGCAGCTTATTGACGAATAGTGTGCTGTTACTTTTGCTACAGCTGGCATCTTTCTACAATTGTAAAAAAAAATGTGCAGTATAAGAGTATAAGCTGAGACACATTTGTCTTTATTCACTTTAAATAATATCTAATTTAGAACAGATTTTTTTTTGTCCATGAAATAATAAATCATTTTATTATGACCACAAACACACTTTGATGTTTTATTTATTACAAAATAAAAAGGCAGTTTTTGAATAGATGATGCAAATTATTTAGGCAGTACCTTGTTATTGATGATGGCTTCTGAATCATCAAACACAAAGTCCCCATCATAGCTGTTTATGAAACAGAGCAGTGCAACAGAGGCAGTAAGCATTCGGGAGTACAAGGCTCCCAGTTTTGGCAAGGGGATGTGATGATCCCAGTGAGGCTCAGAAAACACCATATTTCATGTGGTTTCTGCTCATTCTGACCCAGAACAAAAGAGGCAGGTGGAAGGTTAAATCAAAAAGCTACCGCACTCGTTAAAAATCATACCTTAAAAGCGGAAGGGCTCAGAAAACGTTTCCTAATGTTTGCAATGTAAAGAGATATAAAGGCAACGTAGCATCTCAGAACTGTTGCACGCACGGATAGATGATTGTCAACAAAACTCAGTGTCAACAAAGAAACCATGCCATTCACATCTAAACACATGCTGTAGTGTGTACGTGCACGAAACTCTTTTGTTTAAACATGATGCAAAGATAACGTATATTATGGGTAACGTTAACGTGCTCGCTCCCGATAATACGGGTCTAGCTAGAACGAGTTCCAGTAAACCAGGCTATAAATCGCCGGTGTCAAATATACCGTCCATATATTTAAACATGTCGATTCATAGAAAAAAAACAACAAGCATAATACGTGGATAAACGATGGCTGGTTCCTTTAAGAGCCTCTCCGAGTAGTACTTCCTGCTCACGCAATGAGAAGAATGGATGGCTTAGCGTCACGTGATGCGAGCAAGCCGAGTAGTAGTAATCAAAGTCAGTATGATTTGCACGTGAACCAGATACTCGTTTTGTTGAAAGCTCTAGCGTTAATAAAGTAAAATAACGCTAAAACAACGAGATATTCATACATTTCGAAACCACAAAATACTATGAGGAATGAAAAATCTTAAAACAGTTTGTTAGCTGAATTACTTATTTGTTTTGAAAACAGTACGTGTTTAAAATGCAAAACACGTGTTTAGAAACAAAAAATGCGTTATCTAAACATCTTTAAAATTGAGATTGGTTTTAATGTTGGGTTTAAGAACTTTAAAGTAGACCCTATAAATTCAACGCTTTAAGTATAAAACATTATTTGTTACGCAAGTCTCCACAACGAAAAGTAGAAGATAAAGGTAAGTGGTGACATTGTGTTTATTACAGGAGTGATTATGATTTTCCAAAAAACTCAGTATGTAGCAATTTTTCACCGTTTTGCGTGTGTGTTGGTAGAGGGCACTGCATTTGGGTCATAAATAAATTAAGGCTGTGGATCTTTCAGTCTTCTGTCCATTTTTAAATTAAAGAAATATGTAAAATCCTATCGGATACTATTCTATGCACATGTCATTTTTAAGTTAAAAACAATAATTAATTCCTGCACAGATAATCTCAAATCTTGAAACTTAATAAATGGGGTTATTGTATTGCAATATCAACACCTTTATGTAGTGATTAGTGCACTTGTTACCCAGTCTGAAATGTGTTTCAATCTGTAAATATGTAAACTCATTTGCAAACATGTTTAAATCTCTAAATGTGCATTTAAATTTGGAATTATGTATCAATTTGTAAATTGTGATTGAATTTAAATGTGACTGCTCAAATGTTAACCAATTATAAGATCAAAAACGGTCAAAAAAGTCAACAAATATGTTCTATCACAATCATATTTGCTTATTTAGGCTTGCAAAAAAATTATGTTCTACACACAAGTTTGCATTAACTTCACTTCTTTTCATATCACAAATTCTCCTGACATGTTTTTTCTCTCAAACTGTGGTAAATTAAGTGATTTATTAGAATTATTTTGGCATATTTTCTCCCACAAAAATTCACATTTGATTGGTACAGCACCAGTGGTAATGAGTAGTTATTTGAGTTATTGTTTTCTTTCTACCATTTTGGCCATTTTACTCTGGCAGCGACAAGGCATTTGCACCCACAAAACCTTTTCTGTAACAATTTTCTGCAAACCCTGGTTATGGCTGTGCAAGAAAATCCCAGTGGATCAGCAGTTTCTGAAATTCGCTTAAAATTATGAAGTCACTTTTCTTTCTTATTCCGATGCTCTAATTGAACCGCAGTACATTGTTTTGACCATGTCTACATGCCTAGATGCATTGAGTCGCTGCCATGCGATTGGCTGAAAATCAGATTGAGCAGTGGAACAGGTGTACCTAATAAAGTGGCCAGTGCGTGTAGCTAATATTTCAAGCATAAAAACCCCATATGATATTAACTCAAGTGAAGTCAACCCTTACACCCTGATTTGTGGCACAAACATTGCAAATACTAAGTGGCAGAGCTTTGCACCATTAATAGAAGCTTTGACCATGCAAGTAAACCATTCTCTTATTTCACCATGGTGTGATACTACATTGTATGTACTGTGAATAGAACCGTTTAGACATATTGCTGATATAATTTAAACAGAACTTGAACTTATTACTAGAAACCAGTTCTCTCAGTCATCTTAGAGATTATGACTGCATTTGCAACCAGGAAACTGACAATTTCTTGTTTAATCTCTTTTCTCCTATCTAGAGAGGTAATCGCTTCAGCTGCCTTTGAAATGAGGTAAGAACTCTATATTTGCTTATCCTACCTTCGTGCTTTTCAAATCTCCACTTTCTTTCTCAGTGCAGTTATTCCCTTTAATGAAACAATGTACCCTCATACTGGTGAATAATTTAGTCTGATGCAGAATGTTTGAAGGATAATTGTCTGTTGCCTGCATAATAAATTGCCTCTGTACTTTTAGATTGTTGTAGAATTGAGACATCCAGTCCATTTATCCACAAACTAATAACCTTACTTACTTTGCAGTTGCCAAACAAATATGACTATTATCTTGGACAGTTTGTCTCCAGTATAAATATACATTAGGATCTCTCACAGATATAATTAAATCCATTAAATGATGCACTTTCATATCAAGAATATTGCTTAAACAGAAGGAAAGAAACATTGAACATCTGCAGATTTTGGACATTTTCTGAAAGACAAAGAAAATAATAGGTCCACAAATCTATTATGTATATAATATGTTACGTCTAATTTCAAAAATTACTCATTTGCACCTGCAGGTGCGTCCCGAAAAATGTAATGCAAAGAAAAATGGTACCATTTCCGGAAAAAATTTAATATTTTCCAAATTTCTCTCAAATTAAAATAAAAATTAGAATGAAAGGGGAACGTGTGGTAGGTAAAGGTCTACAAACAAAAGATAGGAATTTAAGGCTTGAGAGGAATGTAAGGAAAATCCACTCAAGAACTTGGAGGGCTTCACAAGGAGTAAACTGATTTCTGAACCACTAATATTTATGTGGACACAAATAACAAGAGTAAACATTGATGCAATGGAAAAGCAGATATCGTAACCTATGTGCAGAACCTGAGCCATCATGATAAGCATTTATATTTCCTGTGCTTTATAAATGTTGTGATTTTTTTTTTTTTTTTTTTTTTTTCAGCAGATCTGATACATGAACTAGTTCCTTATAATCTTTGTACTCTGCTAAAACAAGTCCTTTTTTGATCTCCCAGAAATATGTCAACTGAAATTTTCTGCTACGAAGACAACCAATCACAGACTGTGAACGCAGTTAACATTTTTTTGGAGGTGCGTGTCAGTCATGAAATGGGCTTTGCCATTAGCTGGGCGCCTATTCAAAAATGAGAGATAACTAGTTGCATATATAAGACAAGACATCTTTCTTATTAGTGGGAGTTTTATTTCTCTCATAAAATCGAGTTACCTTTTCCAAATCCATTTTTGAGAGATGTTTTGTTGTCTAGTGCTTTTGAAATTAACCCACCATTATGTTGATTTGTCAAAACCAACATATTATTAATTGTCATTTGCTTTGGATACGTCATTGTCTCTAGAAGGAGTTATATACTTGCCATTGCCTTATTATGGCCATTAATTTGGAAATGGCAATGAAAATATCTTCAAGATGAAGCATCACAGTGAAATGGGGGTATTGCTTATTGTAATTACAGTAATAAACTTTAATGATATCACTGACAGCTCTCTTGCAAACAAACGAAATTTTCTGAACTTTATCTCAGCTTGGGTAAATGATAGGGGTATATCCCACAAATTTAAAGACTGTTGATTTAGACCACTCCTATTGGCATTGGGGAACTTTGTGTGATCTAAAAAATCTACCTTGGCAACCAATCAATATAAAAATTGTTTTAATTTGCACCTTTATAAGCCAACGTTAAAGCATGTGTACAAACTGTAGCCATCTAGTTAAGGTTATGTGCCAGTAATTTTTTTTTTTTTTGCAAAATGTAGTGGGTTGATGGCAGTATGATTCAAAGCCCACTGTATTTACATATTTTTTTTTTTTGTTGTTTGTCCAATCAGAGGACCGCGTTTTCTCTTGGTTGAAATGTTTAATTACACTGACCATTTAGAAAAACCTGCTGAGAAGAAAGTAGACTTCTCAGACTTCTTTGTAGCATCAATAATGAGTTCCAAAAATAATAACTTTTTTTAGGTCTAAAAAATTGATAAGTAACATTAGCCTATCTAATGTCTATCAAGATAAATATAATAGTCTGTATTTCTAGCACTAGGTAAATAAATCGAGGTGTCCACCAACTGTATAGCATAAGTTACTGGTGTCTTTGTTTCCGCCCCTTCTCTGAAGCTCATGGCCCCTTTGATTGTGATGAGGGGTGAAAAGAAGAACAAAGTCATTACTGAACTTCCTTTTGAATTTGTTTTGTACACAAAATGTACAAAATATTTGTATTTGAAAATATCATTCAGGCATAAAATTGGGATGTTTTATATGCTTACATGTCAATATTACATGGCTTATATATGTATACATGTATGTGTGTGTAAGTTTAGTGATTTTAATAAAAGAAATAAATGTTTGCAATGAGTAAAAGTGAAAATGTTCGTCATAAGACTCTTGATTTCTTTCTTCCATTGCTTACATGCTTATGGCCCCTGGCATTGCGTGATATCTAGCCATTTCCTCACTTTCATGCCATTTGACCCTGATAGTTCCTTTCTTTTATCATTACATGTACCGTCAAATTGCAAAAAGTGTGTGTCTGTCAGCCTTTCTGTGATCAGAAGACATTACATGGCCAAGTTCTTTGATGAGCCGTCTGTCACTTTGCATTTGGGCCACTCTTCAGGACAAGAGGAGGAGACCCTCATTAACAGACTCCCCATTTCCCCACCCTCGCTGCAACCAGCCAACTGATATTAACTCGACATCTAATATATTTCACATATGGGGCAGTTTTCAGTGACCAGTTGTCAGAACATGTGCTGTTTATGCATGTTTAGCTTATAAAAACACTGAAATGTAGCTAAATGATCAGAGTGAAGTCAGGATTAGGTGGATGGTTAATGGTTAACTTGATTTAATGTATTCAAGACTACAGCAGATTGATCAAACCCAATGTTCAGGAAATGCTTGTCTTTCCAAAAAGCAAAGCCATGTTCAGTTAATTTGCAATAAAATTATGTTCTCTCTTCTTAGAAAATATATGTTATGTTACCATGACTGCGAAGAGGCACTGTGGACCTCCTAAATTGGAGCGACTGGATTCTGTGATGAGTCACTTCTCTGGAAGCCTTGTCCAAAATGAGCTACAGGATACCCTGGAGGATCTGGACATAAGTGGTCAGACTGACCTTTGTGGTGGTCAACTTCTAGGTTAGTGTGTCTACTTTTATCAGTGACCTCGCCAACGTGAGGTCAATATAGTGTGATAACATCTCTACAAACATGCCAACATACATACGGATACAAATAACAAAGAGGTTAAGGTCCAATAAACAGATTCTTTTACACGTGCAGTTCATTTTACCATGTCTGTGTGTGTTGTTCATTGGCTTAAACACCAAATATTAAGCTACGTTCTTATAGCTACACTATACTGCAGATAAATGAAGTATCATTACCTTATGAAGGTTATGCAATTTTTTGATTATGGCACAGTCTAACTCCTCCTCCTCGTCTTAAAAGCACATGTTACTTACTGCTGATTGGCCATGAGTGTGTTGGAAAGCAGGGTCTGTTTGTTTTTCTGAATTATTTTGAAACATCACTCGCTGAAGTTTTGGAGTAAATTTCAATCTGTCTTGCTTTTCAGCACAAATCATGTAAACCAAAATCCCTACAAAAACGTGTTTAGTCAGCTTTATTTGGGCTGAACCCAAACTTAAATTCAGTGTTTTCATATAGTTATTTGAATTCACTTGATTTTATTGTGTTAATCTATTCCATGTGATCTGAATGTCAAAAAAAGTTTACTTTAAATGTAGATTTAATTTGAAAGTAGCTAGGACTGATGCACCCAACAAAAATAAATAAATTCACTGGCAGTTATTTTATCTGAATTTATGTTGAGGTGTATTTTTGAAGTTTTAAATATAGTTTGTTAAAAGAATTACACTCTTCAACAGTTTTTTTGGTAAGCGTACGATTATCATATGCATCCCTCGAAAAATAAAAAAATAAATCCTGGTTATTTTTTTTCCGCTTTAATGCTTTTGACTTCTTGTTGTTCGATGTTCCTAAGTTTTCAATCCATGCTTTTAATTATTAATTCCAACAATGAATTTGCTGATTCCTGCAGCTACAATCTAACTAAAGGTATTATCTGAAGCCGGACAGATTTAGCCTTGAGAGACTAAGCAAACATGTATTGTACCCTTGTAGCTGGAGTCCTCTATCTCTGTCCTGCTGGCAATCAATCAGGAGCCGCTCCATGCCATTACTGCCATTTATGAACTATTTCTAAAGTAGCAGCACTTTTAAATTGCTAAGATGTTATCATGCAAAAGGGGGTGCACTGTGTTATTGTTTTCTTTCTGAGCTTGTGGGATTAACCTTTGAGATAAAATCTCTCCATTGACTTTACTGTAACATTTACAATGCTATGGGTGTTCTCAGAATCGAGACACATTGTTTCAAGCATATAATATAATATATAACTTTCTTTCATTTATGTCTCTCGATGTCGGTTTTCTTGAAGAAGTCCCAGTGATGGGGAAATTGACAGAAGTAGAGCGATTTACAAGTACAACATTAATCATAATAATATTGTTTTAAATACTGATATTTTTCATGTTATATTGGTTTAAAATATGAAAAAAATAGCTAAACAAAACCATTTTGTAAAATGTTTCTTGAAACAGTCCCCTCGTAGGTTTTGAATCACCCACCTGATTCACCTTCCTGTGACCCAACATGCATTGACTTGACTTCAAGTGGAAAATTAAGCATCATTTCAAGTACTTCATCAGGAGCTGCTCAAATTCAGAGCGCTCTTAAAAATTCCTCTCCTGAACTACTGAGCTAATTCTCGCTGAGAAACACATCGCTCGTCTTGAAAACACAATCCACCCCATTGCTTTTAGAGCTGAGAAGTGTTTTCATTTTTCAGTTGGGTGTGCTCGATTTGTCCCAGATGTATTGCTGTCGGTACCCCTGAACCCTGTGAAAAACATTTTTTTTCTGACCTGTTACCTCAGAGATAATCGAATATGAAGTCTTCACATACTGTAAATACACAGCCCAAATCTGGTCAAATATTGACAGTCAGCTTTGCTGTTTTCGACAGTCACTCAGTCAACAGGAGGTCATTCAAAGGCTGCAAAGCATTCACAGAGAACATATCCAACATTCCCACGGAGACCTGATGCCCTTGTCAAAGAAGAACACCTGAACTCCAGAAAAGTAGAGTTTCTCATTTGTATTGATTGTTGCAACTGGCATGTGCATTGCTATTTTATCAGCTTAAAACTCATGAACCTAAACTGTTCAAGCAGATTGAGGCCCATCTTTTGATTCGCTATCTCTGTCTTCTTGTTTAGTCCACACCAATGTTTCAGCAGTAGCATTCACACTTACTCAACAAACCAGTATTCAGGGTTTCAACGTCCAAACTTTTTTTTTCCTGGATAATGAGCTCTTGATCTTGGTACTTTTAGCACTCAAGGAATGTTAGAAATAATGACATTCCAAAGCATTTTTTATATTGGTCCAGGTTGAAAAATGGTGGTCTTCAGAGTACAATCCTGTTATAATACAGTTATGTCTGTAATAGTGAGCATGCTGAACATTCAGTAACGAATAATATTATTAATCTCATAACTATATGTGCTGTACCATTGTCGTGGTGCACAAATGAGACCCGTTGGGTTCCCATTTTCACATGTCTGAATGAAGGCTCTGGAAGGAGCTCTACCTGCTGTGTCTCCACTCATTAAAACAAACTCTATTGTAGGAAAGGCCTGTGAGATGTGCTTCCACACTTGGGTCAGTGCTTCACAGGCTAATTCTCTGATAGTCATGTAATTAGCATTCGTTTGCAGGGCTAATTAAAGACTACCTGTATCCGGAAACATTCACCCCCACCTCAGGTTTCACCTTAAGCTACCCTGAATAATTATGACCGTATAACCGGACTGTTTAAAGGTAATGGCATTTATATTTCATTTTATGTAGAAAAAAACTCTTAACTGATAAGAGAAGCACTTTTTTGTTACAACTGCAAATGCTTCATATACTATTAGGTTTAAAGCCAATCAGGCAAATGTTTGGGCTTTCCTTGTAGTGACGAGTTTCATTTTCCTGTGATGTGGTACCTAAAGGAATGTAAGAGTGGCACATTACATAACTAAACCACTTGCTTAAATTTGTCAATTGTTCTTTTGTCGTACCAATCTGATGTTAAAGAAATCTGGAGGAAACATGTCCCGGTATCTTACTGGTGTGACTTCAGCAGTGTCTGTTATCGTTGTTCCAAATGGTAAGGGCTGTTTTACATGGGTTTTTTTTCTTAGTGATGTTTGCTTTTTAAGAAATTGGTTCCCATTTTGGGGAGATTAAAGACTATATCTCTGAGAAAAGAGATTTTCAAGTAAGGACACCTTCTCCTGAAATGGATATGGGTGAAGAACAGATGCTGCTGTCAGACCATTTTGATCTCTGGACGAGAGTGTTATTGTTTTTTTTTTCTTTTACAAGCATCTACAGTAACATTGTACTAACATGTTTCACACAGCTCTTTAAAGCAAACACTGAGAGATTTGGGTCCAATTGAATTTTGCTCCTCAGATTGCAGCCTTGCTGAGCTTTTGGGTCATGGCAGATCTTGTGTTGCGGGTGTTTACTTATTTAGGTTATTATGATGTTTTCCCACAGCTGATAGAATGGCTCTCCCCCTGGTTTCAGCTCTCATGCGGCGACTGCTTCATGTTTCAGATGGCTGGTGGTAAAAGACTCCTTTGTTCTCTACATGAGGCCAGAGGATGGCCAAGTGGGCACTGTGATTCTATACGATAAGGGATTTCACATCAAAATAGGGACCCGGGAGGCTGGAGTCAGGCATGGAGTCACCATTGAGAATCTCTGCAGGCAGGTTGAGATAAATGCTTCTTGTGTTGAAGATATTTCATCATGCAAACAGAAACGCGTATCTGAAATGTTAAACATTATTTGAAAAATCTATATTATATTCAGTATTTTGGGTGTTGCTTAAAGGAGTCGTGAGTTTTTGTTTTATCTTTCTATTCCACTCCACTAAAGGGATTTCAAAGTTTTTGAAGAAAATGGCAATATTGTCATTACAATGAGTCACATATTGACCAAAAGGTTTGAATATTAATTGTGTTTTTCATTCAAATGCAATTGTGGAAAATGTATACGTTTGAGATATAGTCTGAGTTCAAATCCAAGAGAAAATCTTGAATTCCCAAAAGTTTCAAACATGAATTATCGCTTTTGTAGGGTTCTGTCAAAGCTAAGCTTAGTGGTTTTAATTCTTGTGGCAGATTTTAGTTTTCACCCTTTTTGATAAACAAGAAAATGTAGAGGTGGCGATTGCCATGGATTGTGAACGGGCCAGAAAACCAGTTAATACAAGTTAATTTGCTCACGTTTGACCCAGACATTTTTCCAAGAAGTGTCTTGGATGATCCCTTTTATGAGCAATGACTATTGCTCCAAAAAAGATTGATAAGACTTTTCTGTTTTGACTGTCTATAAACAAAATAGAAAACAAACATTAATTTATTTCATACTATAGATATGTATGAGAAAAAAAGCTAATTCTGCCCCTTCTCTTTATTTTGTATTTCAACAATGATGTTGTGGAAAGAGCAATCTATATAAATATTTCTAGATTCTTATAAATCACAGATTCTTTGTGAGCAACACTTACCAAATAATTTCACCTGTATCTTTGAAAGCAGCACAAGGAGCTTCATTTAAGAGCTGTGTCTGGCTTTTTCAAAGGTTTGTCAACGCAGCAGGATACTTTGATTCTATTGCTGATGCCCTGGAAGAAGCAAAGGAGGAAATCTTCATCACAGCCTGGTGGTACAGATAACAATCAGCTTCAATTACTCCCCATGTACCTAGCTTTTATTCTGTGAGCACGTTTATTGCACCTTTTCTCATTCCAGCGGAAGATTTTCATGTTATCTGCCATTGTTGTTTATTTTGTTACTGTAGATATGCATAATTGGTTCTCAATGGTTAATAATTTTAAGAAAAGCTGCTTAACCCAAACACAATGCAATAGTGTTGATATTTTAGAGAATAAGTTCATTGCTGTTACTCTTTCATCGGTTGTCTCTTTATTGAGAACTTACAATTTTAACAATGCCTTTGTTACTCTGGCCCTCAAGTTAAGTCCAGAAATCATCCTCAAACAACCAGTAGTAGATCGAAACGTGGAGAATAGCCTTAAGCGTGATGCAGTGAGTCTAAACACCTGCTCAAATCTGGACTTTTTAATTCTTCTATTAGACCTCACAGCTCACCCATTTCCCCCTTCCCTTGAAATTTATTTAAACTAAATGTTTAAAACAGGAGCAAGTATCTTTGTCCTGTTACACAAAGAACTAGAGGTGGGCATGGGTCTCAACAGTGAGTACACCCTGATGGGACTTCACTCAAATATAATAGTTAGTTCTTCGTGTTGTCGATCATGAGCTGATGCTTTGTAGCGGGACCCCATACTGTACAATTTTAGCTTTCCCTGTGCCTATAACTCCAGACATGGGTCTTAGTTCATGTGTAGGGAACCCTACAGATTTTGTCTAAATACGGTCAGGTACTTCCTTGTACATTGTCTGCACGAGAGCCTGAGGCTGGAGGTCTGCTTGCTCCTCTGGTGCAGTAGACCTTTCATAGCATGCTGTGGTGTTCATCATTTTTGCACCCCAGGCTGCTGCGTGAGTGACGCGCCGTCACATTCTCTTATTGGAGCCCTTGTTGAGTTTGGGCAGAGGAGTGACACTGGGAAGTGGCTTGGGATCCACACCCAGAGGATGCCTGGGATGAAGCAGCTGGATGAAGGTGCAGAATGCTTGAGCCCTGCTGCTCTAGAAACACCTGCCAGGGGCAGCGTCCTCTTGAGGCTTTGCCTAAGCTGCTGTAGACGCAGCTGTTTTACAACATTGATGCTATCTTCATTGAGGTGTTATGTTTGGCTCAGGGCCAACTTTTTTAGTCGCTGATTTTATTATTTTTTTTGTTAATCAAAAATTTGTGTTTTTAATGAATCTCATTTGATTGACAGGTTGTCCAACACCCTGATCACATGCCTTCCCCTGCGTTGCTTTTGGCTCCCCATGAGAAGTCGGTGGTGATTGACCAGTCGCTAGCGTTCCTAGGATGATCACCAACACCGACTAACTGATGAGAAAAAGCCCTCAGCGCAGTCCTTCTATATCCCCCAGCCTCACTCATGTAGGTCCATTATGGTTTTATTTACAGAACAACCTGTATGCTTTCAAAGATATTGATTATGCTTGATCATAGAGCTTGTAAAATTTTTTCCATCCACCTATTTTGTGCACATTTTGGAATATTGCACAAATAAAAATCTTGGATAGAAACAGAAAGATGTACATACATTTGAAATAAGGGGTAACAGAGGACTTTTGATAAAACATAAAATTATATGTTAACATTAAATGATCCTCTACAGTTGTCATAAAAAATACTAATTAGTGATCTGAATTAAACACCTATGGTCTTAGCCAGGTTTTAAACCTGTTTTTTCTTTCTGGTAATAACAAAATATGCTAGTTTTATGGCTGTCTGCTCACTTTAGAGACTAATCTCGAGTGTTCAAATGATGAATTGCATTTTAGCAAAGCAAAAGTAAAATGCTAAATATCAGCACTGAAATGAGAGTAAATCTGACTTGCCCACAGTGGTTTACAATGTTTAACATGCCGTGTTATTGCAAGCTGGGTGTTTCTGATGTCTGTCAAAGTCTTCAATAGCGAGCTCAACATGCACCTGACAGACGGCTGCTAAAGTATGCTCTGCGTTATGTTGAAAATAACATCAATTTATATTTATTCATCATAATTGCCCGTGATTCAAACTGTGGAGCTAGTATGTATTTATTTAACCGTTATTTTATGAAGTTATCACATTGATCTGTGATTCTTCCATGAAAGCATTGACTGCAAACTTAAATTGCAATTGTAGCAATTTAAATGTTCTACTTTCATGCTAACAATGGCGCTCATAAAGAGTTCTTTATGACTACTGGGATTGATTTTGTGGCTGGTGGTTCAAGGCCTTTTTCTTCTTCTTTTCTTTTTCCAACGAGCAGACGTAAAATTGCAATTACGGAGCATCTGGGGCACCCTTGAAGGGCCTGTGGTTGATAATTCCAGTCCTTCTCGCTGGGCCTTTCCTTCCCCCAGAGAGCTGCATTAAACATAAAGGCCCTGCATGGATGAGTGAGTCAACAAATGACTGGGGCCACTAAATGGGAGCTTGATTCCGTCTGTATGCCACCTCTCCCGGCCTGCTGCCTACCTGCCATCCATTGTGTCATTAAATATGGGTCTGAGCTTTTAAATAAACATGATTTGCACCCAGATGAAGGCACTTATTGCATTTACTAAGGGGCTTTTCTTAGTATGCTTGAGTGACTGTATCTATCAACGCAGGGTTCCTCAACTGTAAAATCTTTGCTAATATACATGAAACTGTTACAGCTGTTGGTCTAACCTTTCAAAACGTCTCCTAAGGAGCACAGTGATATTTGCACTTAATAAAATTATGCCCACCAGGAGAATAGGGCTCTGACATTTGCCATTTGTCAAGTCGAGGGCACTATGATCCCCCATGAGCCATTAACTCGCACACATCAGAGGGCATTTTACCCTCGCGCGGCACAGCAGACCAGAGTCACTTACACTATCATTTAAGTTAAGGCTTCCCTACCACTCCCTTCAGTATGTATGGTCACTGGCCGAATGGCAGTCATGCAGATGTTTAAATTGTTGAATATTGTTCAATGTGTAAAAGATTGTGATGACTCTTCCGACTTTGTTGTCACTAACCTTTTAAAACCCTTTTGAGTGTTTTTACAGAAGTTAAAATTAACAAAATTAATAAAAATTTCAAAACAAAATTTTTCCAATTTGTGTAATTAATTAGTAATCTCTTGATGATCACCATCTCAAGCCAAAGACCAATCTCTCGGAAACCACCACTCGAATTGCACCACTTGTGCAACTTCTGTCTACATGTGTAAAATATTTAAGATGC
>SRMA01026553.1:42255-65840 GCA_007224835.1 Danionella cerebrum | reverse complement strand
AAAGCCTGTCTCAGCTTCTGTCTGAATTCTTCACAATCTTCTTCCTTTTCAACTTCCACCACTTGGTCTTCTTTTCAATCTTTCGTCTTCTCTTCTTCCTGACCACCAGAAACATCCTACACATCACCATCCGATGCTGTCTGGCTACACTCTCTCCTACCACTACTTTACAGTCTCTGACCTCTCTCAGATTGGCTCGTCTACAAAGGATGTAGTCTACCTGCGTACTCCTCCTCCACTCTTGTAGGTAACTCTATGTTCCTCCCTCTTCTGGAAATAAGTATTAACTACAGCCATTTCCATCCTCTTGGCAAAGTCCACCACCATCTGTCCTTCTAGGTTCCTTTCCTTAACACCGAACCTGCCCATCACCTCCTCATCACCTCTGTTGCCCTCGCCAAGATGCCCGTTGAAATCTGTTCCCACTACTACTCTCTCTCCTCTGGGAACACTCTCAATCACCTCATCTAACTCACTCCAAAATCTCTCCTTCTCTTCCAACTTACAGCCTACTTGTGGAGCATAACCACTCACTACATTCAACATCACCCCTTCAATTTCTAACTTCAAACTGATCACCCTGTCTGACACTCTTTTCACCTCTAAAACATTCCTCACAAACTCCTCCTTCAGGATCACTCCTACCCCGTTTCTCTTCCTATCCACACCATAGTAAACAGTTTGTATCCCCCTCCAATACTACGCGCTTTGCTACCCTTCCACCTGGTCTCCTGCACACACAGAATATCTACCTTCCTTCTCTCCATCATGTCCACCAGCTCTCTACCCTTCCCTGTCATTGTACCAACGTTAAGAGTCCCTATTCTCAGATCTATACTCCTGTCTTTCCTCTTCTCTTTCTGTCGATGAATCCTTCTCCCTCCTCTCCTTCTTCGACCAACAGTAGTCCAATATTCACCAGCACCCTGTAAGTCAACAGCACCGGAGGCGGTCGTTGTTAACCCGGGCCTCGACCGATCCGGTATGGAAATCGATTTGGTGACTCGCATATTGGGTTTTTGGCATATTTTACGCCGGATGCCCTTCCTGACGCAACCCTCTCTATTTATCCGGGCTTGGGACCGGCACAGAAGACACTGGCTTGCAACCCCTGTGGCTAGATTGCCCTCGTGATGACACCACACCAATAGTAAAGGAGAACAGGATCGACCAGCCGCTACATTATACAATCATTTGTACATGTTCAATTGTAATACTCGTTTTAATATATGTATCATTGTTTCTATTAATATATGTATCTTTGTATGTATGTTTAAGCAATAAAAAAAATAAAAATAAAAAATTTGTGTCTCTTAGTCTTGTTCTTCTTCTGTTGTTTTTTTGGCAGTTTGCTTTATGGTGCATCAGCGCCACCAGCTGGATCAGTAGTTACCGAAATGAATTAATGAAACGTTCTTGTTTTATGAATATTTTTCTGACAGTTCAAGTGAAATGCAAGTGTTGCATATTTACTAACACAAACCTTGCTACAGGTGATTAGCGAACCTGGAAGGAAGCGAAGGCGTTAACAAGCCAACGAGGGAAACCACCGGACGTAACAAAATACAAGTCGTTAAATCCCTGCGGCTGTGTTTCAATCCAGGTTCTAAAAGCCTCCGGAGGGTCCTTCTTACCTAGCCTTTTTAAGGCTACGGCTTGGGAGGATCCTCTGAAGGCTGCAAAACCCCTTGGTAAACGGGACGGTATAGCCTCTTATTCTTCTTCTGTTGTTTTTGGCAGTTAGCTTTATGGTCATCAACTTGCATTTTTATGCTACACCCTATGTTTTGTGCAATCATTGTTTCCACCTTGCCTTTGCTGTAATTCGGTGCAACGTTTTAACAACACATATATAGCTGCACAGGGCGTCTTGTTTGGCCTTCCTTCACAGTGATTGGATGCTAGTGTGATCAATGAGCGGGGAATAATCTTATATTCTTATAATCTTATAATAATAAATATTTTTAGATAAATTCTTTGGTTGACATTGAGTGTTTATATCTGAATTGATTCTGTATCTGAGCTGCAATTAAAACACAAGTAGCGTTGTTCAATATTAACAGCCAGCTAATATCAGATGGTGTTTGAATATGTGCATTTGTGTGCAAATAACTCTCAATTCTTTAAGATGTAAATAGAATTGATGATAGCCTAACATCTAAAAATACCTGAATTTCATTGTGGAGGATATTATTACAAAAACATGTTTAATTAAAGTTGGGCTTCTACGAGCCTTACCTTTAAAAAGATGTACTATTGCATTTAAATAAAAGTTTACTGAACATTTGCATGATCAATTGAACATTTTTTATTAAAGTTTTTTAACTGTGAGTTTGTAGAGTAGGTAAAATCCAAAATTTTCACAGAGATGAGACAAACTGAGTGAGTGAATTGAAAGTGAGTAAGAAATGAGTGAATTTTGCAGTCAGTGTAAAGGTTATCTGTGTTTTCAGAGCTGAGCGTGCTGCTGTGGCCACTGGTGGTTTACCATGAGCTGATTCAGAAAGTGTTCACCCGACTGGAGCCCATACTGATGAAACGCGACTACAGTATGAAAGGAGACACACAACGCCACAAGAAAAGTGAGTCACCTTTATTTTTGTACACTTTTTCTAGTCTTAAATAATAGAGATGTATACATGTTAATATTATTCATTTAATAACCACACATTTTAATCTATGTGTACCAATCTATGAAGCATATTCAAAAATTAAAAAGTCCTATTCTTAACTCTGTTGGCAAACATTTTACTTCAACGATTCAAGATAGGCCAATTTTTATTAAATAAAGAGTGAGTGGAGGCATCGTCACATCTGGTGCAGTGGCCATTTTGTTCGTATTCTTAATTTCAACCAGGAAATGGTTAATAATTGTTTTGACATAAAATTTTTACTAAATACTAAAAATACAACATAAACAACTTTTGCTATTATAATAGATCAAAACTCAAAAACAATTTGGTTAGTTTTCATTTTTATTGGTAGGAGTCGCTCTGGTTTAATGTGTAACCATGGCAGCTGTGGTTGATGTCACTTCTCCCTCTCTATATACCGGTATTTATTTTTTTAAACAAACTGGTGCTCTTTCATTCTATTTTTTACAAAGTACATTTTATTTTTCTGTATTTTAATTTCTTTATATTTTGTTTACGCCAGTCTAAGTACAATAATAGCCCGAGACTGAGAATTGCTTATCTACTATTACCAACTGTTTACTTTAGCTTGACATAGATCCACAGGTAAAACCATAAGAATAGGAATTGATTTACAAAAAAAGACTGAAACACTGGTTTGCTTTCAAATGCTCAGTTTAAATGGATAAATTTTTTACTTTTTGTAAGGTTTTTATCAAATGCAAATCACAGATAAAATCACATCTTTGATTTTATCTGGTGTTCAATTCAGATCCACATTCAATTTCAGACTTTTAACGATATGCAGTGATGGTATGTGTTGTGCATTCACAGAGCTGAAGAGGGAGATGAGCTGAGGGCAGATACAGAGAGTGAGAGGGAGGAGGAGTTGTCCTCCTCCATAAAGTTTAATGTGCATTTTTAAAATGTATGCACGTCTTGGGGTTTCCATCCAGGGTTTTTCCAAAATGGGCATAAAAAGGGATGGAGGGAAACAGCTATAGATTAGCATTTCTAGGTACTGAATATTGCATGGAGTCACAGTATATAGAAATTTGGTTTTTAGATGGGAATCGGCCACCATCAACCGAAGATGTGTGTTTATGGGAATTTTTATTTACTACTCAGTTCTAAAAAGAGAAATAGAATGAGTAATGTTCAAATATATCTAAAATGCATTGTTGTGACTATTATATAAGTTTAATTGAGGAAAAATAGCAACATTAGGATTTAAAGTAAAGAATAAACTCTTACATTTACTTGTGAGGCTTGAAAACAAAGGGGAACACAAGCATCCCCTTTTCCTGGTCATATTGTTTGGCCAATTGTTGTAAAAACCGTCCATTATATCTGCTGGCCAATCAACCAATTGTTTGAGTTTACTTCATATTATTTTTTGCCTAATAAATTTGTTTAAAAGTCTTTTAATTCTCTGTGGTATCAGGTGGATGTGAAGACCACGGCTCTGGCGATGGCCATCACTGACTCTGAGCTCTCAGACGAGGAGGCTTCAATCCTGGAGAGCCACCACACCACAGCTCATAGATGTCTCTGAAGGTAATTAAATCATGCAATGCACAATTTCCCTTCTGACCTAAAACTGCTAGTATACATCTACTTCATGCAAAAAAAAAAAAACACATGTAAAGCTCTTATTAGGATTCAATATTTAAGAGAAGATGAATAAACGCTGGGTTTTCAACAGAATATATGGATGCTATGTCCTTTGCGATAAATGCTGGCCAAATGGGTGCCCAAAGCGGAAATGAACTATGGCCCCTCAAAATGTACCCAACACACAATCCCACTAAATGCTTTTTTTCCAAGTTCAGGATGGAATAGCTCAAACATGCTACTGTAATATATTCTTAGATATTTAATTACAATAGTCAATAATACTTACTTTAATGATAGAGTTTTTGAACACATCCATAAGAGAAATTTAACCAAACACAAACTTTTTGTGAGTACCCAACACTAAATGCATTTTTTTCCTTTTGGGATGAAATAACAAAAAAATGCTACAGTAAAATATTCTTAAATTGTGTATTCTTTGTCAATAATATACAGAAAAACTAAGGTGTTCAAGAGTTTTTAACACATCTTTAAGAGAAAATGAGAAATGGAATCTCAAAGCACAATAAGTATTAATTAGAGTTAATACGAAGCTGGATTTATAATAAGCCTGTATTTATATAACTTTATAAAGTAAAAACTTTTTTAAGCTCACATCATTAAACATTTAATCATTTATTGCTTCAATATTTAGCATATCCTTGTGAAAATGTGGTATATTTTTCTAAATATTCATGCATTGCTACTCACATCTTTCAAGATCTTTGATAAATTCTCATAAGCCTTGTTACAGCTGTAAGAAATCACTTTAGAACCTTGTTGAAATGTCCTTGTGTCCTTTTTTTCTTACCACTGAAGGGAAATATATTGCTATAAAAGGTTTATGCGCGCATTCTCCACCAATATGAAGGGAAATATATAGCTATAAAAGTTTATGCGCGCATTCTCCACCAATATGAAGTGAAATTTGTAGCTATAAAGGTTTACGCGCGCATTATCCACCAATATGATGTAAGGGAATATATGGCGCAATAGCTATAAG
The DNA here is from genome assembly GCA_007224835.1 of Danionella cerebrum. NCBI lineage: Eukaryota > Metazoa > Chordata > Actinopteri > Cypriniformes > Danionidae > Danionella > Danionella cerebrum. Next base: position 60,590 of record SRMA01026553.1, on the reverse strand, counting down.
GGAATTGATTATACCTGAGGGTATAATCGGTGATTCAAATGAGTCGACTCAGTGTCTCGGACAGTGCATCGGAATCATTTGAACACACGTGACTGTTGTCCAAAATACGTAACGTAGTTACTGTATATTAAGGAAAACTCCTCAGTTTAACTCAAATGGAATTATCTAAAGGTTTTAGATAATTTAGAAGGTTTGAATGTTAATAATCTCCACCAACTGTACTATAAATACAGTAAAATCAATCCTAAGAGCACGGTAGCAAAGATCTACAGAATAATGCAACAACTTGCAAACATTACGAGATTCTTCTCTTTTATTATAAAAGTAAATATTTATTGGAAAATATTCAAGACAGACAAATACTATTCTAACAAGTAGCTAGCACACACACATTCACATTCATACAGATGTAAGAGAGAGAGTGTATTCTGGGTTTCAGACATTTAGCAAGGAGCTGACTTAAGAACCATCAATCAGGCATTAATTTCAACTTTGCATTGAGTTATTAGACAAAGCTAATTAGACTAGAACAATGCACCAGTAAAGTAACCGATTCTGGAAGAATGTTACTTGCACTGAAAGTGATTCGGTGTCCCGTGTCTTGCTTCAGATGTCCTTTGTGAAGAGATCGTTCGATGAAGAAAGTCGGTCGCTTACAACATTGAACTTTAACGGAAAGGAATGAAAACGAGTAAAAGTGTCGCTCTGGTTGAAAGTCTTTAGAACTTTGAGAAACTACGCAAAACTTCTTCTGCGCCTACGAAAAGCTTTGGTGGAGGCGACTCGTGTGTCCTCCATTGTCTTTGTTGCTGGAAGCGTTGTTAGGAAGGCTTTGTTCTTCTTCTGTTTCTTTCTGCTTCTGTTCTAACTTTCTTTCTCTAACTCTTTCAACTTAACAACTGAACTCTTTTCAACTATTTCAAACTCTGAGGTTTGAATTCTGGTACACATGTTTTAAGGGGCGGTTCAGACCAATAGCGTGTCTTTCTGAAAGTTCCTCCTTGAGGCGGTCCTATCCAATCAGATGGCAGTTCCTGAGAGTTTCTCCTTAAGGGAGGTTCTGTCCAATCAACAACAGTCTAAGGCACACTGAAAATCCCACTTAAATGAACAAAGGAAAGCTTGAACAGATACATTATTCTATAGTTCTTCTATCGCATTAAGTAACTAATAAAAAGCAAAACTTCATCCGAATATAGTGGGACAACCATCATTCACACACACATCCATACATGACTATGAATATTCCTGTTACTTGATGTGAAGAGGTTATATTTAAATGGTTCCTACATAATTCAGCTCGTACAATTCTTAAGAAATTATAACAAAGTCCAATGTATATCTGTGTACATGAAGCCACGTGGTTGTGAGTCATTTTGTATTGTTTGATTCACTGTTTATTAGTTGTTCCTTTAAATGATCCTGAGTTTGTGTGGCTGATCTGGTGGGCTGTTGTAGAGTTTAATGGGTTCGTTTGAGATTCATGAGGGCATATCTGTAAAAGAGATGCCATAAACAGTTGTCCTTTGACCTCCTGTGCCTAGCACGGCTAGGGTTTTGGGGTTGAATCTAGTTTAATGGTCCATGGGGACCATAAAGCATTGTAATCTGGACTAGCGATCAGTCACGAGGTCCTTGGGGGATATAGTGTCGAAGCATTCTTGAAGTCTGTCCTGGGTTTGTCTGCATTATCTTGCCTTAGGAATTCACTACACCACCCATTTTCTAAGTGTATTTTTTCAATGCTTTTATCATTTTGTAGTTTACCTGTAAAAGTCACCACTTTAAAGCGTGGTCAATTTATTTATTTATTTTTTTTAAAGATCCTACATTTAAGTCTTCACACGTCCCTTTTCCTCAACTAGCAGACCCAGATTAGCAGAGCCTGCACAGTGAACGGGAGGAGTCGTTTACTCGGGACCTGGCTGAGTTTCCATCAGTAGACGAACTTCCCTCTATCGAACCAGGCCTGTTTGACTTCCCTTTGGGTGTTTTTGGCTCTGAACACACCCTGTCTGAAGAGGAAGATGCCATGACTCCTGCGAGCCTCCTCATCCAGCACCTGGCATCTCCGCTTCACTTTGTCAACACACACTTCAACGGATATGGACAAGCAGTGGGCGCACCAAACCAAAGCATTGTAGGTATTGAGGGAACCCCTGATGGCAATCGCGACCAGCCCGCTCTCTTGAAGCCCTAAGTGAAGAGATTGTAAGCACGGCTATTTCTACCATGGTACAGAACACACTCTCCGCTTTACTGAGATCAACTGAGGCTCATCCATGGCTTCATTTCTTCCCACTGAAACACCTCCATGTCCCCTTGAGTCGCCCCTTGATTTGCTCCCCTACCCACGAGGAAACTGACTGAGAGGAAAATGACATAGACCTCACAGAAACAAGCACCGAAGACCAGTCGGATGTTACACTCGTTCCTGCTGAAGAGGAGGACTTTGAACTTCTGGACCAAAGTGAACTGGAACAGATGGATGAGGGGCTGGACCTGGGAGGGGATGAACAGGAAGCGGGCAGGGCTTCGGCAAACATGCCCCTCAGCTGTCAGCAGCTGGCAGAACCGAAGGTTTCCTTCTTCCCGTCATAAAACTTTTTCCTGAGCAGGTGAATGTCGTGTCTTGATACATCTACTAAATCAGTCCAAATGGCCTCAAATCTAAAGCCACTGCAATCGAAAGTAATCCAAATGTTTAAATACTTTTCTGTAGCTTTATTTTTACCAGACTTTTGGGTTCTTAAGAGAGTCATCTTGTGGTTTTATTATTTGCTATTCACCAGTGATCTTCACAGTAGTCTTATTTTGGGGAAAGAATTGAGGCACGTTTCAGACAGTGATTGATGAGAATGAAGGAGTGAACTGTTCTTTTAACGCATTGGTTCACAAGCTGCTTGTTTAGTTTGTTTCCACCATTGCAAGGAGACTACCAGCAGGATTCTACAGTAAGTTTATATTAAATACGTTTTATAATCCCAGCTAAACTAGTATATTCCTATGAAGTTGTTGGATTAATTTATTAAAAAGAGTTTGGATGGTGTGACCCCATTCTGATCCAGATCATATTATTCATATTTTTTTAGAGTAAAAGCTAAGTTTGAAAATTTGGCCAATATGAAAAATGTTGTATTGTGCAAGTTATTTTCTTACATCTACTTTTGTACTTTTCTGTACTTTTTCGGACAATGGTGGACAAAAAAAATTGATCAGAGATGTTGGGTCGGGAATTTAAGGGAAAACAGTAGTTTATATAAATTCCCGACCCAATATCTCTGATCAATTTTTACACGAATCAATTAAGAAAACAGTTGTAAATAAGATATTGGTTGTCCATTTCTCACAAACCGTGCTGTGAAAGATTTATACGTTTATCCTAGTCAACAACAGCTCTTTTAAAAATGTTACGATCTGGCCTTATAAGGATCCCCTGAAAACGAGGAAAAGGTTATTGTGTTTAGAAGTGTTTTAAAAATGGGTTCCTAGGGTTTGTGATGTTACAAATGCGTCAGTCTGATAATGGCTCATTTATAGATGATTTTAACGATTTATGGTGTTTAATGAAGAGCCGCTGGATGGAACTGAATCCAAACACTGCACTTATATTTACATTTGGGGTCCAATTTAAAATGACACTAAATATGCATTTTCCAAAGCAAAGGTTGAGCAGCCAATTGCTGGTGCTGTAGAGTTATGTAATTAATTATGCTACATGTATCACATGATTATTGTGACAATGAAGACCTCAAATGGAAACAACACTTCTTTAGAAGTTTGAACAGGGCTTAATAGTCAATAATCATAGAACTATTTAAACTCTAAAAACAAGGTGTTTGCACCTTGTTTTGTTTGTGACATTGCAAACTGTAGGATCCCTCCTATATGCTCATCGTCTCTCAAGTTTAAACAATGATCCTCCAGTTTTACGTTACTTTGTCATAAATTCCCAACCAATGAAGTAAAGGTGACACGTTGAACTCATCTCACAGCAGAGATGGATGTGGTGAGCTGTGACTCATTACCATTTAAAGGGCCAGACACTTTGAAAACAGCTCTTTTTGAGCATTTGCTGTTCCCTTTCAGTCGAGACTATGGGTGGAGCCATCCTGAAAGTGGGTGGAGCCGAATATTTAACGGGCAAATTAATTTGCGAGTGAAGTTGATAAGCAATCACGTTGATTAGCAATCAACTGCTCTATAAGAGCAGAGCGTAGCTCTACACTCATTCTGCCTTCTTCCTCGGAGCGAATGGTGGTTGCTTTGTATTTCGACGCTCTTTACAAGCTGAAATATCAAAAGTTGCTTACCTCTGCGTTTGATGTGCTGCTGCTAGCCCAGATAGCTACGCCATCTTATCGCGGCACCTCTGATTCCCAGCTAGAGCCTATCAGTGCATTCAGTTTTTATCCTGTAACGTCCGTTTTTCACAACGATGAGCAAAATCTGTATTATTCCTGGCTGCGGTGGTTTTATCTGGTCGAAGGACGGTCACGAGCGATGTGTGGCCTGTTTGGGATTCAAACACGCCTGCATTGCTCTCGTGCGGCGTGAGTGTTTGCATTGCAACGCTCTGCCGAAGCGCACACTGAAGTATAGGAGGTCCTTCTTCGAGGAAGAGGACACCGAGGCTTCGGCTTCTGGTGATCCGCTGACTCGGGCTAGCTCCTCCGAAGCTTCAGCTGGCGGTGCAGGGCTAGTGACATCAGGGAATCCCTCGCATCATCCCTGTTCCCCGGATGTGCGCTCCGTCTGGTCTGCGGGGGATGCCGCTGTTGCTCCGGCTTCACCGGCTTCCCCGTATGACCCTGTTGACAATCGGCTATCCATCGCAGCATCAATCGGCTATCTATCGCAGTTACACTGCGATTCCCCGAGTGGAGCAGGCTGTTGCGGTGCACCTGTGCCCTAACAGTGCTGCCGCTTGGAGATTACGCCCAGGTGTCCCCTCCAAAGCCGGCAAGTTTTCGTCAGACCTGATGACGAAGGCTTACTCTGCTGCGGGTCAAGCTGCAGCTGCATTGCATGCTATGGCGACTTTTCAGGTCTACCAGGCCGAAGTCCTCCGTAACATGCACCAGAGTGGTGGCGGCATAGAGTCCTTGCAAGACTTGCGCTCTGCCACGGATCTAGCGCTTCGTGCGACGAAATCCGCTGCGCAGAGTATTGGCCGCACGATGTCCACATTTGTTGTCCTGGAACGCCATCTATGGTTGGAAGAGGCGTCTATGCTCACCGAGGACCGTAACAGGTTCCTCGACGCGCCTATTTTCCCAGATGGCCTCTTTGGCGTCGCCGTGGACGACTTTGCGTCGAAGGTCTCCATGATCAGGAAACAGGCGGAGGGTCTGGGGGAGCTCATGGTCCTGCGCCATAACAAGTGCGGCTCCAGTACGCTCGGTGTGGAACCCTCTCCGCCTGCCAGACGCCAAAGAGAGTGCCCCCCGTCACGGTCCAAGCCTCCGGCCAAAAGCCAGAGAAGGACCCCTGCACGGCGCCGGGCACTGTCATCCTCAGAGGGTACTCGCAGGCAGACGAGGTCTTCTTCCAGTAAGAAGCGCCACTGAGGATGACAACTCGGGAAGATGTGAGATCTGTCAGGGTCTGTCCATCGACCCGGCTCCCCCTGGAGGGGGGGGAGACCACCACACTCACCTCCCTGCCGACCTTCGGGTTGGCGGCCCCCTATGTGTCAAAGATAGATCTCAAACTCTTTCCGAGTATAAAGGAAACTCCCACCCAACCGTCAGGGACATACCCCCCTCACACTCTGACGGGGGCACCAGACATTAGTACGAGCTCCAGAGGCCCGGTCAGTGGATGCGGCGGCTACGGCCCCCTACACGCCACAGACCTGTTCCCAGGGCCCCGCCCTGGTGATTCCGCCCCTAAGCCCGCATCCGTGCGGCCCCGCCACAAGACTGATCAGCACGTCCGGCGTCGGATCACTGGCAGCTTGCCTGGGAGCCTGGCGGAAGCTTCCCGGGGTCAGCCAGTGGATCCTCCGGACCATCCGGCTGGGTTATACGATTCAGTTTGTAAAACCCCCCAGGTTTCGAGGCGTTTTAGAGACCCCTGTCCCCCGGTCAGGCGCCTCACTCCTGCGAGAGGAGATCGCTGCTCTTCTTTTGAAGAGAGCAGTCGAGCCGGTCCCTCCAGCCGATGTAGAAAGAGGCTTTTACAGCCGTTACTTTCTCGTCCCCAAAAAGTCAGGCGGGTTGCGACCAATCCTGGATCTGAGATATCTAAACCGGAACCTGGCCCAGTTCCGCTTCAAGATGTTGACGATCCGCAGCCTTCTGCCTTACGTTCGTCCTGGGGATTGGTTCGCCACCATAGACTTGAAGGACGCATACTTTCACATGGCGATAGAGCGGCATCACAGACCTTTTCTCAGGTTCTGCTTCGAGGGCCAAGCCTATCAGTACTGCGTCCTGCCCTTTGGCCTGTCCCTCTCCCCGCGCACCTTCACAAAGGTGACCCGGGCTGCTCTCGCCCAGCTACGCCGGGCAGGCATCCGTGTCCTGGACTACCTCGACGACTGGCTCATGCTAGCTTCTTCCAGGGACCAGTTGATCACACACAGGGACAGAGTTCTCAGAGCAGCGTCTTCACGACGGACGGTCAAACTGAAAGGATTTCAGTGGCTCGTGGGCATATGGCAGCTGCAGCCCTGGTGATTCCCCTCGGGCTCCTGCATATGCGACCATTTCAGCTATGGCTTCATTCCCGAGTTCCGAGTTGGGCATGGCGCAGAGGTCAGCTTCAGGTGCCCGTGACACATCGCTGCCTCTACACCCTCAAGGTCTGGGGCTCCGTGAACTTCCTCCGCGCAGGGGTTCCCCTGGGTGGGATCACTCTGCGCAAGGTCGTCACCACGGACGCCTCCATGACAGGTTGGGGCGCCGCGTGCGGTTCCCATTGAGCGTCCGGCTCCTGGAACCGGCGTCTTGCTCGATGGCACATAAACCGTCTCGAGCTAGTTGCAGTCATACTGGCACTACAGCGTTTCCGCCATCTACTGCTTCAGTCCCACGTGCTTGTCAGGACGGACAGCACGGCAGTTGTAGCTTACATCAACTCCCAAGGAGGTGTTCGCTCCTGCCATCTGCACTACCTCCCCAACGACTGCTCCTGTGGAGTCAGAGCAGACTCTTGTCGCTCAGAGCCGTTCACATCCCCGGCGCTTCGAACAAGATCGCGGATGCGCTGTCGAGGTTCAAGCCGACCGCAGGGGAATGGCAACTCCACCCCCTGACTGTCCAGCATATATGGAGTGTGTTGAGGGGAGGCCCACGTAGATCTGTTTGCCTCCCAGGAGAACACCCACTGCCAGCTCTTCTACTCCCTATCCCTGGCTCCTCTCGGGATAGACGCGCTGGCACACAGCTGGCCCAGGAAGAAACGCCTGTACGCGTGTCCCCCAGTGAGCCTTCTAGCACAGGTTCTGTGCAAGGTCAGGGAGGACGAGCTCGAGCTGCTTCTTGTTGCACCCATGTGGCCCAACACAGCATGGTTCCCCGAACTCTCGTCGCTCGTGACAGTTCCTCCCTGGCCGATCCCCCTGAGACCCGATCTTCTCACTCAGGGGGGGGGGGGATTCAGGCACCCGAGACCGGACTTATGGGCCCTACACGTATGGCATATCCGGCCTCGGTGGACCCCCAACCTCTACCGCCCGCGGTATTGAGGACCTTAGAGCATGCGTTAGGCCCCTCCACAAGGTTATGCTACGCAGGCAAGTGGGGTCGGTTCGTCGAGTGGTGCTCTTCTTAACGAGAAGATGCTAGGACATGTCTCATCAGAGTCGTATTGACCTTTCTCCTGGAAGGGTTCGATCGGGGGCTGTCCCCTTCGTCCCTGAAGGTCGACGCAGCTGCGATTTCCTTCTTCCACCTCTGGGTAGAAGGGAAATCAGTTGGCAGCCACGATCTGACGTTGAGATTTCTCCAAGGGGCCAGACGGCTACGTCCCTCCAGGCCCCTCTCGGTACCCTCTTGGGACCTCTCCATCGCCCTGAGAGGGCTGAGGATGTCCCCGTTTGAGCCACTTGCCCTCGCAGACCTGCACGCCCTCTCTATTAAGACGGCGCTTTTGCTGGCTCTGGCATCGCTCAAGAGGGTTGGAGATCTCCAAACACTGTCCGCCGACGAAACGTGCCTGGAATTCGGCCCTGAGGATTCTCTGGTGCGAATCAGACCCAGGCCCGGGTTCATCCCCAAGGTCCCGTCGGTCCCCTTCCGGCAAACCTTCGTCATGCATTACCTCCTTGACTTAGGCGCTGTGCCTTCTGCGGTCCTGAGTGGTGGCAGTGACCCGCTGGCACAGTAGGGGGTTATACCCATGGATGCACATCCCCATGGGTCTGTCGAACATCCGCTCCCTCATCACCAACTCCAATACCGATGAGGGCTCTGATCCGGGGCCTAAGCACCACTAGGACCCCTGCATCAAGGATGTGCTGCGCCTGCAGGTTCCTAGTCCTACGGGAAGGAACCTTTTTTCACATCTCCCGACAGGTGGATCAGTGAACTCTATCCTCACACCCACTTGGCATCTGACTGACGCGGAGCAGTCAGCTCTCCTAGGTTCTGTAGTAAGGTTTTGCCGCTGGGCCTGATCCCTCAGAACTCGGGCCGGACTTGCCGACCCCCCCTATCTGGGTGGCCCAATCCGTGTACTCTATACAAAGCCCCTTTTCAGGTGAGTTGTATTACCCCGTTTCCATTCCGTCCCCTACCTGGGCGGGGAATGATGGCTTTTCGATTCCGCCCTCTTTTATAGCCGGCGGAACGCTTTGTCGCTTGCTGGATGCCCTCTTCAGGTCCCGATGCAAGCCTCCGCGTGCCCCTGTTCCACATCAGGGGCACACTCCTTCTGGTTACCCTGCTTTTTGAGCTCCTCAGCAGATTGCAATGACCCCGCAATAGACTAATGTCCGGGCTAAAGGGCAGAAGTAGTTCCCGACCAGACGCCTGACTAATACCTAACCTTCGCAGCTTAGAGTCGGCCTGGTTGGATGGACTTGGTCATGGCCCTTTCGAGGGAGTTCCCATAGTCGAGACATCGACATCGTCTGCGTCTTCACTGAAAGGGAACGTCTAGGTTACATACGTAACCCGCGTTCCCTGAAGGTCCCTTGGCCATCTACTTCAAGTCGGTGATCTGAGGTGCCGTAGAGGTAAGTGGGTTCGGCTCCTCGGAAGAAAGCAGAATGAGTGTAGAGCTATGCTCTGCTCTTATAGAGCAGTTGATTGCTAATCAACGTGATTGATAATCAACTTCACTCGCAAATTAATTTGGAGGTCCACTTTCGGAATCGCTCCACCCATAGTCAAGACATCAACATCATCTGCGTTCCCTCCTTCAGGGAACGCGGGTTCCGTATGTAACCTAGTTTTGGATTAGGTAAAAAGATAATTAACAGTAACTTTAGTGTGTTGCAGACTTTTCTTGAAAACCCTAAGACCTTGTGAGGAATAGGGCTATAAATGTCCCATTTAAAATATGACCCATCAAACAAAGACTCACAGCAGGGATGTCAGTTATATAGATATTTCCATTTGACATTTTAAGATTATTTTTTTCTCGTTCGACATAGAGAATCCAAGAACAACGAATCTGAACTGCTCAAGAGTAGTGTGCTGCATTGGATTGTAAAAATCACATCAGATTGACGTGAAACCTTAAAGGAAATATTTTACCTTTTAAAGAAAGACCTCATGCACGGGCTTGACTGAATGTTCTTGTTAAAACCTCTATTTGTATGTGAACGTCCGGTGTGAATGAACCTTTTTTCGATCTTTGTGGATATCGAGCTGACAGAACTGACATAAAGCTTGACCTGCTTATTTTCAGTTTATATTTAGTGATCCTTTTTTGTAAAGTGTGACTGGATGAATTTACCATTTGATGATCCACATATTTTTCAATTAATAAGTGTATTAAAGAGAACTCTTTTAAACTGGGAATGTGTATAGAAATAACTGTATATAGCCAATATTAGACAAAAATATTTCACAGAGGTGATCAATGTTTCCAGGCAGGTTGCCCTTTTAAAGATAGATGTTGAATTGATGTCCTAGCAGTCATTGTGTGAACATTTACTTGTTCCTCAAGCATCTCTGGACTTTGTTCAAGTTGTTGAAACACTGAGTTGTTTTAGTTTCAATGCAAACAAATGAATCATCACACAAAGGCTGGGTGGGATGTACTGTTTTTGCTTTGCACGTAAATTGTCTTTGGCCCTATAAGTCTCAATTTTTTGCTCCCGAGCACAGAGGTTTGTTATTTGAGATAGCTATGAAAAGATATTCTTTCTGTAATCGTGATTGTGTTCTGTTCATGCTGTTACTGCTTTACGATCTATAAAAAGCCCTTGGAGCATTTAACAAAAGCCTGTTGATTGGTATTTCTTTGGTCTGGATCCCTTAAATATTACTGAAAAACACACCCATCTATTTTAGATAATTAAAAGGGATAAAAACTGATGATTGGGCTAAAAGTGAAAAATCTTCCCATTGTGATGAACACAAAAGTATTAAATCTTTTACATCAAAGCGTATGGGGGCATAAGTTACAACGAAAACCGCATATGAAAATAAAGTCTGAAGATGTTCCGAATTGACTGATGATAATCCAACGGACTCGGAGGAGTTTGAAAAAGTAGGTTTCTGACTAAATGAAAAATGTCAGACAGGAAGTTTAGCCAACTATGGTAAAATTGATTTCTATGTGCCTGCAGAGACCAGGTAAAAGCAAGACCGGAATTGTGAAAGTAGGCTAAAGCTAACAAAAGTTATTAGCATTTCTCTAAATTCCATTATATTGGTTGACCATAAAGTGGAAAATCAAAATGGCAATTAAAATTATTCTGTCCTGGCTCTGGCAGAGGTCCAACACTAATCAAACACACCTGAAGAAGTTGATTACTGTCTTACTAGTAATAGTAGAAACTTCCAACCCTCCTGGACCGAAGCCGGGGACCCCTGGCGAAGAACCTGTAAACTTCAATGATTGACTCATAATCTATTAGTTTACATATTTTTATATTATAGTGTTTACATATTTTTATTATATTTATATTCTGTATTTTGCACCTTGACAATCAGTGTGGAGCGCAAAGTAAGACTTTCATTGTACAGGGAAACTTGCTTTGCTCACTGTGTATATGAAAATAAACACTTTGAATCCTATTCGTATTCAATTTAACTGATGTCACATATGCACTGCATATCTTGCTTCTAATTAACAGCCGTGATTTCATTATCAATTTAGATAAATATCTACAAATGTTTTCTGTATTTTTTGATAAAAATCGTATCTTTCTTTTTAAGCAAATATTTTAGCTCCTTTGTTCCATTAATGAATACGATGGTTCTAAAATTGGGGCAAGAACCAGAGAGGGGTAATATCGACATTATATTATGTTGCATTTCGTTTTGCATCGTTTTATTTATCAACAGTGCATAGCACCAGTAGTCTGCCATAGATATGTTTTTGACATTAGCTCACATAATGTTAATTTTTAAAACGCATCCAAATTGAGACTTTAATCCTCAGAAAAGCTTTATTTTGTGAAATACTTACTGTTTTGTTACCTTTATTCTTTAATTATTAAAATAGAAACTTAAACTGTTTCACAAAAATAAACATGCTGCATGAAAAGCCCAAACATGTGAACACATTTTTCAGTGAGTGGCACAGTGGGTATCATTGCCGCTTTATCAGTAAAGTTTTTCATTGAAATGAAACAAATAAAATGATAATTAAACTTTGACTTAAAGATGATGAATGAAGAGGAGGTGAGAGGATTGGTAAATGACCTTGCTGGAATTGAACCCGGGGGCTGATTTACTTGTCATGGAACCACTAGGCCATCTGCGCCAAGGAAAATCAGGTAGAAATGTTTCTGCCAATCACTACCTTTCAGATAACCAAAGAGGAAACCATACATCTCCCCAGCATCGTCCCTCTGAGGGCAGTTTTTTTTTTTTCTGGAGCATTCCATCTTGACCTTTAGACCCAGTACTTCAAGCTGATCTGTGCTCATATCGAACGTTACTACGAGTTTTTCAAACTTCCACAAAACTAGCAAAGAAAGTACGGAAAAAAATGAGAAGTGCCACCCTTCAAAAAATGGTCCATTCCATCGGGATTTAATTAAAATGTAATACTTGCATTACTTTGCATTTCATATACAAATAGACAAATATTCCTTTGTGTTCTGACAGCGCAGAGTAAAGAGAAATTGGATTCATCTTCTGTTAGATCGTGGTTAATAGACCAATGTGTAGATGCAATACCACTACCTTTTGGATCGGAGTGAGAATTCCAACCAGCGCTACGCACATTTCTTAGATTGTTAATCAAACCAGTTTGAAATACAAACCCAGGCTTTTGGGAGTTGTGGTCGTTTATACCTGCTTTGTTGACGGTAGGAGATGAGTTTCTGTTGATCATGAACGGAGCTGCAGGTCTGTGCTAACATGACAACTGCAGGATGAAATCAACACAGTCAAACTAATTAGTTATTTAACTGAGCTTTAGCTTAATATGGATAACATGACTTCTTGGTACATACCAAGTTGCCACAAATTGGTCATGGGTGAAAACTGCTGATACCAATTACAAGAACTTTATTGGGGGATTGTTGCTTGGACAAAACAACAGAAAAAGAGTTTTTGTAAAAAAAATTGTTAAATAACAGCAACATCTGTTTGCAATAAAGAAAATAGTTTTTGTTCTTGACTTCAAGATTAGCACCTGTTCACTTGGATTCAGCCAAAAAACTGCAGTCTCCACCACTTAAAGTCAATCAGGAGGAAAAGTGTACTGTATCTTCCAGACAATAGTCCACAGTAATTTCTCAATTTATGTGACTTTTGTATATATTTTATACCAGTATATTAAACCCCAAATATGAATAAGGAAAATGAAATAGTTTTCACAATTAGCATAAATTTTCATTTTGATTTAGGTATGTAGTAGTTTAAATGTTGTCAATTTTATTGTAATAATCTAAAAATTAGCTACTTATTTGAATTCCTTAAACAAGAAAGTTTAAACTCGGCAAGCATTACTGTTTTAGAACACACAAACTTTCCATTTCAACAAAAAAAAAGAAAAATACAACAAATGATGGAAACAATCTTTAATTAAACCTCCTGTAATTGAATACAATACAGAACTGAATATTGGGCAAATGCAGAGATCTTCCAGCGGATGAGATTCAAGATCCTGACTCTGAAAGGTAAGGAACACAATTGGGTTTTAATGAACAAAATTCCGCAGTCACCACATCTTCTAGAAACTGTAAGAATGGGAGGAGCCTCAGAAACTTACAGACACAAGCGTAGGAGACATAGAGGAACTTGTAGGTGTTGACGCATGGGTCAGAGAAGACACTGTTAGAAGCCGCAATGGTGCAGCTGCTCCTCCCTTCACATTATGGTCTCATTATAAGGAACCTCAGCGTAGCAAAGCTTTCTAAAAGAAACTGACTCATTAGTGCCTAGGGTCAGAGAGTTGGAGAAGTAGCAGTTAGTTCTGGAGACTTGGGCGGGAGGTCTTCCTTGGGAACAAGTTTCTCCATCAGTTCTGCCATAATTGGCACTGCGAACGTGGATCACCAGTCCCTGATCTGAAATCAAAAGTTTAAGGTTTCCAGTTTCTTCACTTGTCAGACTGTAGTGTGTTCAACTGAAACGTCCCTGAGGAACCCCAAACCAGAGGATGGAGACGTACCACAGCTCAGGGCAGCGTTGCTTTGCTCACAGGCAGTTGTTGAACCTGCAGAAACAGTTTTCAGGGTTTAAAAATAAATAAATAAAATTTTCAACTGAACCTTGCAGATCTAATTTAAACTGTGTCTCTTGTAATGTATGGTTATTTAATGTATAAAAAGCGCTTACATAACCAGTGAATGCTTTGTAGACAACAGATGAAAAGCCAATAGTGTCAGGCAGAAACCCTTTCAAACAATGAAGCGAACAACGGCGGAAGGCAGTAGTAGGAGACCGTGAGGTATTTGTATGTTCCAGGACAGGGATCGGCGAAGATGGCTGATGTTGCATAGAGCTCACAACTCTGTTGGCCATCGCATCTGTTAATAAAAACAAGAATCTTGTGTCAGGTCTTGCCTGCAGGTGATCTTTAGTACCAAGAACTTTCTTTAAATCCAGCTGATCAGCAATGCGTGTAAAATAGCTCCCGTGTTCCTTTTTATAAAGCCACGATAAGAAAGGACAACCAGAAAGGAATCATCCGCACCTCTGGGAAACTGGAGCCAGAGCATTTGGTGAAACGCAGTTTGTGTTCCTGAGCTCACGTCCTGGACGTCCTTGAGAGCAGACTCTTCGGTCTGTGCGGCCAAAGCTTGCAGAAGTGATCTGGATCACACCACCATCTGCAGCCATAGAAACTCAGTTAAACACTGAACTTACTCTTAATTTGATCAGATTTGAGGAGAGGTTCTCACCACATCTTAAGACATCATGAGCACCTTCACAAATAACACTCGTTCCTGAAAGTTCAAGTAAATGAGAGCAGACGTCAATTAATCCTCATTGGTTGCTCATTACGAAGATCTAGTTTAGGGCAAAGTTTTAGTTCTTAAATTATTTCTTACGACAGCCGAATCTCGCAACGCCATCTTCACATGTACTTGTAAGTGGATCTAAAATTATTATCAGATGTTAAATTATCAACAAGGGTTGTTGGAAATTAAATTAACAGAAAACAGTCGTCCTTGGTGCAATTAATGGTTGAAGAAATACCTCTTCTATCATGAGCAGTTGTGACTTTGACAAGGCAGATGTTCACCAACACCACTGTAAAATAACAGTAAGATACAATACTGTTTCTTAAACAGAAAAACAGAACAGCTTTACTCCCAGCGCACAAAACTTAACCTAGGTGTGTTTTTTTCCTCTCTCTATTCATTAATGTTTATAAGGAAAAGCAGATTTCCGATGCTCACGTCTTGCACAAAGGGTGGCTAACTAAATACTTTTTTACCCCACTGTAGTAGAAAAGTTCCTGTCCAGCTGAAGACAGAACCAACCTTGCAACAGATTTCCCCTTTATCAGAAAAAATCTCTATAAATATAAATATATTTCATCAGATTAGATTCATCCAAAAGAAACCCTTGTGTTTCTATACAAAAATTAGCAAAAGATTAAAAATAATTTAATGAAGCAATATGATGGTGGAATCAAGAGCATGAGCAGTTTTAAAAGCAATTTTCTATAAAATCATTTTATATAATGTCAAAAATGACACTATATATTGAAAAATATTATTTTTGGAAATAAACTCTGTATAAAAACTTTTTTTACATATGACTGTGATCGAATATTTCACATAACTCACAGGGGCTCTTGATGATGGTATAAACATCTTTCACTATTTACAATTGTTTTGGCACTGAGATCTAACACTTTAGTGTTCCAAAAACGGTGGAAGAATGCGAGGAAATAAGGAAAAAAAAAGACACATGTGCGCGAATGCGTAAGAAGAATCACGGACAGAACACGGTAAAAACAGTTAAATCTAACACTAATAAACCTATTACTACTACTAAGATAATGGTTATATTATTATATACAGTATAAATATTATATTTACAGTGAAATCTCCGCTAAACGTTTGCTAAAGCGATCACAGGAAATCAATCACTCGTCTTGTCACTTCATTCCTGGTGAAAGCTCTGTATCTCTCTGTTTGTCGCTGTGGATTAACTTCTGTTGCCGACGCGGAAAAAAACGTGCTCTTTGGATTTCCGTGTTTTGACGCGCTGAAAGATTTACAAAAATCCACGCATCTTGTTTGGATTGCTTAACACAAAAAAAAATCATCTATTAACGGTGTTCCCACTCCTGTTGATTTTTATTCCCGTCCCATCCCAATCACGAGATTAATAACAAAAGTTTATTCCGTCCCACAGGAATCACGAGACCTGCAGGAAATCCCGACAAATGTCATCCTCTAGTTAGGAGTGAACCCCTGGTAGCTCGGAGTTGATACACTGAGCAAATCTGTTTAGTAGTTTAGTGCCCTGTTATTTTGACTTATTAACTGAAGAACTTAGTAGAAGAACTTGTAAATCTTCTCTGAATGTCACTGATAGAAAATGGAAAGAACTGGCAGCTTGTGAGAAATCGTCCGACTTTTTAGTTCTAGGCCAAGATCCGGGGAGCCAAGTTCTGAATTTGTTTAGGCGTTTGTTGGCAGTTGGCATACCGCTAATGGTGCATTACCACAACCTGTAGGATTACATTCACAATGTTTCAGTTGTTTTCCCGTTTATCTGTTGCCTATCCTTTTCACACATACCAGGGATCCGTAACACATTCATTAGAATGTGTGCTAGAACATAGAACTTTCAGAAAGATATACCAGCGTAATTCTCGTTGATCGATTTTTTAAAAAGTGTGGATTTGCTTACGAACGAATCATGTGCGAATCACATGATGCTTGTTAAATCCCACCTGACAAATAAGGATCGGACCGCCTCTAATCAAGCAATCAGAGAAGAATAACTATATAAAGAAAAATTAATCGAGGAATTAACCACGATCTCTGAAAGGAAAGCACAGTAATGGCGATTCAGTGGCTTCTTTTTGCCTGTGAAGTTCTCCCACTTAAAAAGATGAGAGAGGCCCCTAATGTTTATCATAGATAGACCTCAACTATGAGAGACAAAAGGAGAATGAAAAATCCAGAAAATCACATGGTCTTATTTTTAAAGAATTTATTTGCAAAACAAGTCTTTGGTCAGCTACAAACAAGCAAGATTTCTGGCTCTCACAGACCTGAAACTTCTTCTGTAAGAGGCTCCTCTGTCCTCCACTCGTTACCTGTATTAATGGCAACTGTTTGAACTCATTATTAGTATAAAAGACACCTGTCCACAACCTCAAACACTCACACTCTAAACTCCACCATGGCTAAAACTAGAGAGCTGTCAAAGGACACCCAAAACAAAATTATAGACCTGGGGCCTGTACCATGAAGCCGGATTAGCTGGCTAGCCAGGTAAGTTTAGGATTAGTTTGCACCAATGCTGGGTTTTAGGTACCATGAAAGAAACTCTGCTTCAGTTGGTGTTCATTGCCATGGTAACTTGCGCTGCACGGCTAACCTGCTCCGGGGCAGGTTAAGTTCTAGATTCGAGATCTCAAAACGGAATTTGACCAATCAGTAGAGAACATTTAAGTTACGCAACTAATTTCTAGTGTCTGTTGCAATGGCTTGTCCTTTTCTGAGAAATCCCGTGGACATTTCCGCGCAAATTGTTCGAAGAGCGCTTCGCAGAGAAAGAGTTTTTAGGGACAGACAAGATCCCATTGCCTTCCCTGATAGTTACTTGTATGAAAGATACAGATTTTCCGCCAAAGGCATATTGTATCTAGAGCCGCACATAACAAATGTGACGCATCGAAGCCATGCCCTTACTGTAACGCAAATGGTATATATGTTGCATTTTTTTTGCGTGTGTGTGTGTGTGCAAGCATTTAAAATGATTTTAACTGTTAACAGTAGTGAAAGCATATTGAAATCCAGTAATTGAAAATTAGTAACACTACAACTTTAGTGATCATTCTTCATTTGTCCGGTCGAATGCTTTTAACAATTACACTGTTATTGTAAAGTGTTAGCATAATTTTTATGGGCGTGCAAATACATAAACTAACGTTACATATAAATAATTAGACCTTGATGTATAAAATATGTATTTAACTTAAGCATTAACGCTATCCGCAAACTTTCTCCAACAGTCTTCTCTCGCTTTGGCAGCAGACACGGTATTACTGCGCGCTTGTAAACCGTGCTTAAATTCATTGTATTTCTGCATTATATTAGTTTACTCCTCAGCGGAGAAATATAAAGACCGTTGGAGAAAGTTTGCGGATAGCGTTAATGCGTAAGTTAAATACATATTTTATACATCAAGGTCTAATTATTTATATGTAACGTTAGTTTATGTATTTGCACGCCCGTAAAAATTATGCTAACACTTTACAATAACAGTGTAATTGTTAAAAGCATTCGACCGGACAAATGAAGAATGATCACTAAAGTTGTAGTGTTACTAATTTTCAATTACTGGATTTCAATATGCTTTCACTACTGTTAACAGTTAAAATAATTTTAAATGCTTAAACACGGGCGCACACACGTGTGCATATATATATATATGTATGTATGTATGTATGTATATATATATATATATATATATATATATATATATGTATGTGTGTGTATGTATGTATGTATATATATATATATATGTATTTGTATGTATATGTATGTATTTGTATGTATGTGT
>SRMA01026553.1:0-37912 GCA_007224835.1 Danionella cerebrum | reverse complement strand
ACTGCTGAGCAAACGCTTCGGGCCCCTTCAAGTCGAATGCAGTCCCGGACTTTCCAACTTGGTACCGACAGTCCCTGACTGTCTCGGACCTCGTCGACTTGGCAAAAAAGCAGTCTAAGACTGCAAAGACAGTCCCTGACTGTCTCGGCCCCTTCAAGTCGACGAAAGCAGTCCCAGACTGCTAGAGGATCTTCTCGGGCCTCGCCAACTTGGCAAAAAACAGTCCCTGACTGTTTTGTTAAATTTTATTTATTTTTATCTTTTTGTCTGCCCTCTTCAAGTTGACGAAAGCAGTTCCGGACTGCTAAAAGTTGTTATCGGGCCCTGTCAACTTGGCAAAAAACAGTCCCTGACTGCTTTTATATATTTCAATTTTTTATATGGCCCCTTCAAATTGACAAGAGCAGAGAAGATCCTGCTAGAAGATCCTATCGGGCCTCGTCAATCTTGGCAAAGCAGTACCAGACTGCAAGAAAAAAAGTCCCTGACTGTTTCGGTCCCTTCAAGTTGACGAAAGCAGTCCCAGACTGCTAAACGGTCCCCTGGACCAGAGCTCATAAGTTATCTTGCAATTGCTTTTAGAGTTTCCTAATTTGTTGAATTTAGCTTCTCTAATTTAAATTTGGTCTAATTTAGTTAAAAGAACAGAATCATCCCACTTGCCTCGTTCGATAAACCGCGTCACTGAGCCGAGAAGAGTCGCTCGTGCTCCAAGGTCTTTCTATCTCTTGACCCCAGACGGGAAATTCTTAGCCGGGATGTGCTGCCGCTGGATCATCCGCCTCCGCTCCTGGTTCTCGGCTCAGTCTGAGCGGCCCCACGGGTTGGGCGCCAAGTGTGATGGAAGGACTCTGTTCCCTTTTGTCTCGAGACGAAGTTTTCCGGGGCCCCAGAGGTGACATGGAAAGAAACACGACACGGAGATCATGCATCAACCAGTCACGAGTTTATTGGCAGTTTGTTCAGGGTTTTTATACAGTTCAGATCAGTGGGTGTTAAAGTTTTTACAAGAAAAGGGACGTGGGACATCATGTGCTTTCTGCAAGAAGATGCTGACTTTAGCATTCAGGAGCGGTGGGGGTGAGTGAGTCTCGTGAACCCAGGTCAGCCTGACCTTGGGCCTGTGTACACCTGCGCACTCCTGAATGCAATGAGAAATGCTGCAGATGGAGAAACTATAGGTTTTCTGTATCTGATTGTCTGTATTTCTATCACAATACATACATATATATATATATATATATATATATATATATATATATATATATGTGTGTGTATGTATATTATAGGGCTATGTATGTATATAACTATATTCATATGAAGGCATTGTGTAAATACAGAAAATTACAATGTATTTTTATTTGTTTATGTAAATGTGAAAATGATACAAGATCATATTACTTCACTTTATTTTTAGATGCGACCCAAACTCCAAACGTACTTTGCAGCAGATCAGGACAAAATATAAAAATATACTCCAAAGTGGTGAGTATTTCTGATGTGTGTGTTATTTATTTTTTTAAATGAGAACATTGTATCACAAACGCTTCTTGGCAGCAAACAGAAAAAAGTGTGACGGCCGAAAAACAGGAGGAGGACCACCTTCTCCAGAATACACTGTGGCAGAGGAGTTGGCTCTAAGTAACAATGAAGGGCGACCAATAATGGATGGTATTTCAGGTGCTAGACAGTCTGACCCTGGTGCTGGCTCCTCTGAGCAAGTAACAGTGGGTATGTGTCCAAAGCCTTAATAAATTATTTATTTTTGTATTACTATGTTATGCAATCGATGGAAACACAGTGGCCCTGCTAAAGCCATCACACATACATGCAGTCTCCCAGACAGAGGTCAGTATACAGCAAAATGAACACTTTGAACACAACCTGTTTTACAACATTTCTGCTTTACATAG
Organism: Danionella cerebrum; assembly: GCA_007224835.1. NCBI lineage: Eukaryota > Metazoa > Chordata > Actinopteri > Cypriniformes > Danionidae > Danionella > Danionella cerebrum. The sequence continues at coordinate 35,999 of SRMA01026553.1, read as the reverse complement.
GTCTATTTTTCTTATTTAGAGTGTAACAAATGAGGAGACACTGTCTGCCTGTTCTGAGACTGAAGGCACTGGTCTTGCTGAGGTGAGTGCTGTTGACTTAATTATTGCACAAATGTGAATGTATAGCAATAAAGTGACTCTGGTCCTTTTTTCATTTGTTGTAGGATTTTTCACAACCTACCGCTGAACCTGAGGCCTCTACCTCAATGGGGTCCAAAAGGAATGTGAACAAGGTAATGCTTAAACATTACCTAACATTAGAAAGTGCAATATTTTGTCTTTTGATTAACCTTCAATTTTATTGGTTTCAGGTGGAAACTGACTCAGTCAGGACCCTTTACAAAAGAAAAATGGAAATAGACTGCACACTGAAGGAGCTTGACTGTGAGCTGAGGAGACTCCAAATAAAAAAATTAAACTGGAGATTAAACAGATTTCTGTACATACACCATTAAGCAACTAACACTTTGGCACGAATACAGAATTTTTAATGCTACTTGCTCTCACTCCTTGCTCTACAGCCACATAACCAATAAAAAAACAAAACATCCGTAGTTTCAGTATGTTTAAGTAAAATATTGTGTCGTGATTGCTTCTCTGAGAGCTGCACCAGCTGGGTGGTCAAGTGTGATGGGGTCAATTTCATCAGGGAGAAGCTGGTTTAATGCTGGTACTCACTCTTTTCTGATAGTGGCTATGTTGTGCAGAATGGCACATGCAGCCACTATCTGTGATGCCCGTTCTGGCGACACTCTTAAGTGCCGAAGGCAGTTGAAGCGTGCCTTTAGGATGCCAAAGGTCATCTCTACCTTGACCCTGGTTTTACTAAAGGGCCACATTGAACCGGTTTTGTGATCGTGTCTGGGGGTCAGGATAAGGGGTTAGCAAAAACCTCTGGCATGCATATCCCCTGTCTCCAATTAACACACCATCAAAAAGTCCTGTCATAAAAAAGAAAAGGAAACATTGTGTGGCAAAGTGGGGGGTGGGGCCAGATTGGGCCCGAGTGATTCAGATTTTAGCTTCCTTTTGAATGGCAGTTGCCGATAACGCCACCTGGGAAATCCCAGGACAAGATCTCAGTGTAGTGCTTCCTAGCAGGTTTTCAAGGTCACACACAGGTTCACACTCTATAATCTAAGGGAGCAGGCAGGAGACGCAGACAGCATGAACAATCAATAATCTTTATTTTAATAAAATGACACAATCAGCAGACCACAAATCCAGAACAGGTGAGCATCTGGAGAGGAGTGAATCACAACAGTTCTAAAACAGTTCTAAAAGAGGAATTGCATATGGTCTAAATAAAACAACTAGAAGAAACTACGATATAAAGCTGGGGTACCCGCAGGAGTGATCACTGTGAACTTATCCACACTCGCACAGCAGTTCCAGGTCTCACACACACACACACACCAAACCTCCACCCGTGTATCACAGCAATCCACGAGAGCACCACCACCATAAAAGATCCTTCACCCGTGGGTCCCCAGCTCCTAAAAAGACAGAGAAATATGAGAGACAGAAGAAATAACACAACACTCCTCGACCAGAGCCACACTACGCTAAAAATAGCAGTGATGATGCACAACAGTTAAATATTTAAAAACACTTGATTTGGCACACAGGACCATGTACGTGGAATGTTCGATCAGAAAGAACAAAACAAAAAGGAAATTGAGCGGAATGACTGGCACAGTTCACTGACGGGGTTGGTATTTAATCCGCTCTAACCAGAACCCAACAGTAAGGCCTCCAGTACTCCCCTGTACGATCCAACCTGGAAAGGTCCAACTAATAAGTCCCTCTCCCGGTTGCCACGCCCAAGGACGAGGAAACAGCGGCGACAAAATGTTGCAGGAAGGTGGAGGATAAATGGACAGGATTCGTGGACACACCACTACTCTCACGAGAACCCGCAGGGTAGTCAAATGGGAACGATGCACGGTATAAAAGAAGAGAGGAAGAGAAGAGAAGACCCTACAAATGTAGAGTGATGTTAATAATTGCATGATACCGCCATTATTTGAAGAAAACCGTACATACCAAACGAGCTGGACGCTACTTGCTCCTAGAATTTACGTGACACGCAACTAGCTCCCCACTAAATTTAGAAAGAAACGTCAAATCACATTTCCCCAATGAAACCATCCACCTCTGAGTGAGAAAGCCAGAGCTACCTGATTGGGAGATGACTCCAATGTATGAAACACTCTGGGCAGCACGACTAAAGTAAATCACTCTGAATGGAATGATGAGCATTACGGAGGCAGTTAGGCGCGATCATAAAAGAAAAACAATTGATCAATCCCTCTTACCTCGAGCTAACACAGTGCCACCGCTACTTCCTGTATAACAGGCAGCCGGCTCTCTCTCGGAGCGATCAACACAACTAGCCCTGAATATAGTAAAATACACGTCATAAGGACAGGGGTTCCCAACAGCTCAATATAATTAAAATCTTACCTCGAGCTAAACGCTGTACACGCCGATCAGGGACAACCGTCAACAACACTACGCGCAATCCGGAAATGGGAGGATAGCACTGTCTATGACGTCGCTCCGTAGCGGTTAAAATACAGAACGCGTTAAGCGGATTGGACCTCACACCTGTCACTCCAACAAACCCAGCCACTCATGCAGCGCGCTCGGCCGTGCTCATGCTGCTGCTCACACCTCTAAAAATGACAACACCAGCGAACAGGAACGCTGGTTGGCTGGTCCCAATGTCACTCTAACAAAGTTTGTGATGCACCCGGTCACATTCGTGAAAATGTCGCTGTCACATCTTAAAAGAATACTTTAAAGTAGTCTGTAGTGTTCCAAATGTAACTTGCCTTCCTCCCAGCATTGACACAACAAAGACTCACGGAAAATTCGTGAGTCATGCACTGCGCCTGGCCACTTTGCATCCAAGTCATCTGCAGATGAACACAGTACAGTAGATTATTAAAATGCTATTTTTTTTATCTAAATACTCACCTAACTAAAGCTAAAAATATCACAATCATAGTACACCTACCTGAATATTAAGGCTGGGAAAAGACTTCCTATTTACATAGTCTGCCTCATGGTCTCCTAGAGCTGTGGAGATTGCAACATGCATGCAGTCTATTGCTCCTATGACTCTAGGAAATCCTTTTAGATAAAAGTACTGTATTCTAGTAAACATGTAAGTGTTATAAGAGAAATACAATTATGTGATTTTATTAATAGATCTCACCTGCAATTTTATAAAAACCCTCTGTAATTGATGAGGTCGATAAAAATCCTAGGAATACAATAAAGTTGTTTAGGTAGCCTTGCAGTGCGAGCACCACCTTACGAATGGTTCGACAAACCGTGTTTTTTCCAAGGTGCTCTGCATCACCGATTGCATACAAGTATTTTCCGCTTGCAAAAAACCGCAACGCAATACATACCATTTGCGTTACAGTAAGGGCATGGCTTCGACGCGTCACATTTGTTATGTGCGGCTCTAGAAGTTCGCAAAGATACAATATGCCTTCGGCAGAAAATCTGTATCTTTCATACAAGTAACTATCAGGGAAGGCAATGGGATCTTGTCTGTCCCTAAAAACTCTTTCTCTGCGAAGCGCTCTTCGAACAATTTGCGCGGAAATGTCCACGGGATTTCTCAGAAAAGGACAAGCCATTACAACAGACACTAGAAATTAGTTGCTTCACTTAAATGTTCTCTACTGATTGGTCAAATTTCGTTTTGAGATCTCGAATCCTTGGGGGATCTCCTCTTTCTTGAGGGATCTTGTTAGAGGTTAGCCTGACGGTGGGAGGCTCAAGGGACAAAAACAACAAACACTTTGCAGATGCTACAAAAATGTAGTTTTATTGGTGCAGAAATCCCAGAAAAAAAAAAACATCCAAAACACAATGAGAAAGTCACGACAATATTACCAGCTACTTGCATTTGACAAAAACGCCACACACAAATTGGAAGCCTGGGAGCCATTATTTGTTGCAGGCTCCGCCCCTGGATCATACCATTTCACCATTTCATGTGGTTGATATATTTCACAACTATGGGCACAAAATTTGCAAAAATGAATAAAAACCGTAAAGCACATAAAAACTCAAAATACACTTATTCTCAACACAATTCAGACAAAACATTGCAAAACAAACAGGTTTTGTGACCTTGATATCATCATCCAAGATGGTGGAACAGTGTGACACAGTAAAGATTGAAATAAAATGATCGGCTTTTGAAATGAAAAGGTTTGGTTCTGAAAATGAAAAATGGAAAGTGAATGCAGTGTATTTTCCATTAAATGACTGTGTGAGTGTGTTTATTTCAATGTATGTTTCTAAACTGAACATAAACACAAAATAGTACACCAAACACTTTACCGATTAACATAAAACACATTCAAAATGGTCACAGTTTTATCCGACTGTGACAGATCTGCAAGAGGTACTTCACAGTTCTTGGCTGCAAAAGATTTTTCAGGGGCTTTGGAGGGAAAAAATACATTTTAAATGGTTGATTTCTGGGATAGAACAGCAAGCTACATCACAAACTGGACGTTTTAAGCTTTTTCAGCAAAGTTGCTAGAGAGACATTGGGCTTTTTTTTTTGGATGCTTTTTCCCAATCTTCTTTGTCATCAATGCAGCATGTGTTAAGCTGATAGCATCTCTAATATTTATACAATGTCATGTTTTCAGTTAAATTGTCTTAAAACTTACTTTCAGAGTATTCTTACTCGGTTTTGAATTAGTATTCTATAACACTGGTGCACACACTGATGATGTGGATAAAGAATGACTAATGAATTCTTTCTTTAATTGACAGTGGCTACTAATAGAGGTGTACCTATCAGAAAAAGAAGCTCAAACATTTAAACACTTCATAGCTTTTTCATTCCAAATGAAAGGATTGACCTACTCTGTTTTTATGTCTTTCAGGTCATGATTGGCCATCGAAAAACCTCTTAAAGCGATCAAAAGTTTGTTAATGGGGAGATTCTCAGGATCCTGGATGATTCTCTCTGCCAACACATCCAACAGCTCTACGGGTCTGAAGTTCAACTCTTCAAATGCCTGTAGAATCTCTGGAACCTTAATTATAAAAATACCAAGAAAAACAAAACAAACCATTATTAAATTATTCAAACACGTCCTATACTAATAGCGCATGATTCATCACTCGATACTAAATCACTAAAACAATGACTGTATAGCCACAGCAAATTCATCCACTATCTGAAAAAACTTAGTAATTACTGTTTTATTATTACTGCTGTTTTTGAACAGTCAAGAGAAGGGAACCCCCCCCCCCCAAAAAAAAAAATAAAAAAATAAAAAAACCTGCAGATTGAACAGATCTGGAGCGCTGTGCCTGAGAAGACCTTTTTATTTGATTTTACCTTTTTTTTTATTCTTTTTGAACATTCTTGACCCCACAGTGAACGAAATAATGTTTTGCATTCCTGTTTTGAGCTCCACCGATCTTTAAGTGTATTCCTTTTCATCATAAATGAAAAACAATACTTGAGCTGATCCTTATTTTTATTTTTTTTTTTTGTTCCTACAGACATTCTGTGGCCTATCTTTTTCAATCCTTGATTCTGTTTATGACAACACGGTCATTGAACACTGATCTGTTCTTGAGCTTGTTACACTTTCTTACTGGATAAGATTCCTGGGCTTGATGTTTTGTCCTCTCTGATTGAACTTGAAATCTTTCATCCCTCATCTTGTTCATGGGGATGGCTCCATGGACTTGGAAACTGGTCAGGATTGCAGGGGTATTTCTGTAATTACTAATAATACTATTTGTGCATGACGCTTGAGTTGCTGAACTATTGCGTTAACCGAAGCATGCGCGCTCACTTAAGCTTAAACATTTATGTTATACATTTTTCATTTGTGTGCTAAGGTTGTTCGTATTAAGATTTATTCGCTGCTTTGCTTTTCATTGTGCTTTTGCCGGCTGCATGTGTTTGTTAGTGTCCACTTCACAGACGGATGGAGGGACAGGAGTTTGATTCGTCTGAGGAGGATACAAGGAGAGAGTGAGACTGTGAAAACTTGCTGCGGAACAGGTGAATTCTAACACGCACATGACACAAACACTGGGATGACTCCAGCCCTGAAGAAGGACAGATTCTGAGGGCGATAGTATGACTAAAGAGCTGGGAAGTGCAGAGTTAAGAAATGGCTTTTGGGTTAAACCAACGGTTCTCAAACGTTTTTGATCGAGCCCCCCTTTAAACTTAAAAAAAAATCTGCACCGCCACCACCCTCCCCACCTTTACCACCCCATCCCTCACGAAGCTCCCTGAACCAGGTTTCATGCTGTCCCCTGCCAGCGTTCTTCTTAAAATAAAAGGATAAAATATCCGGAACATAATTAATAGGATAAATCAATAATAAATGGAATCAATAAATGAATCAATGCAATTTGTAAGTGTAAGAGCCAAACTCATATTTTGGGTATTTTGTTTATTGACTCTTATTAATGTATATGTATTGTAAAATATTGATATTCAATGTAAAAGTTCTTTATGAATATTTTTTTAGTAAAATGTTAGTTTTATTTATTTTATTAGGTCATTGCTTAAGTTTCGGTTCTCTTTAAGGCACACCTACCTGGAGAGACTTGGTTGGGACATGTTTGGGCAAGTCTGTAGTGGTTAAGGAGAAACAGTTTTTCTTACCGTCTTTATTTGGGATCTGTAATTTGAGTTAAAGCTCAATACTTTGGTTTATTGGATTTAGGAATACCATTGTGAGTTTTGATTTGATTTACGGAATTGTTTTATTTTTACTTTTGTTTGTTTTTTGTTGTGAAAATAAATACGATTTTTGAGATCAAGAGTGACGATGTAAGAAATCTTTTTTAACCACTCACCAGTAGATTCAAGACAGGAATTTTCGATCTTGAACCTACATTTAAGTAAGAAAAACTTCTCTTCCAAGTGATTTATTCCGTTTTGATCTCTTGGCCTCGTGGGATTGCTCCGTTCTCTGAGTGGAATTAACAGACTGCGTTTCTAAGCCTTTTCTACGCCATTTTGTGGATCTTATTCAACATTCGGATTATTTCTTGGAACATTAACGCTCGTGTGCGTGGATTTGACATTTGTGCTTTTTTTTCGTTGGACAACATATCGGAGCTGCTGCATCTTTACGTTCATCTCCGTGATTGCGCCTCACGTAGACTTTCAATTGAACTTTCGTTTCAATGACATCTGACGTCACACCCAAACGAGTGCTGAGGATGACTGCTAAAGCCCAAGAGGAGCGGCTGAATCAGTTAATAGGATCCAGGAGAGCCAAGTTGGGACATTTAACAAAGCAAATGAAAGATGTTGAAACTTTACAAGATGACTATGGTAACGTAGACACTGTGTTCGAATTAGTATGTGGTGAATTTACACAGTCCTTTGTTGTATTTCAAGATATCAACAAAGCAGCTACCGAGCTTATGTCAGAAGATGAGGCATATTTAGATCAGTTAAACTGGTATGAACCCAAGTCTCAGGCAATTAAACACTTTATAGATAAATCGAAAGATTGGGTTGAAAAGGTTAAACTGCAACTTAAAGAAGCAGAACAATGTGATGCTGAGATTCAGTGTACTGACAGTGCTTCAATGGTTATTACATCCTCACAACTGCCTTTGTGTAGGAAAAAATTAGCAAGTCAGGTTGCTTCAGGTGTTTCATCTACTGCATCTTCTAGATTAAAAATTGAAACCGAAAAGGCAGAGCTTTTAGCTAGAGCCAAGGGTTTGCAGTTAAAACTAGAGCTTGAAAGAGAGGAAGCTGAGATTAAAGCTAGGAAAGAAAGTTTGGAAATACAAACTGCTATTGCAGCTGCTGAAGCCAAACTTCAGGTTTTGTCAATGTATGAATCTTCTCAGGTTTCCAGAAGCTCTGGTAGCAAGGTAAATGGTGCTATAGCTGAAAACCCACCCAGTAAAGTAACCTGTGCTAAAGCAATGCTTAATTATGAGGATACAGCGAAGGCAAATTTGTGCTCAGAGCAAATGGCACCTAATTATGACAATCTACAGAATGGTTTGGCTAGATCACAACAGTCTATACCAGATGTGAATCTACCATCACAACATAACACAGGAGGATTGATTAATATCCTGCAACGTCAAAATGACATTACTGAATGTTTGGTAAGACAGCAGGCCATATCTACTCTCCCGCCCATGCAAATTCCAATTTTTAGTGGGGACCCACTGGAATTCATGTTCTTTATGAGGGCATTTGAACATGGAGTGGAGAGGAAAACACTCAATGAGACTGATAGGTTGTATTTTTTGGAGCAATTCACTGTAGGGCAACCCAAAGTGCTGGTCCGCAGTTGTCAGCATATGCTTCCTGAAATTGGTTATAAAAAAGCTAAAGAGTTGCTTCACCAACACTTTGGAAATGAACACACTATTGCAACTGCATATACGGAAAGGGCTCTTAATTGGTCCATTTTAAAGCCTGAAGACACTAAAGCACTTGCTGATTTTGCTGTTTTCCTCACTGGGTGTTGCAACACTGTTGGAAGTGTTGAATATTTTGAGGAAATGGACAGTCCTAACAATATGCGCATGATCGTCTCTAAACTTCCATTCAAACTGAGAGACAAGTGGAGAGGATTTGCATGTGAGCTCCAAGAGCAGACTGGTCAAAGAGCTAGATTTGCTGATTTGGTAAAATTTGTGGATAAACAGGCAAGGATCGCTTCACACCCACTTTTTGGTGACATTCAAGACAAAAAACCTGTAAAAGAAGATTTGCACTTCAAGACAAGCAAATTGGGCAGATTTCAAATCAAGGACAAGAAAGCAACCTTTGCAACAAGCATAATACCTGTTTTAGAGACCAAGTCACAAAGACCAAAGGAAAGGGAAGAAACAAAGTCAAGCAAAGGAAACTTGTGTTTATGCTGCAACAGGGCGCATAAATTGGAAGATTGCAAAGTTTTGCAAAATAAGTTACACAAGGAGAAGCTTGATTTTCTCAAATCCAAAGGATTGTGCTATGGATGTTTAAATTCAGGTCATATGAGTAAGGGCTGTGTTAAAAGGTTAACTTGTCAAAAATGCTCCTTAAAGCATCCCACCATTCTTCATTTGACAAACAAGGATCCACCAGCAACAGGTTCTCATGAAGGTGATGCTCCTAGCAGTGAATCAGACTCTATGGCAGTCAGCAGTGAAACTTGTGGCTGTACTGGGGCTGGTACATCTGTATGCTCATTAGCTATAGTGGCAGTGAGAGTTAAGTCTAAAAGAAGTCATCAAGAGATTAAGACTTATGCATTCTTGGACCCAGGAAGTTCCGCATCATTTTGTTCAGAGACATTAATGAAGCAAATGAAGCTAACTGGAAGAAAAACAAACATCCTTCTGCGTACTATGGGTCAAGAAAAGCTAATTGGAACTCATGTCATCACTGAGTTGGAAGTTAGTGGTCTAAATGAAGAAAGCTTTGTAGATCTTCCCCAGGTATTCTCACAGGCAGAAATTCCTGTTAAAAGAGAAAACATTCCTCGACAAAATGACATCAGGAAATGGGATTATCTTAAAGAGGTTCACCTTCCTCAGATTGATGCTGAAATTGGTTTGTTAATAGGAACCAATGTACCAAAAGTGCTTGAGCCATGGAAGGTAATCAACAGCAGGGGAGATGGTCCTTACGCTGTCAAAACTGTTCTGGGATGGATTGTGAATGGGCCCTTAGATTCAGACAACATTCAAGGTTGCAATGAAGCAAAATGTCCTCAGGTAATGGTTAACAGAATTTCAGTTGCATCTCTTGAAACCCTTATTCACCAACAAATGAGACATGATTTTCCTGAAAGTAATCAAACTGAGTGTTTGGAAATGTCGGTGGAGGATAAACAGTTCATGGAGTTTGTATCACAGTCTATAAAGATCTCTGAAGGGCATTATTGCATTGGCTTGCCGTTGTGTTTCCAAACAACCGTAATGTGGCCCAACAACGCGCTAATTTTCTGAAAAACAAGTTCAGAAAAAATCCATCATTTCATCAGGATTACTGTGATTTTATGAAGGACATGCTACTCAAGGGTCATGCAGAGAAAATCCCTGCATTCGAAATTGAAGGAAGCCCTGGCAGAGTTTGGTACATCCCACACCATGGTGTGTATCACCCTCAGAAAGATAAAATAAAAGTAGTGTTTGATTGTGCAGCTGCTTATCAAGGCAAGTCTCTCAATTCACAGCTTTTGCAGGGACCCAATTTAAACAATTCTCTCATTGGTGTCTTGGCAAGATTCAGACAAGAGCAGGTTGCACTTGCAGCTGATGTGGAAGGGATGTTTCATCAGGTACGAGTTCCAGCTGATGATTCAAACTTGTTGAGATTTTTGTGGTGGCCGGAAGGGGACACTTCATCAGAGCTGGAGGAGTACAGGATGACTGTTCATTTATTTGGTGCTACTTCATCCCCTAGTTGTGCCATCTACACTCTACAAAAATGTGCAGAGGACAATAGACAACACCACAGTGCAGAAGTGGTTAAAACAGTCTTAAGGAATTTTTATGTGGATGACTGTTTGGTGTCTGTGGCTACTGAAGAACAAGGTGTCTCTTTGATGCACGAGTTGCAGGTTATGTGCACTACGGGAGGATTTAATCTAACTAAGTGGATGTCCAACAGTCGTAACGTACTTGCATCTGTTTGTAAGGAACACAAAGCAAAAGCAGTGAAGGACCTGGATCTGGAGAAAGACAATCTTCCCATGGAACGAGCCCTTGGAGTGCAGTGGTGTATAGAAACGGACACTTTGCGCTTTAAAGTGGTAATGCAGGAAAAGTCTCTCACAAGGAGAGGAGTGTTGTCTATGGTAAGCTCCATATACGATCCTCTTGGAATACTTTCTCCTGTCATTCTTCCTGCCAAAAGGATTCTACAAGAACTGTGCCGTGCAAAACTTGATTGGGATGACAGTATCCCAGATGCATTCAGACAACAATGGAGTCTTTGGTTGTCAAATATTCAGAGCTTAAACGACTTCCAGGTGGAAAGGTGCTTGAAACCACCTGGCTTTGGTGAAGTCACTTCAGCACAATTACATCATTTTGCTGATGCAAGTGAGCAAGGTTTTGGGGCAGTGTCATATTTACTCATGGAGAGCGTCAAAAGGCAACATCATTGTGCGTTTGTTTTAGGCAAAGCTAGGGTAGCTCCATTAAACCCGGTGACCATACCAAGGCTTGAACTCACCGCAGCTACAATGGCTGCTAGAATGGACAATACAATGAGATGTGAGATGGACATGACTCTCCAAGAATCTGTTTTCTGGACAGATAGTACATCAGTCTTGAAATATCTCAACAATGAAAATATGAGGTTTCGCACCTTTGTGGCTAACAGAATTGCTACAATTAAAGAGCTGTCTAATGTGTCACAATGGAGATATGTTAATTCAGCTTCCAACCCAGCTGACATTGCATCAAGAGGAAGTGCAGTCGACACTTTTCTCAAATCATCATGGCTCACAGGTCCCTCTTTTCTGACAAAAGCACAATCAGAATGGCCAAAGATACCAAGTGACACTCTGAAGACACCTGTCGATGATCCTGAAGTTAAGGACGTTTCTGTTAACGCAGTGTGTGCAGATGATCCCAACTTCACTTCTCATTTCCTTTCCCAGTATTCAGACTGGTACCGTTTGAGAAAAGCGGTTGCTTGGCTCCTTAAGTTTAAAGACTTGTTGAGAAAACTATCAAAGAAAAGAAAAGAGTTGTCCCAGGTTCAGAGTTGCAATGCAAAAACAAATCCTGATCTTGAAAGAGAAATGAATAATTTCAAAGCTACACTGTCAGGTGTCACATTGTCATCAAGTGACATGGAAGAAGCAGAAAGGGAAATCATACGTATCAGTCAAGCAGATATATTTGGTGAGGAAATCAATACTCTCCTAGTAGATGGTACTGTAAAACGCAACAGTGCTATTTTCAAGTTGTCACCATTCATGCAAGACAAAATCCTGAGAGTAGGAGGTAGATTGAGCAGATCAGCAATGCCAGAAGAGTCCAAATACCCTGCAATTTTGCCAAAAGTTCATCATGTCTCAGATCTGATTCTGAGATCGGTTCATGAAAATCTTGGTCACGCTGGTCGCAATCATATGCCATCAAAGCTACGGGAGAAATACTGGATTCCAAAGGCACAAACAGTCATTAGAAAAGTTCTGGCACAATGTGTGGTTTGCAAGCGTCAGCATGGCATCTTGGGAAAACAGTTAATGTCTGACCTTCCTCATGACAGGATCACACCAGATGAACCACCATTCACAAATGTTGGTGTTGACTATTTTGGCCCATTTGAGGTGAAAAAGGGCAGGTCTATACTGAAAAGGTATGGGGTCATTTTCACTTGTCTGACTTTAAGAGCTGTTCACATTGAAGTTGCTAGTTCTTTAGACACAGACTCATGTATTCATGCTCTCAGAAGGTTCATTTCAAGAAGAGGTCAAGTAAAGATAATCCGCTCTGATAATGGCACAAATTTTGTTAGTGCAATCAGGGAACTGAAGACATCCATTTGTGATTTAAACAATGAGAAGATTCAAAATGCATTGTTGTCAAAGGGGATTCAGTGGATTTTTAATCCACCAAGTTCATCTCATTTTGGAGGTATTTGGGAAAGGCAAATTCGTAGTGTAAGGAAAATAATTGGCTCTGTAGTGACTGAACAGTCTCTTGACGAAGAAAGTTTGCACACACTCTTCTGTGAGATAGAGTCAATTATCAACAGCCGTCCTATCACTAAGGTGTCTAATGATCCAAATGACTTGGAGGCCCTCACTCCGAATCATTTGTCACTGTTGAAGGTCAAACCATCTATTCCTCCAGGAGTTTTTGATCAAGCAGATCTATACTCTAAACGTAGGTGGCGCCAGGTACAGTACATGGCTGATCTCTTTTGAAAATGTTGGGTCAAGGAATATCTACCTGACTTGCAGGAAAGACAAAAATGGCAAAGTATCAGGAAAAACCTCAAAATAGGTGACATAGTACTTGTTGCTGATGACTCTGCACCACGTAATTCATGGGTAATGGGTCGTGTGATGCAAACTTTTGCAGACAACAAGGGTTTAGTCAGGAAGGTACAAATAAAAACCAGCACAAACACGCTCCTGAGACCTGTTCACAAGCTGTGTTTACTGTTAGAGGCTGATTTGTAAACATATACACATTCTTTGTTGAATGCACTTGTTTAATAAGACCAGTGACTTGTATGTTATGTTTGAAAGCTTTATGTTTATGTAATTTCTTATGGGTTTTTAGTTTGAGGATTTTGTTTGACTCCTTTCTTTGGTTTGGTAATTGTATTGTGGAACAATGACAATTAGGGGCTGGAATGTAAGAGCCAAACTCATATTTTGGGTATTTTGTTTATTGACTCTTATTAATGTATATGTATTGTAAAATATTGATATTCAATGTAAAAGTTCTTTATGAATATTTTTAGTAAAATGTTAGTTTTATTTACTTTATTAGGTCATTGCTTAAGTTTCGGTTCTCTTTAAGCCACACCTACCTGGAGAGACTTGGTTGGGACATGTTTGGGCAAGTCTGTAGTGGTTAAGGAGAAACAGTTTTTCTTACCGTCTTTATTTGGAATCTGTAATTTGAGTTAAAGCTCTATACTTTGGTTTATTGGATTTAGGAATACCATTGTGAGTTTTGATTTGATTTACGGAATTGTTTTATTTTTACTTTTGTTTGTTTTTTGTTGTGAAAAATAAATACGATTTTTGAGATCAAGAGTGACGATGTAAGAAATCTTTTTTAACCACTCACCAGTAGATTCAAGACAGGAATTTTCGATCTTAAACCTACAGTAAGACTTCTGCCTATTGGGGTTTGCAAAAAATTTGGACACATGTAAAACTTTTTTAGATGATAGTTAGTGACTGTATGAAAAGTGAGGTACTGAGTAATTTAACAAAATAATATATAAAATAGGTGGTATACAAAATTAATAAAAAGCCTTAACAGAGAAAACAAAAAAATTATTAATATTTAAGATTTTGTTAATTGGTTCATCCGAGTATATGATACAAGTTTGGACTTATTAAGAGTCAATTTACGCAGAAATAATTAAGGTTTCACAAATTTTAGTGTTCTGATGACGGCGCCTGTTTTCATTATCTGTTCCTTTTGATATTTGATGATCTGAAATTCTTTACTTCTGACTCCTCCCTGACACCAGTACCAACAGTCTGCTCGTGTACCGCACCACGACTGATGGTTTTAAGGTTATTTGCTGAAGGTTTGAGAACAGATTATGGAGATTGAGATTTTAGGATGACCCTGGACACATTATCACTAGAGGAATTAAAGAAGTAAGTGAAAGCACCATTTGATGAAAAACAAGATGCTCTTAAAAATTAAACTCTAAATTGCTATTTTAAGCATTAAAATTTGTGATTTGAAAAAAATTAAGTGAAATTCTCTTTCTAAATACTGAAGAAATGCAATTTTAGGAAAGCATTTGATTGAAGAAGAATAATTGATCTCAGTGGTAGTAGAAATTAAAACAGAAGAAAAGAAATTTATTTAGCATCTATTATTCTGAACGATCACAAAGGTTTTTGACTGTATCGGGTTATTGTTGCTTATGTTTTGATGCTGATGGTTCTAATTTAGAATTTTTTTTTTCATGGTTTCAGTGACAGGTTGAACATTGATAATAGAGATATCCCTGAGATTGATTTTATTATTGTGATCCCTGAGATTGAAATGACATTTTAACTCTTGAGTTTAATTATTCATTGATTCTGGAGATAGATTTTATAAGATCTTGAGAAAGTTTATGTATTGACCCTTGAAATTTGATGAAGACGATATTATTATACCATTATTGTTCATCTTTACAGATGAGAAGGGATATGTGATGGAAATACAGATAATCAGATACAGAAACTTCATTACAATCTTTTCTATTGCCTTCAAGAGTGTACAGGCTCAAGGTCAGGCTGACCAGAGTTCAAAAAGACTGACTCGCCCCCATTGTTGCTCCTGAAAGCTTAAGTCAGCATTTCTTGCAATAAGCACATAATGTTCCATGTCACCCCTTTTGTAAAAGTGGAGCTTCGTTCACACCCACCGATCTGAAATGTATAAAAACACTGAACAAACTGCCAATAAATTTGTGACTGGTTGATGCATGATCCCCGTGTCATGTTTCTTTTCTCGTCACCTCTGAGATCTCAGAAAAACTTCGTCTCGAGACAGAAAGGAACAGAGTCCTTCCATCACATTACTCACTGGGGCATACATCATGAATTATATTTAGTGCATGCAATACTTATACCTGCTGGTCCCTCCACGTGTCGATGGTGTCGGCCATATGCTTAGAGATGGAGCTGAAGAGGGTGTGGTTTCTATACTTCACTTCATGGCAGCACTTTAAAACTGTCAGAAGCTGGGTGAAGGAGTAATCATGGAGGTTTTCTGCAGGAAAACAATCATCAGAGTCATGAGTTCAGAACGGATAAACTAGAATATGAGAAGCTTTTCATCTCTTCACCAGCCAATTTCTTGCTGCAGGTGTCCAACAGAGGAGTGTGCTTCAGGCCAATGTTTGCCAGGCCGGAGAAAATGTAAAAATGGTCGGCTGAAGTGAACTCACTCGACAACGAAAAAACCTTTGACTGTGAGAAAATAACAGGAGAAATAGTCAGAAATTTATAATGGTTTATTCGCAAACAGAACAAAACTGTAAGGTTAAGTTGAAATGAGTTGTACTGGGTTCTGCCTTTGCTTGAACGATCTGTGGCAGGTGAATTCATCACAAAATTAATTGAGAGAAAGCTGTCTCACCCCATCCCCCCCAAAAAACAATGTCAGCTAAGATGTTACTGTGCAAATATTACGTCTATGTGCTTAATAATTGGATACAATACAGTTGCAAACCACGACTCCTAAGTGCAACTCAGTCTCTAACGCTCTTCACCCTTCCTCCCTCCCTCCCTCGCTGTTTCAGAAAAAGATATAAAGTTAAATTGCCCGAATTGTAACCTCTCCAATAAATATTAATGAAAGATGTGTCCATGTATATTTAAATCTATGAGACTGACCGCCAGCTGCTTCTTCAGTTCTAATGGAGAGTCTTCTCCCACCGCGTGCATCAACGTCGTCAGGGTCGGCACATTGCTTGTCTCAGGAAAACGATCCAGCAGCAGCAGCCTACCAACCCAGAACACATCACAAATTCACTCACAGAGACACAGAATACCAATTGCCTTTAGAAATAGGATGATCTTCCAACCTTATCGCTTCTCTCAGGGGTTGAGCGTTACTGCTTTTCATTTCATGAAGCGTTCCATACAATATACGAAGACTTTTGAGGTCAAACTGATTCAAATGTTCCTGGACGATAAACAAAAAAGAACAAACTTTAGCACAAACATTATTTTTATGCATTCAGAAATATAAAACTATTCCCAACTCCCCTCTCACCTGTGCAACGCGTAACAGTGTCTGTACAACGCGTGAATCATGTGATACCGCCAAGTTTACGGTGCACCTATCAGAAAAAGAAGCTCAAACATTTGAACACTTCATAGCTATTTGATTCCAAATGAAAGGATTGACCTACTCTGTTTTTATGTCTTTCAGGTCATGATTGGCCATCGAAAATAATCTTAAAGCAATCAAAAGATCATTAATGGGAAGATTCTCAGGATCCTGGATGATTTTCTCTGCCAACACATCCAACAGCTCTACGGGTCTGAAGTTCAACTTTTCAAATGGCTGTAGAATCTTCAGAACCTTAATTATAAAAATACCAAGAAAAACAAAACAAACCATTATTAAATTATTCAAACACGTCCTATACTAATAGCGCATGATTCATCACTCGATACTAAATCACTAAAACAATGACTGTATAGCCACAGCAAATTCATCCACTATCTGAAAAAACTTAGTAATTACTGTTTTATTATTACTGCTGTTTTTGAACAGTCAAGAGAAGGGAATCCCCCCCCCCCCAAAAAAAAAAAATAAAATAACCTGCAGATTGAACAGATCTGGAGCGCTGTGCCTGAGAAGACCTTTTTATTTGATTTTACCTTTTTTTTATTCTTTTTGAACATTCTTGACCCCACAGTGAACGAAATAATGTTTTGCATTCCTGTTTTGAGCTCCACCGATCTTTAAGTGTATTCCTATTCATCATAAATGAAAAACAATACTTGAGCTGATCCTTATTTTTTTTTGTTCCTACAGACATTCTGTGGCCTATCTTTTTCATTCCTTGATTCTGTTTATGACAACACTGTCATTGAATACTGATCTGTTCTTGAGCTTGTTACACTTTCTTACTGGATAAGATTAGGATACAAGGAGCGAGTGAGACTGTGAAAACTTGCTGCGGAACAGGTGAATTCTAACACGCACATGACACAAACACTGGGATGACTCCAGCCCTGAAGAAGGACAGATTCTGAGGGCGATAGTATGACTAAAGAGCTGGAAAGCGCTGAGTTAAGAAATGGCTTTTGGGTTAAACCAGCGGTTCTCAAACGTTTTTGATCGACCCCCCCTTTAAACTTTAAAAAAAATCTGCAACCCCCACCACCCTCCACACCTTTACCACCCCATCCCTCACGAAGCTCCCTGAACCAGGTTTCATGCTGTCCCCTGCCAGCATTCTTCTTAAAATAAAAGGATAAAATATCCGGAACATAATTAATAGGATAAATCAATAATAAATGGAATCAATAAATGAATCAATGCAATTTGTAAGACTTCTGCCTATTGGGGTTCGCAAAAATTTGGACACATCTAAAACTTTTTTAGATGATAGTTAGTGACTGTATGGAAAATGAAACAGTCGTGAGGTACAGAGTAATTTAACAAAATAATATATAAAATAGGGGGTATACAAAATTAATAAAAAGCCTTAACAGAGAAAACAAAAAATATTATTATTATTATTTAAAATTTTGTTATTTGGTTCATCCGAGTAAATGATACAAGTTTGGACTTATTAAGAGTCAATTTACGCAGGAATAATTAAGGTTTCACAAATTTTAGTGTTCTGCTGACGGCGCCTGTTTTCATTATCTGTTCCTTTTGATATTTGATGTTCTGAAATTCTTTACTTCTGACTCCTCCCTGACACCAGTACCGACAGTCTGCTCGTGTACCGCACCACGACTGTTGGTTTTAAGGTTATTTGCTGAAGGTTTGAGAACAGATTATGGAGATTGAGATTTTAGGATGACCCTGGACACATTATCACTAGAGGAATTAAAGAAGTAAGTGAAAGCACCATTAGATGAAAAACAAGATGCTCTTAAAAATTAAACTCTAAATTGCTATTTTAAGCATTAAAATTTGTGATTTAAAAAAAGAATTGTTCAAGAATTGATTGAAGAAGAATAATTGATCTCAGTGGTAGTAGAAATTAAAACAGAAGAAAAGCAATTTGTTTAGCATCTATTATTCTGAATGATCACAAAGGTTTTTGACTGTATCGGGTTATTGTTGCTTATGTTTTGATGCTGATGGTTCTAATTTAGACTGCCTATCAATCCAGAGATACAAGGTCAAAAGAAATCGAGTGTCCGATGTGTTCCAACAACAATTCCAGCAATTTTCTGTGGATTGTTCTAATTATTCCAGTTACCAAGAATTATGATACTTGGACTTTGCAAAAGAAATTTTAATTTACAGAAATGTATTATTTCCCCCCACCAAATCTGGTTGAAGGGTCTATGGAAACCGAATAAGAAATAATGTTGTTTTTATGTTTTACTCTTTATTTATCTTTCTTTAATGGTTTTAAGATTTTTTAGCATTTAATCACAGTAACCCTAATATTATGCATTTATCATTTTTATTGTACTCCACACTTCTTTATACGCAACTTTTAAAATTTTATCTTTCACATATGTGCACCGTAAAAAGAGAAAACTTTTTTTTCATGGTTTCAGTTACAGGTTGAACATTGATAATAGAGATATCCCTGAGAGTGATTTTATTATGTACTGATCCCTGAGATTGAAATGACATTTTAACTCTTGAGTTTAATTATTCATTGATTCTGGAGATTGATTTTATAAGATCTTGAGAAAGTTTATGTATTGACCCTTGAAATTTGATGAAGACGATATTATTATACCATTATTGTTCATCTTTACAGATGAAGAGAAGGGATATGTGATGGAAATACAGATATTCAGATACAGAAACTTCATTACAATCTTTTCCATTGCCTTCAAGAGTGTACAGGCCCAAGGTCAGGCTGATCCGAGTTCAAAAAGATTGACTCGCCCCCATTGTTGCTCCTGAAAGCTGAAGTCAGCATTTCTTGCAATAAGCACATAATGTTCCATGTCACCCCTTTTGTAAAAGTGGAGCTTCGTTCACACCCACCGATCTGAAATGTATAAAAACACTGAACAAACTGCCAATAAATTTGTGACTGGTTGATGCATGATCCCCGTGTCATGTTTCTTTTCTCGTCACCTCTGAGATCTCAGAAAAACTTCGTCTCGAGACAGAAAGGAACAGAGTCCTTCCATCACATTACTCACTGGGGCATACATCATGAATTATATTTAGTGCATGCAATACTTATACCTGCTGGTCCCTCCACGTGTCGATGGTGTCGGCCATATGCTTAGAGATGGAGCTGAAGAGGGTGTAGTTTCTATACTTCACTTCATGGCAGCACTTTAAAACTTTCAGAAGCTTGGTGAAGGAGTAATCATGGAGGTTTTCTGCAGGAAAACAATCATCAGAGTCATGAGTTCAGAACGGATAAACTAGAATATGAGAAGCTTTTCATCTCTTCACCAGCCAATTTCTTGCTGCAGGTGTCCAACAGAGGAGTGTGATTCAGGCCAATGTTTGCCAGGCCGGTGAAAATGTGAAAATGGTCGGCTGAAGTGAACTCACTCGACAACGAAAAAACCTTTGACTGTGAGAAAATAACAGGAGAAATAGTCAGAAATTTATAATGGCTTATATCGCAAACAGAACAAAACTGTAAGGTTAAGTTGAAATGAGTTGTACTGGGTTCTGCCTTTGCTTGAACGATCTGTGGCAGGTGAATTCATCACAAAATTCATTGAGAGAAAGCTGTCTCACCCCATCCCCCCAAAAAAACAATGTCAGCAAAGATGTTACTGTGCAAATATTACGTCTATGTGCTTAACAATTGGATAAAATACAGTTGCAAACCACGACTCCTAAGTGCAACTCAGTCACTAACGCTCTTCACCCTTCCTCCCTCCCTCCCTCCCTTGCTGTTTCAGAAAAAGACAAAGTTAAATTGCCCGAATTGTAACCTCTAAAATAAATATTAATGAAAGATGTGTCCATGTATATTTAAATCTATGAGACTGACCGCCAGCTGCTTCTTCAGTTCTAATGGAGAGTCTTCTCCCACCGCGTACATCAACGTCGTCAGGGTCGCCACATTGCTTGTCTCAGGAAAACGATCCAGCAGCAGCAGCCTACCAACCCAGAACACATCACAAATTCACTCACAGAGACACAGAATACCAATTGCCTTTAGAAATAGGATGATCTTCCAACCTTATCGCTTCTCTCAGGGGTTGAGCGTTACTGCTTTTCATTTCATGAAGCGTTCCATACAATATACGAAGACTTTTGAGGTCAAACTGATTCAAATGTTCCTGGACGATAAACAAAAAAGAACAAACTTTAGCACAAACATTATTTTTATGCATTCAGAAATATAAAACTATTCCCAACTCCCCTCTCACCTGTGCAACGCGTAACAGTGTCTGTACAACACGTGAATCATGTGATACTGCCAGGTTTACGGTGCACCTATCAGAAAAAGAAGCTCAAACATTTGAACACTTCATAGCTATTTGATTCCAAATGAAAGGATTGACCTACTCTGTTTTTATGTCTTTCAGGTCATGATTGGCCATCGAAAATAATCTTAAAGCAATCAAAAGATCATTGATGGGAAGATTCTCAGGATCCTGGATGATTCTCTCTGCCAACACATCCAACAGCTCTACGGGTCTGAAGTTCAACTTTTCAAATGGCTGTAGAATCTTCAGAACCTTAATTATAAAAATACCAAGAAAAACAAAACAAACCATTATTAAATTATTCAAACACGTCCTATACTAATAGCGCATGATTCATCACTCGATACTAAATCACTAAAACAATGACTGTATAGCCACAGCAAATTCATCCACTATCTGAAAAAACTTACTGTTTTGACTATTTAATTACTGTTTTATTATTACTGCTGTTTTTGAACAGTCAAGAGAAGGGAATCCCCCCCCCCCCCCAAAAAAAAAAAAATAAAATAACCTGCAGATTGAACAGATCTGGAGCGCTGTGCCTGAAAAGACCTTTTTATTTGATTTTACCTTTTTTTTATTCTTTTTGAACATTCTTGACCCCACAGTGAACGAAATAATGTTTTGCATTCCTGTTTTGAGCTCCACCGATCTTTAAGTGTATTCCTTTTTATCATAAATGAAAAACAATACTTGAGCTGATCCTTATTTTTTTTTTGTTCCTACAGACATTCTGTGGCCTATCTTTTTCATTCCTTGATTCTGTTTATGACAACACTGTCATTGAATACTGATCTGTTCTTGATCTTGTTACACTTTCTTACTGGATAAGATTAGGATACAAGGAGCGAGTGAGACTGTGAAAACTTGCTGCGGAACAGGTGAATTCTAACACGCACATGACACAAACACTGGGATGACTCCAGCCCTGAAGAAGGACAGATTCTGAGGGCGATAGTATGACTAAAGAGCTGGGAAGCGCGGAGTTAAGAAATGGCTTTTGGGTTAAACCAGCGGTTCTCAAACGTTTTTGATCGACCCCCCCTTTAAACTTTAAAAAAAATCTGCAACCCCCACCACCCTCCCCACCTTTACCACCCCATCCAGGGCTCTAGAGTGCGACCAATTTGGTCGCATATGCGACCTAATTTCTCAATGGTGCGACTAAAAAAAATCAAAGGTTGCACCGGTGCGACCCGTCGTTCGAGGGGGAAAAAAACGAAACTCCGTCTACGGCCGGTCCGCCTCCTGCGCGCGGCTCACAACACGCGTATCACCCATTCATGCGGCTCAATACGCGCCTATCGCGGCAAGCGCGCCTCTCAATTCGCGTTTACCGCGCCGCTGAAGCCTCAGACGCGCGCAAACGCGTCTTTGCATTGACTTAACATGGAAACCCTCCGCGCTTACCGCGCGAACCGCGTTCGATGTGAACGTACCTTTACAGCGGCAGGCAGCTGCAAACAGATCATCAGACGAGGCCGAGATGAGAATTAAGTTTTACGTTGCTTACAATATTGCAAAAGAAGAACTCCCCTTCACTAAATTCAAGTCCGAAATAATTCTTATGAAGAAAAATGACTTGAACGTTAACCCGACGTACAGCAATGATGTCGCGCGCACCCAATTTATAGGAGTCATCGCAGATACATTGAAAAAAAAAGACGTCTGTGCAAATTGTGAACAGTGCGTACATGGAATTCCTGATCAACGGGAGACACATATATCGCCAAAAAGGAATTCGTCATTGTGTACAGTCGTGTCTTGCGGAAAGGAAGACCGATGAATATATTATTGAACACATTGAGGTCGAGCATGCTCATGCCCAAGGTAAGCCATGTCATGTTATGGAGCCTATGTCAATAATATGCCTACCGTCTCGTTACTGCATTAACCATAATATTCTGACACTTAAAATGAAAAAAAAAATAAATAAATAGGCTGCATTATAAACTCTTGATCTGGGTAGTAAATGGTATTATCGTTTTTATTTGTATTTGCTGCTCTTAGGGACCAAAATCAGTTTAAAGTTTAAATTTCAGCTCAGTAAAGCACTTTAAACACCTTTTCAGTAAGTTTTAGTTACCTTTCTTGTGGAATTGTGCTTCAAATAAAAGAACTTTATATTGACCAGGTTGTTAGTTAATCATTTACAAGTCAATATTGTCTATGGACAGTGATTTAAAAAAAATAAATAAATAGAGAACTAAAAAAAGTGAACTTGTGAAAATGCAATGTTAAATGTGATGCAGTTGAAAATTTGGGTGCACCTAACTTTTGTGCTGGTGCACCTAAGAAAAAAATTTAGGCGCACCAGTGCAACCAGCGCAAAAAGTTAGTCTAGAGCCCTGCCATCCCTCACGAAGCTCCCTGAACCAGGTTTCATGCTGTCCCCTGCCAGCGTTCTTCTTAAAATAAAAGGATAAAATATATGGAACATAATTAATAGGATAAATCAATAATAAATGGAATCAATAAATGAATCAATGCAATTTGTAAGACTTCTGCCTATTGGGGTTCGCAAAAATATGGACACATCTAAAACTTTTTTAGATGATAGTTAGTGACTGTATGGAAAATGAAACAGTCGTGAGGTACAGAGTAATTTAACAAAATAATATATAAAATAGGGGGTATACAAAATTACTAAAAAGCCTTAACAGAGAAAACAAAAAATATTATTAATATTTAAGATTTTGTTAATTGGTTCATCCGAGTAAATGATACAAGTTTGGACTTATTAAGAGTCAATTTACGCAGAAATAATTTAAGGTTTCACAAATTTTAGTGTTCTGTTGCCGGCGCCTGTTTTCATTATCTGTTCCTTTTGATATTTGATGTTCTGAAATTCTTTACTTCTGACTCCTCCCTGACACCAGTACCGACAGTCTGCTCGTGTACCGCACCACGACTGATGGTTTTAAGGTTATTTGCTGAAGGTTTGAGAACAGATTATGGAGATTGAGATTTTAGGATGACCCTGGACACATTATCACTAGAGGAATTAAAGAAGTAAGTGAAAGCACCATTAGATGAAAAACAAGATGCTCTTAAAAATTAAACTCTAAATTGCTATTTTAAGCATTAAAATTTGTGATTTGAAATAAATTAAGTGAAATTCTCTTTCTAAATACTGAAGAAATGCAAATTTAGGAAAGCATTTGATTGAAGAAGAATAATTGATCTCAGTGGTAGTAGAAATTAAAACAGAAGAAAAGCAATTTGTTTAGCATCTATTATTCTGAACGATCACAAAGGTTTTTGACTGTATCGGGTTATTGTTGCTTATGTTTTGATGCTGATGGTTCTAATTTAGACTGCCTATCGATCCAGAGATACAAGGTCAAAAGAAATCGAGTGTCCGATGTGTTCCAACAACAATTCCAGCAATTTTCTGTGGATTGTTCTAATTATTCCAGTTACCAAGAACTATGATACTTGGACTTTGCAAAAGAAAATTTCATTTACAGAAATGTATTATTTCCCCCCACCAAATCTGGTTGAAGGGTCTATGGAAACCGAATAAGAAATAATGTTGTTTTTATGTTTTACTCTTTATTTATCTTTCTTTAATGGTTTTAAGATTTTTTAGCATTTAATCACAGTAACCCTAATATTATGCATTTATCATTTTTATTGTACTCCTCACTTCTTTATACGCGACTTTTAAAATTTTATCTTTCACATATGTGCACCGTAAAAAGAGAAAACTTTTTTTTCATGGTTTCAGTGACAGGTTGAACATTGATAATAGAGATATCCCTGAGAGTGATTTTATTATGTACTGATCCCTGAGATTGAAATGACATTTTAACTCTTGAGTTTAATTATTCATTGATTCTGGAGATTGATTTTATAATATCTTGAGAAAGTTTATGTATTGACCCTTGAAATTTGATGAAGACGATATTATTATACCATTATTGTTCATCTTTACAGATGAGAAGGGATATGTGATGGAAATACAGATAATCAGATACAGAAACTTCATTACAATCTTTTCTATTGCCTTCAAGAGTGTACAGGCCCAAGGTCAGGCTGATCTGAGTTCAAAAAGATTGACTCGCCCCCATTGTTGCTCCTGAAAGCTGAAGTCAGCTTTTCTTGCAATAAGCACATAATGTTCCATGTCACCCCTTTTGTAAAAGTGGAGCTTCGTTCACACCCACCGATCTGAAATGTATAAAAACACTGAACAAACTGCCAATAAATTTGTGACTGGTTGATGCATGATCCCCGTGTCATGTTTCTTTTCTCGTCACCTCTGAGATCTCAGAAAAACTTCGTCTCGAGACAGAAAGGAACAGAGTCCTTCCATCACATTACTCACTGGGGCATACATCATGAATTATATTTAGTGCATGCAATACTTATACCTGCTGGTCCCTCCACGTGTCGATGGTGTCGGCCATATGCTTAGAGATGGAGCTGAAGAGGGTGTGGTTTCTATACTTTCCTTCATGGCAGCACCTTAAAACTGTCAGAAGCTGGGTGAAGGAGTAATCATGGAGGTTTTCTGCAGGAAAACAATCATCAGAGTCATGAGTTCAGAACGGATAAACTAGAATATGAGAAGCTTTTCATCTCTTCACCAGCCAATTTCTTGCTGCAGGTGTCCAACAGAGGAGTGTGATTCAGGTCAATGTTTGCCAGGCCGGAGAAAACGTAAAAATGGTCGGCTGAAGTGAACTCACTCGACAACGAAAAAACCTTTGACTGTGGGAAAATAACAGGAGAAATAGTCAGAAATTTATAATGGTTTATTCGCAAACAGAACAAAACTGTAGGGTTAAGTTGAAATGAGTTGTACTGGGTTCTGCCTTTGCTTGAACGATCTGTGGCAGGTGAATTCATCACAAAACTCATTGAGAGAAAGCTGTCTCACCCCATCCCCCCAAAAAACAATGTCAGCTAAGATGTTACTGTGCAAATATTACGTCTATGTGCTTAATAATTGGATAAAATACAGTTGCAAACCACGACTCCTAAGTGCAACTCAGTCACTAACGCTCTTCACCCTCCCTCCCTCCCTCCCTCGCTGTTTCAGAAAAAGATATAAAGTTAAATTGCCCGAAATGTAACCTCTCCAATAAATATTAATGAAAGATGTGTCCATGTATATTTAAATCTATGAGACTGACCGCCAGCTGCTTCTTCAGTTCTAATGGAGAGTCTTTTCCCACCGCCTTCATCAATATCGTCAGGGTCTTCACATTGCTTGTCTCAGGAATATGATCCAGCAGCAGCAGCCTACCAACCCAGAACACATCACAAATTCACTCACAGAGACACAGAATACCAATTGCCTTTAGAAATAGGATGATCTTCCAACCTTATCGCTTCTCTCAGGGGTTGAGCGTTACTGCTTTTCATTTCATGAAGCGTACGAGACAATATACAAAGACTATCGAGGTCAAACTGATTCAAATGTTCCTGGACGATAAACAAAAAATTAACAAACTTTAGCACATACATTATTTTTATGCATTCAGAAATATAAAACTATTCCCAACTCCCCTCTCACCTGTGCAATGCGTAACAGTGTCTGTACAACACGTGAATCATGTGATACCGCCAGGTTTACGGTGACACGCAGAGTGCGAACTAGAAATTTATTCTCTAAGGCACCAGCTTCAATCGTTAAACGCTCACAAAGAGCACTAAACTCTGGGTGTTCATTAATCAGCTTGAACTCCCTTTGCCTCTGCTCAAAAGGCATCTCCTTAGTGAACTGCCACATTTTATAAAAAATTTTAGCGATTTCATTTACAGAAATGGGATACCGGTTCAGCTCATCCAGCACTTCCATGGGGCTTTTACATTGAGCCAAATAAACAAGCAAAGGGTTATTTTCTGCTTCGTTCTGTGGGACTTCTGTGGTCGCTGTAGCAGCTGTAGACTCTTTAGCAGCATCTGAAGCACTGTGACAGTAATATCTGATAGATTTCGATGCAAGAGCTTTGCTTTTATCACTCCTTGGCTGAGTTGAGGCCAAACTTTTGACTTTATAGCATAGAGGCACCAGCTTCATTGTGGAAATGTCACACTTCCACAGCAGTGTGGATCTCAGGGCACATCTGAGCATGCCCAAACCTGATTTATGCATATTCATGTTCAAATGAGACTCTTCTGACAGTGAATAACCTGTTGCAACAGAAAAGTGGAGAGAGAAAAAACAAACCACCGTTAAATCTATAGTTTACTTTAAGAATAGAAAACTTGACATTTTCCATGCGTTTTGGCACTTTTTGTACTAACCGATCTCAAGCCTTTGGAAAAGTTCACGGGTTGAATTTTACATGTAAAAGTATCTGAACACAAACTATTAATGCGTTGAAAATATATAAGGATAGTCGAAACGAATAATGAGACCAACAACATCATGTTTCCCAGACTCGGCTACTGTTCAAACCACGTCTTTGCGGTAGCGGCACAGTACTTGAATTTTAAACATTGTTATCGTCTTTCAAGACATCAAATAAATGCTTTACCTTTAACCTTTGAAAGTCGTTCTCTAACGTTTCACCGTCCCTTCACAAGGGCCGCCATGATAGTTGCGTCAGTTCCGTTTTGATGGTCACATGGTCTCTCTGTCTTCTTCTTCTTCTTCTTCTTCTTCTTCTTCTTCTTCTTCTTCTTCTTCTTCTTCTTCTTGTGGTGTTTTTTTTTGGCGGTTTGCAATCCAAGCATTTGTAGCATTACCGCCACCTACTGTGCTGTACTTTGGTCAGGATTTAGATTAAGAAAAGGATTTTATACTGTTATATTATTATTTTACAGGACTCTAAATTCTATGTATTATTTGTATATGTTTAAGATACGTTATAATTGTTTTTGTATGATTTGCTGTTACTTAATAAATGTTCTACTTTGTCATGTTGAATTTTTGTTGTTTTCTCAAGTTTTCTTTCATTTTTGTTCTTTCTTCATGGTATGCTTTACATTTTATTAAGATATGTTTCTTTTTCATTACATTTGTCACAATTTCCTTTTGGATGACATGATGAATTGTGTGTAATTTAAGGCTGTATGCCCAATTCTGAGTCTTGTTATTATTGTTTCCTCTTTTCTGTTAGTTATATACAATCTTTTGTTGTATTTTGTATAAATGACTTCCTTTCTCTCCCTCCTCCCATTGCTTTTGCTACATTTCTCTTACTTTTGTATTTATTATATTTTTAACCTCAGCTTTACTTATTGATGTCTCCATTGTTATATCCCTCTTTTTGACAGCCTGTTTTGCTGCTTTATCAGCCATTTCATTTCCTTTGTGTGCAGGTATCTATATAGGCACCGCTCTTCTATTTTCTCGTTTCATTTCCATTAATTTTTCCAGTATTTCATTAATTATATCCTGTCTTGCTTCCGAGTTTCCTGATTTTAGACTCTCCAGTGCTGCTAAGCTGTTTTATTTAAAAAAAAATTTATTTATTTTAAAAAAAAATTTATGCTATTTTTATTGCAGTTAATTCAGCTGTGAATATAGTTACCTGATCTGTAATTCTTTCTTTGATTATTACAATTTCTTCAGGTATTACTACTGCCAGTCCCGTTTTTCCAGAATTCGGATCTTTTGAGCCATCTGTGTATATCTTCTTATGATCTTAATACATCTCTTCTATATATTCCATTGCCTTTTTTGCTTGTTCTGATTCATTTTTGGTTTGTTTTATTATTTCTTTTAATTCTATATCCACTGTTGTTTTTTTGATATTCCATGGAGCTATTTCTTTCACTGTGCAGGATTTAAGTGCATATATTGCCATTTGTATTGCCATTGTTTTGCTCCACCAACCTAAGTTATAAAAATTAGTTCATGTTCCCAGGAACTGTGGTGGAAATGAGCCTTCACCTTGCTGAGAGAGAGAGACCGTCTTGAAGAAACAAACAGCACAGAAAACCATTTTAAGAAAGAAGCTTCTTTATTGATGATTCACAGTGAGAAGACCACAAAACACAGAGAACAGCGTTCTCAATGTGAACATGTCAGAGAGTTTCTGGAGCCCTCTATTTGTAACGTGGAGACCACCCTCCTGTGCGTCATTCATGTCCTTCCGATTAGACTCCTTGCGTATGTAGGATGTCGGGCACCAGAGTTGATTCCTACATTATGGTCAGAGATGTTATGGCGCGTTGGTGTGGTGCCTAGGGTTCTAGAGATATTGTAACTTCATATCATGGAGCACAGGAGGTTCAAGGCACAGTACAAGATGTTAAGGTTGGGCTTAAATGACATTGAGACATATTCAAGGGAAAATCAAGAGGAAGACCCAGAATAAAACTGTATACAGAAATCACATAGCACAAGAATCATTTGACTAATAAAATCACAATAAAAGTGTATACATGGATGGCAAAGAAATCATTTTCCCATTACACAATCTTCAATGATTTTTTTTGACGGATGATTAGCTTGTGATTGTATATGTGCCCAGTATGCCATCATTGTTTTGATTCTTCGTAATCTGATTGGTAGTTCTCCTGTTTCCACTTGTATTGCTGCTATTGGGGATGATTTGATGGCTCCACAGCATATCATTAATGCTTTTGTTTGTTCAATTTAAATTTTTTTAAGATGAGTTTCACCTGCTGACATGTAGACTAAGCATTCATATTCAATTTGTGGTCTCATTAGTCCCTGATATATTTTTAACATTGCTTTTTTATTTCCTCCCCAATCTCTACCTGCTAAGTTCCTTAATATATTATAGATTTTTTTGCATTTATTTCTAATTTCCTCTATGTACATTTTCCATGTTAGTTTCTCGTCAAATGTTACTCCTAAAAATTTGATTGCATCTACTTGCTCAAGTTTCTTGTTGTATATTTCTAGGTTTTTTGTTTTATGTCTTTTTGAAAAGCAGATCACCTTTGTTTTGTTGATTGATATTTTAAAGCCCCATGTTTTTGTCCATTTCTCAATTTTTTGAATTGCTTTTTGCATTTTCTTTTCTAGGTATTTCACATTTCGTCCTCTTGTCCAAATTGCCCCATCATCAGCATATAAGGATTTACCTATATTTTGATCTGTATTACTGAATATATCATTTATCATAATGTTAAGATACACCGGGCTGCACACACTTCCCTGCAGCGTCCCGTTTTCCACTTCTCTTGTTTTTGATAATTGTTGTCCTACTTTTACTTGTTCTGTTCTATTATTTAAAAATTCTTCACTCCATTATATTATTTTCCCACGTAATCCCATTTGTTTTAGTTTTATTATTACTCCTTCCTTCCACACCATGTCATATGCTTTTTCAATATCAAAAAATACTCCTATTACTGCCACTTTGTTTTTTCTTTTCTTATGACTGACTCTAAAAAAACAAGTGAATCTCTCGTGCTTCTGCCTTTTCTAAACCCATTTTGGTATAATACCATTTTATTTTCCGTTTCTATATAATATTGTAATCTATTTGTAATTATTTTCTCCATTATTTTACCAAGTTGAGATGTTAAGGCTATTGGTCTGTAATTACTTCGATTTGATTCATCCTTATCTGTTTTTTTGATTGGGATTATGATTGAGTGTTTCCACTCTCTTGGAACTGTCCCTACTTCCCATATTTTATTAAAATTTATT
This sequence comes from Danionella cerebrum, assembly GCA_007224835.1. Taxonomy (NCBI): domain Eukaryota; kingdom Metazoa; phylum Chordata; class Actinopteri; order Cypriniformes; family Danionidae; genus Danionella; species Danionella cerebrum. The sequence continues at coordinate 5,597 of SRMA01026553.1, read as the reverse complement.
AAAATAAAATTCTCCTATCATACATTTATATATACCATCCTTTCCTGGGGTTTATTTACTTATTTATTTATTTTTTTGTTTTGTAATGCATTTTTTAATTCACTTTTTGTAACTGGTAAATTTTTCTGCCTTTTCTAAACCCATTTTGGTATAATACCATTTTATTTTCCGTTTCTATATAATATTGTAATCTATTTGTAATTATTTTCTCCATTATTTTACCAAGTTGAGATGTTAAGGCTATTGGTCTGTAATTACTTCGATTTGATTCATCCTTATCTGTTTTTTTGATTGGGATTATGATTGAGTGTTTCCACTCTCTTGGAACTGTCCCTACTTCCCATATTTTATTAAATAGTTCCAGTATTATTTTGATTGCATTTGCTCCTAATTCTCCTATCATACATTTATATATACCATCCTTTCCTGGGGTTTTATTTTTTTGTTTGTTTTGTAATGCATTTTTTAATTCACTTTTTGTAACTGGTAAATTTATTTTATTTCTGATTGTTTTATCGTGTTGTTCTTTACCATTAAATTTTTGTATAGTTTCTTTTCTTTCTAGTTTTTCTTCTGTTGTCAGATTATCTGAACTATGAATCTTACTGAACACCTCTGTGAATACTTCTGCTTTTTCCATATCTTCTTTTATTACTTTACTGTTCCATTTTATAGCTGCTACTTTATTCCCTTTATTTATTCCTTTCATTTTATTTATGGTTTTCCATACTGTGTTAATTGATCTCTGTCAATTCTATTGCAGTACTCTCTCCAGTAATGTTTTTTGCACTTCTTATTACTTTTTTAACCATTGCTTTTGCTTTTTTATATATTAGTAAAGCTTCCATTGTATGTTTCGTTTTTAATTTTTTAAAAGCTTTATTTATTCTTTGTTCATACTTCACTAAGCTTATTGTTCCACATTCTAAATTAGTTTTTTTAATGTCTTTGTCTGTAATTTCTTTAAATTCTAGGGGTTTAAGAGATAATCTAAAGAGAGAAGCTCTATTTTTATTTGCTAGGCAATATAAAACTGACTTTGTTTTCTTTCAAGAAGCTCACTCTGGAAATGATGACAAGAGGTTCTGGAGATCACAGTGGAATAATGATTTATGGTTTGCGTGTGGCACTGAGGGGTCTGCAGGGGTCGCTACGTTAAAAAACAAATTTTCTGGAACCGTTTTGGAAGAATTCTCAGACTCACTTGGTCACTTTCATTGTTTACTTTTGTCTTACAGCGATTTATTTATCATTCTGGCTAATGTTTATGGTTACAATGTTAACACGGAGAATGATGAGCTTTTTGAGTCTATGGGAGAAAGAATTGATATCTGGTGTTTCAAATATCCACAGGCCTTTTTACTGATTGGAGGAGATTTTAATATAAGCCCAAATGATTGTGTTGATAGATGGCCACCCAGACAGCAAAACTCTTCTAATTCAACTTTAAAACATTTATGCTAAAATATAACTTGGTGGACATTTGGAGGGAACTTAACCAAAATATGTTTTCTTATACATGGAGTAACAAAAGTGGTACCAGACAATCCAGAATAGATTATTTTCTAATTTCTGGCAACATATCTAAAGATAATGTAACTGTTGATATTCTTGTTACTCCTTTAACAGATCACAAGGCAGTAAATATAGATATAACATTTTCTGCTCCCACAACTCCTCAGAATTCTTTCTGGAAGATGAGCGTTTCACATCTGAGCCATAAACCAGTAATTGAGGAGCTTAAGAGACTTATTTCATTTTACTGGGATCTTGCACAAAGAGAAGGCATTTTTAACAGGCATTGGGAATTTCTAAAGTATGAGGTTGGTAAATATCTAAGATCTTATGGTATACTTCTGGCTAAAACCAGAAGAGCTGCAGAGGAACAGGTCGTGTCTGAAATTACATCTTTGTCTGTGATTCCACCAGACAGGCTCTCACCTGAAGAAAAAATCCAGTTACACGAGTTACAATGTAAACTTGATGACATTTATAAACTAAGAACAGAGGGTGCATTTGCCAGGTCTAGAGTCAAATGGTTGGAACAAGGGGAACAAAATTCAGCATACTTTTTTAACCTCGAAAGACGACGAAGTAAACAAAATAAACTTTACCAACTCAATATTAGCGGTAGTGTTATAGATGACCCACAATCTATCTCAACATTTTGTTACAATTTTTATTCTGATCTTTATAAATCTAGATACAATCCAGATTTGACTGCCTCTTTCTTTAATTCTCTCACAAATATAAAAACAATTAATGATTCGGAAAAAGATTGGTGTGATTAAAAGTTAATGCTGAAAGAAGTTGTTGATATCAAACATCTTAAATGCAATAAATCACCTGGCAACGATGGCATCGCAGCAGAATTTTACATACAATTTTCTGACTATCTTGCCCCTTTTCTACTAAGCGTGTTCACAGAAAGTATCAAATCTCAAAAACTTCCCTCTAGTTTATCTCAAGGAATAATTTCGCTCATCCCCAAACCGAAAAAAGATTTGCTTATAGTTGAAAACTGGCGTCCGATAACTTTATTAAATAATGACTACAAAATCTTGGCTTCGGGACTTTCCAAAAGAATTAAAAGTGCATTAAATTCTGTAATAGATGAAACACAATCTGGATTTCTCAAAAACAGACATATTTCTAATAACATACGGTTAATCCTTGATATTTTGGATTATTCTAATTTGGTCAGTGACGATGGATACTTTCTGTTTTTGGACTTCTACAAAGCATTTGACACTGTAGAACACAATTTTATTTTTCAGTGCTTGGAGCTGTTTGGATTTGGTAACTATTTTTGCAAGGCAATCAAAACTTTATACACAAATGGTAACAGTTCGGTTATGTTAAAACAAGGTGCCACTCATCGTTTTGAATTAATGAGGGGGATTAGGCAAGGGTGCCCCATTTCCCCATATCTCTTTCTTCTTGCAGCTCAAACTCTTTCCTCACATATTCAGTCAAGTCCTCTAAAGGAAATAACTATTGCAGAGAGAGAGGTGCTCATTAGCCAGCTTGCTGATGACACCACTCTTTTTCTTAAAGACTATAATCAGATTCCTTGTGCATTAGATGTAATCGATTCATTCTCTAAAGCCTCTGGGTTATCTCTAAATATCCGAAAGTGTGAGCTTTTTCCCATCAAAAAATGCAATGTTCCTTTTATTTGCAACATCCCGGTAAAAGAAAAGGTTTGTTATCTTGGTATCTTTGTTGTCAGGGACCCAAAAGAAAGATCTTCCTTTAATTACCAACCCATTATTGAAAAAACACAAACAAGATTTAATCAGTGGTTACAGAGGGATTTGTCACTGAGGGGGAGAGTGCTACTGTCTAAAGCAGAAGGTCTTTCTAGATTAATATATACAGCCCAATCAATTTCTTTAGATAATAAATTAGGCAAAAAATTGACCAACTGATTTTTCAATTTTTATGGAGACGTTCAATACATTACATCAGAAAGTCTGTTATAATGAATACTTATGAAAAAGGTGGTCTTAACTTTTTAGATTTTAGTACTCTGAGCTGTACTCTCAAAATAAATTGGCTAAAACAGTGCAGAAAGAATCCTTCCTCCATCTGGAACTTTATTCCCAATTATGTATTTTCTCAACTTGGTGGCCTTGAGGTTCTGCTTACATGTAGCTATAAAGTTGAAAAACTTCCAGTCAAACTTTCCTCTTTCCACAAAGAAGTTCTGTTGGCTTGGTCATTAATTTACAAGCATAATTTTTCACCACATTCATCCTTTATCTGGAACAACTCAAGCATTCTATACAAGAATAAATCTATTTTCATCCAGAATTGGTTTGACAAAGACATCAAGTTGATTAGCCAGTTAATCAATCCTCAAGGACATTTACTCTCATATAATGAGTTTTTAGACTGCTTTGAGTTTCCGGTTCCGCCTCAAGAATTCGCTATTGTAATGGGAGCCATTCCTCCTGCTCTTGTTCATTTACTGAGGCACTCCCCTGTTGTGATGCCTATTTCCATCAATGTGAATAATACTTTTGTTGGTAATTCATGCTTTGTATCTCCCTCCAAAAATAATAATCGTACTATCCGTGCATTGTTCCAGCAGAACATAATATCTCTACCTGCTGTAACTGCTTTCTGGAGCAATACTGGAAATAATATTTGCTGGAAAAAAGTTTGGATTCTGCCATCCTTATACTTTTTAACAAATACAGTTAAGGAAGTCACTTTTAAAATAATTCACAGGATATATCCTGCTCGTTTCTACTTAAAAAAGTTTAAAAATGACATCCCTACTATTTGTTCTTTTTGTGACCATCCCTGTGAAACTGTTGTCCACCTCTTCTGAAGCTGCCACATTAACAAGTTTTTTTGGAGAAAATTTGTGAATTTTATTCAAAGCAACATTCATGAGAGATTTACTCTATGTTGGAAGGAGTGCGTATTAGGCTTCTACGACTATGACAAATCCCAAAGTAAAATATTTCATATTATTAATCTTCTCATTATACTTGCAAAATTTCATATTCACAAATCAAAATTTTCTAACTCAGAACCTCTCTTTTCCATCTTTCTCTGTGAGCTTCGCCAACATATATCTGCAATAAAACTAAGTAAAAACAAGAAAGCCATCAGAACTTTATCAATATGTAAATATTTCTCTGTATTCGATGCCTCTTAACTGTGTGATCTGTGTATAGATAGTATTGTAATATGCCCCTTATGCCTTTTTATTTTGATCCTTTTATTTTTCTTTATTTTTTGGTTATTTAATATTGTAGCGCTCTTTGAAGCTAGGATTGTCTTAACAAAGACACTGACAATGACAATGAGTTAAAATTATAGCCGTTTAATGGTTGTTCACACTGCAACAGCATATAATGATCAACACATATGGCATGCTGAACAATGGCAACCGCCAGAACCCAACTTAATGCAACAGCAATCTCGTGGACGGTTAGCCCGGTAAAACAACAGTAATGATATGCGTGGGGTGCCCCGCCCTCGTGATGACACCTTCTTCTTCTTCTTTTACTTTCGGCTGTTCCCAGTTTAGGGGTCGCCACAGCGAATCATCCTTTTCCACCTAACTCTGTCCTCAGTATCCTCTACTCTTGCACCAACTACCTTCATGTCCTCTTTCAGTACATCCATATATCTTGTCTTTGGTCTTCCTCTTGACCTCTTGCCTGGCATCTCCATCTCCAGCATCCTTCTTCCAATATAACCACTATCCCTCCTCTGCACATGTCCAAACCATCTCAACCTGGCCTCTCTGACTTTGTCTCCAAAACAACCAACCTGAGCTGTCCCTCTGATGTGCTCGTTCCTAATCTTGTCCATCCTCGTCACTCCTAAACTGAACCTCAACATCCTCATCTCTGCTACTTCCAGCTCTGCCTCTTGTCTCTTCTTTACTGCCACAGTCTCCAACCCATACATCATCGCTGGTCTCACTACTGTTCTGTACACCTTTCCTTTGATTCTTGCTGACACTCTTCTGTCACACAACACCCCTGACACTTTTCTCCACCCACTCAACCTGCCTGCACTCGTCTCTTCACCTCTTTTCCACACTCCCCGTCGCTCTGGACTGTTGACCCCAA
>SRMA01026552.1:410356-532941 GCA_007224835.1 Danionella cerebrum | reverse complement strand
CTTAATGTTAAATAACTCTTTATTTATAGCTTATTCAAGTGACAATTCGGTTGCATGGTGTTAAGATATGATCCTTATGCGCTCTTACCTGGTTAGCAACACTACCTATTTGCAGAGCACGTTACTTACGTTTGCTATCTCGTATGTACATGTGTGAGATGTACCGTTGAGAGATGATTTGAGTTTGAGTTTATTAAAGGAGAGTTTCAGTCATTGAGAGCGCTTTGTTTTCCTCACGCGAGCAAGAGAGAGAGAGCTCACGGCAGCAGTTCCGCTCGTGAGTATGGATGTGGACCGCGGCTTTGGCCTAGCTCCGGGGCTCTTTTACGTTTAATGTGTGAGAAACGGCAGCTCTGTAGCTCGTGAGTATGGATGCGGAAGCACTGCTGCGGCTACTGTAGCCAAAGGCATTGTGGGAAATGTAGTTTTTTTTTCTCGTTTTCGTTACGACCGCGCTATGGCAGAGATGGGCGATGACGTCAGCGCGCAGCGCTGGGTGTACAAATATGGCCGCGGCTTCGGCCTAGCTCCGGAGCTCTTACGCCTCTCATACGGCCGTGACCGGACTTCGCGGCGCTCTGCATTCGGTCTATAAGACGCACCAACTTTTCCCCCTCAGTTTTGGGGAAGAAAAAGTGCGTCTTATGAGCCGAAAAATGGAGCTCCACATTTAGCTTCTTTGGGACTGTAATAGTAGACCAGCAGATGAGACAAACCCACTTAGAAAATGACATCGTGAAAAAAAAGTCCTCCCATTCCGTATGAAAATGATACGTTTTTTACTTTTTACTTGGTCCTGCTCCTTCACTCATTTTGGTTACCATAAACTTAAGCATGGGCTAAAAATTGGACGTAATACTTAGCATCGATGTTTTTGCATGAGCGATGACGTAAAGGTCAAAATTCAGTTGTCATCTGACTGGTTGCCTTGTACATCGATCAAGTGACGGGATGGATGATCGGCTAATATTGTTTCAATTTCACACAGCGATCGACCAGTACTAGCTCTGCGATCGATTGCGATTGCACCCCTGACTTAGATCAATATAAAGCAACCCCCATCTCTCTTCTGTGTTCTGCGATTTATAAATAGCCTTCGTTTGATTTATTCAAACATCATCTTTCGGGTGAAATGTATTGATCTTAATGGAGTGATATTAAAGTAGACCCTTTAAAGTTTGAATGGTGTTTCTAGCTAGAAGTATGATGAAGTTATTAAGGTTGAAGGCAAAGTTTAACAAGCTCCTTCAGTTCATTTCAATGGGTTTTTGGGAGGAACCGGGGGTCCGATCAGTCTGAAAAGACATAGCAACCTAAGTCAGATCAGTTTGAAGGGTGAAAAATTTGAAGTCAGTAGCTCGAGGCGTCTAAGAGGAGTAGCTGTTAGAAATTTGGCTCAGAAAAAGATGAAGAAGATGAAAGAATAATAATATGTTTAAAAGTAACAACAGTATGCCAACATAATAAGTAAAGCTACTGGTAGAACCAAGAGGAGATCAACAGTCCGTTGTAGGATTTATTTCAAAACCACATAACCACATCTAATAGATAAGGCAAACAGAGAGGAAGCTACTCAAGAAGATAGTAACTCAAAGCAATAGCAGGTGGCATGAAGAGATGAGTGAGAATCTGAAAAATGATGTAATTTATGAGGATCATGTTTGAATTCATGTGATTCTGAATGTAAAGGACTATTTATTTGGTCAGTTTGATGCTGGTGTGGATTTTTGGACTGCAATTTACTTGATCCACTACAACTAAGGAACTAGAATTAAGAAAGGTTTGTGTGGAGCTTTTAATGAAACAATTTCATTAGAAATTGTAGAAAACATATTTCCAGCACCAATAAAGGAAATATAGATTCTATAAATAGTTAAACAGCCCTTGCACATGATTCTATTAAAATTATCTCCAGTGGAAATGGTGGACATGTCTATTTTCCGCTCTGCTGCTAGAGAACGGATTTTCAAATCGTCTGCTCCACTCCCATTGAAGATAACAGCTTTTCATTTATGGATTTAAAGGGTTTAGTCAAAGTGCCAGTTATTCCTTTTTCCAATTTCCCTTTATGTCCACTTAGCTGCAGACCTGTCCTTTATACTAGGGTTAAATGTGTTAACTGAGAAGGTTTTCTTCTATCACACTGAAGGCCTGTTACACGTTTGCTGTTCCCAATAGCATATACACAGTAATCTGCGACTCCCAAAACACAGATAAACCATATGTGTTTCTTGCCTTTAAAACTGCAGGTATTACATGAGGAGAGAGAAGATCTGTAGTAAGTTCTTCAAGATCTTTAGAAACATCAATTGGCAGAGTTCCTTCAAAAACTATGTGCAAGTGCCTAGAAGAATTGGTGCCATTTTCAAGCTAGGTCTGGTTACACCAAATATTGATTTTATTTAAATTTCTATTTTGTTCATTGATCAAAATAAATAATTAACACTTCATTTTCTGAAAGCATTCTTGGTTTATATAAATTTTTATACCAGTTTAAAACTATTGAACAGTCTGTATATAAAAAGATAAAGCAATTTTTTTGTTTATTTTTCCCAATATGGATGGGCCATTGAGAGGCCCTGGTAAACTTCTGCCGGCTCTCAGGCGTACTGACTGGGGTTCTAATCTGGACATGCCAAAGGCCAGAGGCAAATTTCATGGTGGAATCACAGGGAAGCTGGCTTGGAATCATCCTGGGGAATGGTCAGAAAGAGTAGAGTAGACCCCCCCCCCCCCCCCATGGCCAGCGGGTGAGAAATATGAACTCTATCCTTTGCGATTATTCAGAATAAAAACTTTTTTGTAGGTTTTTCACAGCAACACAGTAGAAGCCACCTGGGAACATAGGAACCTCCCGAGACCATTTTAGGTCTTTGGGGGGGCAAAGTGACCAGGTCTAACTACATGTGGCATTCCTGAACCATTAAAGTGAACATTATGCAATCAATATTTGTGTAATAGCGCTGTCGGGGAAGGACTGCTTGGGGAGTCTGGGGGTATCCCCTAGCTAACTGTCACCAAGGTAGTAAAAGGGGAGGAGCTAGAACTCTGTCAGAATTCAGAGCATTTATAAATCTTTTAGCATTTAGCGTTGAGTTAGAGTTAAATTCAGTTCACTTTTAGGAAAAAACAGAAAGGTTTCACTGGGCTTAAATACCTAGATGATAGCTTATCACCTAAACCTTTACAATAATATCTGGATCACTGGCCCTTTAAAATGGCAGACTCAGTCACTTTCCCAGGGATCGTTCCCATTAGTTGGTTGAACAACATACGTCTCAGAGAATGACTGAAAGTGAACAATGCCTTTATGAGATTTGAGTAACACTGGAAAGAGGATTAATGACTACATTTTATTTGGTTCCCTCCATCAAAAGACAAAACCGTTTACTTTTTTTGTTTGTTGTTTGGTATTTGTATTTGGTTTGGTATTTCGCCAGCAGCTCCGGTACTTTCAAGCCGCAGTTGTGTGGCCCCACCTCTGGAACCATCAGCGTGTCCTTAAGGAAGATTTCCACCTGTCAGATTTCCGCAGAGCATGGTAAAAGCTCAGAAACAGAGCAGGTGTTTCGGTTCTAATAGCAGAGATCATTGTTCTTCTAGCCAAAGTACGATTGAGCCGGTCCCTCCTGCCTCTGATCTCTCTTCAGATTTAAGACCCATCCCCTCTTGTTGAAGTGAACGACTAGCGTAACTCCTCGTTCCATATGTCACCATGCAACGGCTTGAAATCATGTGTTTAAGACTGGCACAGCTCAGTAAGTGGATCCGGCTGTGTTTTATCAGCTATTCATGCAAATTCTCTTAGCACAATGAATGCTTTTCATTGGACCGTTTTGATTAGATAGAGTTGATTGGCTGGATTCCCATATAGTCAGGCACCCGAGAATGCATCTCTGTTGCCTCCTACAGGGAATATAGGGGTTACCTTCTCTTTGTCCAGTAGCCTGCTCCTCTTCTACACATCCAACTCTGAGTGCTGTGGACTACTTGAACAACTGTCGGATGGACTCCATGATCTATGCATTATATCTGCTAAGAATACTTTGTTTACTTTTAAGGAACAAATGTCTAATGTAAAACTAGAATTATTTTAAATAAACCTGAGTTGCACTGACACCATCTCCTTCTTTTCAGCAGTGATTAAATCATTTTTAGCTTTATAATAACATTTTTATTGTATTATAAACTTCTCATCGTAGATACTTTTCTTCTGTATTTTTATGTACTACTGTATTTTCTCAGTACAAAAATTATGACTAACATTTTTGCTTGAGTAAACTACTAAACAGTTAATTTAACTTTTATTAGTTACTTTACTCAAAAACAACTCTAAAGTACTTTATACAACACTGATCATAAACAATAGGGATGGAGCTTAAGGATAAGCCAAAAGGGACTTCAGTGTACATAAGTAATCAAACTGAACATATAGTGACTGGTTAGAATGGGGAAAGTAAAGCAAATCATGTAAAAGTGAAATGTCCTAGCTTTATACCCTGGTAAACTTTATTGAGATAATATTGGTACATCTTAAACAACTGAGAGTAAACATTAAAGATGGATTAAAGTTGGGACATCTGATGGATTTTGAAACACTAGCCTTTTTAAAACTCACAATGCTGATCGGCATATTAATGACGCACCACACTGTCATATCTTAATAACACCATCCATCTGCATTTCTCCCACTGCATAATGTACATAAAGCTCTTTACTGGCCATAAGCAAATTGACTGGGGTATTTGTTACTCTGCCGTAACATTAGTTTCCTCTGACATGTGGGTCATTACAAGAAGCCGAGACTTGGACACGATTGGCCCATTATGACCCTGATGTGTTTTGCAATGTCATTATGAGCAGATTAATGCCAGCCATCCAAGCTGCTCTATCACACTTTAATCTCAGATGGAAACCAGAAGGATGAAGCCTACTTACAACCCAAATTCAATCATTCTCCATTCTCTTGTGCTCAAGATAATGATCGTAACACTTACGGTATATTCATTCATTTTCCAACCCGTTTATTACTGTTTTGGGGTCACTGGGGTCTGACGGTGCACATCTCCAGCGCACATTGGGTGAGAGCTGGGGGTACACCCTGGAAAAGTGATACGAAGATACGAAATTAATCCGTTCCAAAGGAGTGTGAAAACCTGATGAAAAACTACAAGAAGCATTTCACCTCTGTAATCACAAAGCATGTTGTTATGGCACACCTGTGAGGTGGGATGGATTATCTTGGCAAAGAAGAAGTGCTCACTGTCACAGATTTAGACAGATTTGTGAACAATATTTTAGATAAATGGTTATTTGCGTATGTGGAAAATGTTTCAGATCTTTGAGTTCATGCCATAAAAAATGGGAACAATAACAAAAGTGTTGCATTTATAATTTTGTTCACTGTGTGTGTGTGCGTGTATCTGTGTATACATTATATATTATGTCATTGAGCAGAGCAGGAGATTAATCTCTCTCCTTTTTCAGTGGAGTAATAATGAGATTTTTGCATGATATATCATGGCAAGAAGGGAAACTTGTAACCAAGATCTCATCCAGACAAAATAAAACTGAAAAGTTTCATCCGAATCTGCAAGATTCGCAGTTCTAAAAACAATAAGAAAGGCAGACGGTAATCACCAATAGCCACCAGTTGTAACAGAAAAAAGAGAAATGTGGCCCTCTAGCTAAAAATGACAGAGTAAAAATAAAATAGCATAATCTTTAATCTATTCTAGCTCTAAAGACGTGTCTGTTTATTCATTTATTCATTTTCCAACTCTCTTATTCCCTTTTGGGGTCATGGGGGTCTGCCGGTGCCTATCTCTGGCGCACATTTGCTGAGAGGTGGGGCAACATCCTGGACATCAGCGTGTCTGATTATAAAAATTTTATTCAAAAAGTTTTACATACAAGTGTTAATGTTGTTATTTAAAATTGACAATGTTAACAATGATATTAAATAATGTTAGCCAGTTCTGCTAAAATTATGATGTGCTAGCATGTCACTGATGATGTCTCTAATGATTTCGTTATTGTTACATTCCCAGTATTACCAGTCCCTCCAGAAACTCGCAATGTTGCGATCGTGCCAATTCACGCAAATTCAGCCAATCCCCACGATTTATTTGTGCCCTTGCAATTTCATCCAATCACCACGACTTTACCACAAATTCGACCAATGAGTTTGGTCCGTCACTGTACACGCCATCACACAGAAGGATTTCCTCATCAAAGAAAGTAGGTATGAGCGCAAATATATCACACGTACCTACAAATATAAGTGTGAAAGATGCAATGCAATTCCCTAATGTTCTCCATGAAAGTGGAGGCAAACTCTTTTGCTCTGTGTGCAAAATTGTCGTGGAACACAAAAAAAACCTCGCCTGATCGGCACATCTCTATAGCAAAACATGCCAAAAGCATGTCCGTGCAAGAGCCGACACGACAAGTGAGTCTCACCAAAGCTGTTGCTCACAAATTTATCACAAGCAGTGAAAGTAACAAGGTAAACAACAAAACTTGATAACGTTCCAAAAAATTGGAAGTGATTACCAACCATCTTTCTAAACTCCAATTTGGAATTAATGACTGAGGGAGGGAGACACCTCACCATGTCTCTTTGTTTATTAAATTCAGACCAATTATTGCAGAACATGGCGAAAACATCCTCAACATAGGATGCGATCTATAATACATATTTATAATTCATCGACATGAGGATTTTTAATAGTTTTGCAACAGATTACAAAACTCACGGTTCGAATCACTCACGGTTTTTGAGTCACGGATCGGATCTGCAAAAAGGGGGGAGTCAAATGTAATTTGCTTCTCATTTAATACAAGAACAGTATGGCAAGGAACATTTGGTTTGACCAAAAATACCTTAAACATAATACAAAAATAAAATCAAGAGATAACTGAAAAAGCTGAATAAATAACATTTCAAAATAAAATTCTCAATACTTGAATACTTCAGTGCAACTACTAAAAAACAACCTGAGACCTGAAAACAGGCCAAACCTTATAATGACAGTTTTTTTTTTTTTTAAAAGATGAGGATGTCTACATTCTCTGGTGAGAGAGTAGACCTCTTAGCTGTCACTATGTCGCCTGCCGTGGAGAATACCCTCTCACTAGGAACTGAAGTGGCAGGCACAGCAAGGTGTCTTGCCATCTTTGCAATGTGAGGGTATTTACACTCATGCCAGTGGATTATTACCATCCACTGGCAATCTGCATGCTGCCCTATACGATACCACTTCCTCTTTGATTGTGTTGTAAAAGGTTTTCTTTGTATCTGACTCCTTCACAAAGGTTTCTCCAAAAAGCTCTTCTATAGCAGACTTCTTTTGTGGAGGAGATGCTTTTGGCTGTGTGTCTGCTCCAGTGGGTTTTGGCTCTGTGGCTTGACCCTGCAGAAAAAAAAACTACTTTATTAAATTACCATACCATACCATACCAACTTTATTTATAAAGCACTTTAAGTACAACGACAGCTGACACCAAAGTGCTGCACATGTCTAGAGATTTAAAAAAAAAAAGTTAAAACATTCACCAAATTAATACAGTTTTAAAACTGTTTTAAAACACATAATCGTAAAACACATAAAAGAAGCTAAGTTCTGCCAGTTTTAAAAGCCAAAGAATAAAAGTGAGTTTTGAGCTGGGTTTTAAAAGTGTGCAGTGAAGGGGCAGCTCTAATGGCCAGAGGGAGATTGTTCCACAGCTGAGGAGCAGAGACAGAGAAAGCCCTGTTCCCCCTGAGCTTCCTCCTGGACCTCGGTACCTGCAGGAGCAACAGGTCGGCTGACCTTAGGGTTCGAAAAGGGGAATAGCTGTGTAGAAGTTCAGAGAGGTATCGTGGGGCAAGTCCATTTAAACATTTAAAAACATACAAAAGGATTTTAAAATGAATTCTATAAAACACAGGCAGCCAGTGGAGGGATACGAGGACCGGGGTGATGTGCTCTCTTTTACGGGTACCAGTTAAAAGACGAGCAGCAGCGTTCTGAACCAGCTGCAGACGAGAGAGCAAAGACTGACTCACTCCATAGTAAAGTCCATTAGAAGTCCAGACGGGACGCGATGAAAGCATGTACAAGAGTTTCTAAGTGTGGCCTAGAAAGAAATGGTCTCACCTTAGCCAGACGTCTTAAATGGTAAAAATCGGACTTCACTACAGATCTGATCTGTCCCTCCAAGTTAAAATCACTGTCAATCTTAAAACCAAGGTTGGTAACAGAGGGTTTAAAATGTTCTTCCAGTGTGGACCCAGGATAGCAGAAAGGCCACTCGGTCCAAACACTATGACTTCTGTTTTCCTTTCATTAAAATTTAAAAAGTTCAGAGCCAGCCAAGCTTTAATGTCCTTCAAGCAGTCCAAGAGTGCTCTAGCTGAGAAGCCATCAATCTTTTTTTAGAGGTAAGTATAACTGGCAATCATCAGCATAGCAGTGGAAGTCAATGTTGTGTTTTCGAAGAATTGAGCCTAAAGGCAGGAGGTAAAGGGAGAACAACAGTGGTCCTAGAACTGAGCCCTGAGGAACCCCACATGACATGGGGGCACAGGCCGACTCAGCCTCCAGAATGCTCACACAAAAAGTTCTATCAGTCAAATAAGACTTGAACCAATCAAGTGCTGTCCCACAAATGCCCACTAAGTGGTGTAAGCGAGATATCAAAATCTTGTGGTCCACTGTGTCAAATGCAGCAGTTAGATCAAGGAGAACCAGAACAATGCGGTCACCAGCATCTCATGCCAGCATCACTTCATTAAAGACCCTAAGTAATGCTGATTCTGTGCTATGAAGGGCCTTAAAGCCAGACTGGAAAATCTCCAGTATTTCATTTTCCTCCAGAAAAGACTGCAGCTGGGAGAAAACAATTTTCTCTAATATTTTTGAGAGAAGTGGCAGTTTGGAGATGGGCCTATAATTGTCTACCACAGACTGGTCCAAACCTTTTTTCTTTAACCGAGGTTGGACTACTGCGTGTTTAAATTTAGCATGAACCACTCCTGAGGACAGACTACAATTAATAATATTTAGAACACTCAGAGATATACTAGCAAAGATTTCTTTAAAAAATCGTGCAGGAATAGGATCACGCGGAGAGCCGGAAGGATTCATTAGACCCACCACATCCTCTAAAAGTGGAAGTGTTACAGGCTCAAACTGGTTGAAAACAGCAGAGCAAGGTGATGGAGCAGAGGGGTCTGGTTCAGAAGTTGTAAGCACAGCTCTACTGGTTGCAACTTTTTCAATAAAAAACATTAAAAACTCATTGCACTTGTCAGGTGAGTCATCTAGGCAAGCACTTTGAACAAGATTAAGAACCAAGTCCACTGTATTAAAAAGCACACGAGGGTTCTGACTGTTAGAAGAAATAATGTTGGCAAGATATTTCCTCTTTTCCTCTTTGACAGCAGTTTGGTACCGACGCCAACAGTCATTCATCATCTGGTGTGAGACCTCCAACTTGTCCTTCTTCCACTTACGCTCTGCTCTACGACAGTCTCTCCTGGCGGCACGGGTCCTGTCATTGAACCAGGGCTCTGGTTTTGACTTTGGCCGCCTAGTTTTTATTGGAGCCTCAGTGTCCAATATCGTTTTGCAGGTGGAGTCTAGCAGGAGCAGAGCTCATCAGTGTCAGAGGAACAGTCAAAAGGAGGGATGGAGAGTTGGCCAAAGGCAGCTGAAAACTGATCAGCAGTAGAGGGTTTTAAGATCCTACAGGAGCGAGCAGGGGGGGAATGGTTAAGTTTGCCAAATTTAAGAGGAATATCAAATAAAACAGACATATGATCTGAGAGCCCAAAGTCACTGAGAGCAAATTAGTTATTTAGCTATATTTCTTGCTACATATATTTAATAGGCAATCAATAACATATGCCAGTTATATTCAAAATTAAGTTAAATCATTCACATAATTAATAGTTAAATATTTAAAATCTATAATTTATTAAACTTACTTATATTAATATTAAAAAATATGAATAATTTTATTACTTTTACCTCTTCACAATCTCAGTTGTGAGATCCATGTATGTCTTTTCACGTAGGGCTGGGTCTATGTGAGTCAGGGACTTGAACCTTGGATCAAGTGCAGTAGATCTGTGAAGATAATCTTGTATTTCAGGGGGGTTGGTGTATCTGGAAATCAGGTCCCCTCTTATAGCAGTCTTAACATCTTTGGTAATGCTGATGTCTTCCTCATTTGCACACATGGGTTGTAGAATCGTGTTTTTCAGAGGTATAATCATGGACACAGATGGCACATTTTCAGTGCTCAATAGGGTTGTGACTGTTTTGAGAGGTTTGAGGAGCTGGATGACCTTCTCTGCTACTTTCACATCATCATCAGACAAGGTAACAATGTCTCTGAATTTTTTTTCAGTGTCTTTTCTGTCAGTGTAGAGTATGCTGCTGCCTACTGTTCAAGATAGCACTCCAACATGTCATGTGGAATTCCATCTTGTTATGATGTTGTGCATGAGCTTGTGGGCTGGTAGCTGTAGCATTTCTTGCTTAGTTTTAAGCATGAGCTGCTGTTGTACTTCTGTGGAAGAAGGAAACCATCTTCCTAATCCACCCAAGAAGGCGATCCATTTGGATAACTGAGATTCCTCTTTGGCATGCTAAATTGATCACATGTGCAAAGCAAGATATATTTGGCCCCAGTCCGGCATCTGTAACTGCATTTACTTGGTTTCTTGCATTATCTGTGGTGACTGGGATATTGCTATATGCATTGTGTCTCTTTAAATTCCACTCAGCTACTGCTTCTATCAGAATTTGCGCTTGTGTGACTCTCATAGAGGGGGGAGTCTCTGTAGTACCAGACTTCGCATCTCCCATCCCGCTGTGATTTAGTGGGCAGTCACAGTCACGTAGCTTTCGGTAGCCCTTGATGTCCACCCGTCTGTGGTGATCGCAATAGAGGATGCGTCTGATAAGTCTGCTACGATTTTGCTTTTCTCCTGTTCGTAAAGTTTAGGCATGCCCTTCGTGCTGAAATGGGTGCATGAGGGAAGCACTTTTAAGAGGTTTTTAAATCCCTTGTTTTCAACAATAGAGAAGGGCCTCAAGTCTGCCGCGATAAATATCCCGATAGATTTGGTGATAGTTTTAGCTTGCTCTGATTCTGGTGCAAACACAGGCTGCTTAAATGCAGCGGGGAGCAGCCATTGCTGTGGTTGCTGCAGTTTGCTTCCTGTCGGCACACCGGAGTGATGTCACTTCAGATGCATGGCCATACTCGATGTGTTGCCACTTTCATATGTCTTTCTCGTGCCACAGTGTCTACACGCTGTAACTGTTTTGTCCACCACCCTTCTTCCGTCATCATTATATTTTACAGAAAATCCAAAATGCTCCCATGCAAAAGATTTGAATGATGCGGGAGGCTTTTCGAGTTCTTTTGTATGCCGCTAGCCATTGTTGTTGACTGATTCACAAGTTCCACTGACGTCAGTTAAACACGACTTCTGCGTAATTAATAATTTATTAATTAAGCAATATCGGCAGAAAAACACTGTTTATCTGCGGTTGTTTAAAAAATGTATAAATCTTAAAGTTTTAAAAGTGAGTTAATCCGCGGACTAAGTGTGTTCCGAACTGTGGGTTGTGATCCGTACGGATCACGGATCAACCGCGATCCGTTGCACCCCTAATTTTTTATGTAATTTATGAGTAGAAGATGTCACAGTTGTATCCGATTTGATTTAGGGGATACTAGCGACTCTGAGATTGGGGCACATATCATGTTCCTCACAAAAATTTGAGCCATTTTCACACTCTACATCATTTGCATTCAGACTCCCTGTTTAGAACAGGCCAAAGTTTGCATTTCAAATAATGAAATCTCTTAATGTTTGTTGAGGACATGATTAACTTTGACACATAGCAACAGCTAATTGAATCCTATTTACCTCACTTTTTTTTCAAACAAATTTTTGTGGAAAATCCTACATCACTCACAAGACCCATGAATCCCAATATACATGATCTCATACACCTCTCTCTCCACTCATCCAAACCTCCTTGTCTCTCACTCTCGCCAGGGGTGTCAAAGTCAGTTCCTGCACAGTTTAGCTCCAACCTCAACTAAACACACCTGATGCAGCTTGTTAGGTCCTTCAGGCTGTTTGTAAGCTTCAGGTGTGGATCTCTCGGAGCAGGGTTGGAAGTAAACTCTGCAGGGGCTCCAGCCCTCCAGGAATGGATCCCGACACCCCTGCTCTAAGCCCTCTAAATCATTGCCAAAACTTAGATCTGCATATGTGTCATTATTTAGAGATTGAATGAACTGTGGATATTACTATTATTATTGTTCTATGTTTGTGATTTATATTTAATGTATCGGTTTATGACGTATAAAATTTACAAGTCATGTTGCCTTTTTGATATGTACCAGCTCTTTGTTGCCTTCTTCCTTTGAACAGCTCTGACCAAGAAGTTTAAATCTAAATCAGACAGCCCCCAGTAGAAAATCTTTTGGTTTTGAGAGACCAAATGGTGTCTTCATTAAATCCATTACTATTTTTGCCTGCTTTCAGTGCGTACATTGAAATTTTAACAATGTACAGGTTTCAAAGGACTGATGTATTCTGTTAACCTTTCCTTTTATGTAGAGAGAACTAAATCCTCAGTTGGACAACAGCATACTGGGAAAATGCCAGTGGAAGCTGAAATCTTCTCATGATGAAATTACTCTATCTATGGGGAAGGAACAAAGACTCTAGTGGTCCCTGTTCGAACCCTTACAGGAGGAAGGTCAGCACAACACTGATGGGGCAAGTCCTGGGGTCTTCCTGAAAAGAAGAGCACCATTTGACGAACCGACCACATTTCCCGCGTAACACGCCCTCATAAAGGGGGCTAATGCGTGGTCCAGCATGTTCACCACGGAAGGTGGAATAGAAAGGGGGTTCCTATGTGTAGGGACTTGCCAAACGTGTAGCGACCAAAGATCCGGCCGCGGGTCACTGGACCCCAGAACAAAGGAAGGCCAAGGACCTCCAGACTTTCAGGGACGAGAGACAGCACTGTGTCAGAAACAACCGGAGCTGTCCTCTGTGGCATGCCCAACTCGGAACTCGAGAACGAAGCCATAGCTGGAATGGTCACATATGCAGGAGCCCGAGTGATATCACTGGGGCTGCAGCTGCCATATGCCCCAGGAGCTTCTTAAGTAACTTCAGTGTGACCTTCCATCGAGACGACGACACTTTGAGAGTGGATAGTAAGTCGCGCCCACATGTTCTTGGAGTTCAGCTCCATACTGAGAAAAATAGTCTCTTCTAAAACAGTGAGATGCCTAGGGTTGAAAGTCAACTTGGAAAAGAGTCAACCCTTCAACCCTGATGTGCACCAGCACCTTGTCCCTCTGCATGATCAGCTGGCTCCTGGACAAAGGAGCCAGTCGTCCATGATACGGATTCCTGCCCATAGCGGGGCAAGAGCAGCCCAGACAACCTTCGAAAAGGTTGAGGGCAAAGCCGAACGGTAGGACCCGGTACTGGTAGGCTTGGCCTTTGAAAGAGAACCTCTGGAAGGATCTTTGTCGCCGCACCACAGTTACTTGAATGTATGTGTCCTTCAGGTCTATTGTAGTGACAATAGAAATTAAAAGGCTGTAAAACCAACTTTTCGCATCGGCTTGAGGGACCGGATCGACTGCTCATTTATCCAAAAGAGCAGCGATCTCCTCTTGCTGGAGTGAGGATGAAACCAATGGCATCTCAATGTTTGGCAAATGGTGTAAATATATGGAGTATTATTTCGTCAGGTAGATAAATAAATAACTTTCAGATTTACAAATAAATGCGAAGGGATACACAAAAATAAATCAGATTCTCAAATATCTTTTCATTAGTCACAAAAATAAATCCATTGCACAAATCTTTTCATAAGTTACAAATACAAATTCATTTTGATTTATTTGTGGATCTGTTACTCTACATTTGTGAATCTCACCCTGTGAGTTGTGAATCTCTCGCTGCGCATTTGTGGATCTCTTCAGCATTTGTGAGTCTCTCGCTGCGCATTTGTGGATCTTGACTCAAATCACCTGTCAAGAGTGCCACAGATCGCTGAAAGGTAGATGAAGAATTTCGCATTCCGAACGCCAAAACAGAATACTGCCGGAAATTATCAGGAGTCACAAATGCAGAGATCTCTGAAGCCCGAGGTATTGAAGGGACTTGCCAGTTGCCCTTTAACAAGTCTAACTTGGTGACATAATGTGCACAGCCAACTCAGTCTACACAATCCTCCATTCTAGGAAGTGGGAATGAATCTGGTTCAGTTACTGCATTAATCTTTCTATAGTCAGTACAAAGTCTATAGGTGGTATCAGATTTAGGAACCAAGATGCAAGGTGAACTCCATGGACTTTTGGCTAGGTTTGGCCAAGTTGTGGTTAAGTAGATACTGTACTTCAGACTTCATCAGGTCACGTTTTTTTGGATTGACACGGTGGGGATGTTGCTTAATCGGTGGACTTTCTCCCGCATCAATATCATGGCAGATCACTGAGATTTGTGATGGCACATCTGTATGTGGTTTGGACCAGTCTGTAGTAGACAATTATAGGCCCATCTCCAAACTGCCACTTCTCTCAAAAATATTAGAGAAAATTGTTTTCTCCCAGCTGCAGTCTTTTCTGGAGGAAAATGAAATAATGGAGATTTTCCAGTCTGGCTTTGAGGCCCTTCATAGCACAGAATCAGCATTACTTAGGGTCTTTAATGACGTACTGCTGGCATGTGATGCTGGTGACCTCGTTGTTCTAGTTCTCCTTGATTTAACTGCTGCATTTGATACAGTAGACCACAAGATTTTGATATCTCATTTACACCACTTAGTGGGCATTTGTGGGACAGCACTTGATTGGTTCAGGTCTTATTTGACTGACAGAACTTTTTGTGTGAGCATTCTGGAGGCTGAGTCCGCCTGTGCCCCCATGTCATGTGGGGTTCCTCAGGGTTCAGTCCAAGGACCACCTGACATTTGTGGCTTCTCTGGCTGAGTTATTGCCAGCAACCCGACCAATAGACTGCAGCGAGTTCCCAGCACCCGGCAGCAGTCCACTCACAGCAGGCGCCTCCGTAGATCTCCGCAGGAAGTTGTGAAGGATGCATGTGGTCTTCACATACATCTCCACCACATTGGGATGCACCTCAAGGACTCTGCGGTAAATCCTCCACTGTGAGGACAGGATTCCAAAGGCATTCTCCACCACCATCTGAGCTCTAGAGAGACGATAATTAAAGACCCGTCTCTCAAGTGAAAGTGTGCGTCCAGGGAAGGGTCTCATGAGGTTTTACCTGAGTGGAAAGGCTGGAGTCCTCTTTGGTCAGCTCCTTGGAGAGGAAAATCAGGTCGAAGATGGAAGGTGCCACCACGAAGTGCCTGACCAAAGGCTGATGAGGCCAGAATTTCACCATCACTCGTCCGGCAATATCCTCCCACATCAGTGACATGGAAATAGTAGTGTGAATCTACAACTGCAAGTAGAACCAAAGAAAAATGGCCCTTGTAGTTGTAGAACAGGGATCCGGTATTGGGGGGTGCCTTTAGCATGACGTGCTTGCCGTCCAGTGCACCACAGTTGAGCAGGAAGTTCCACCTCTCCTCAAAACCCTCCGCAATTGACCCACTCAGCTGTGGAGGGCACAGCCTCCACTAAGCACTCCTGCACTAAGCAGTCCCAAATTGCAGATGCAACATCTGGGACAATCATTGATACTGTGGAGACACCAACACGGAAACTGCTTGCGATCGTCCAGTACGAATCTCTGGTGGCACGGTATCTGACAGTGGAAAAAAAAAGTATTTTAGCCATTTATATTGCACTGTTAGCGTACTCAACAGGTCGTGGAACGTGCGGTTGAATCGCTCACATAGGCCATTACCCGCCGGTTGATAGGGGGTTGTTCGGGACTTCTGTGCCCCACGCAACTTACAGTGGTCAGAGTGGATCCGAGCATGTACCCCAAACTTACAGAACCACTCTGTAAACAGGACCTGTGCCACAGTTTTGGCTCTCTGATCCCTGTTGGGTACAGCCAGTGTGAATTTGGAGAAAATGTCAGTCATGATAAGGACATTTTCAAACCCCAAACTAGAAGGCTCTAACAAGGTAAAATCTACTGCCAGAATCTCATTGGGTTGGCCCGCTAGAAGATGACCCATCAACATATCTGGGGCTGATTGACCCTTAGCGCACTGGCACCGCTCACACTCTTGACATCAGCGGATAACATCTGCAAACATGCCGGGCCAGTAGCACCGTTACCAAACCAGCTGAGTGGTTCTCTCTAAGCCCTGATGCCCATGCTGCTGGTGGAGCTGCGTCAGGACTTCCTTTTTCATAGCAGCGGGTAATACCACTTGGTACACCTCCTCTCCCCCGTCAGGCAAAAACACTAAATGGTAAAGAGTCCCCTCATCCTCGTCCCACTGTCTGCACAGAATCAAACCAAGCCTGGAGAGGTTCTTCCACTCAGCAGCAGTCGGCGGTGACTTCAGTCTCCAGTAAGTGAGCAGTTCCCCAATTTCTGGGTCTGCCTGCTGAAGGGCACTGATATCACTGGAAAATAGACTGGGGAATACCTCTACTTGTACTGCTCCTGCCACGTCAGGCTGACAGTGACACAGCAACTCAGGAAGGGCAAGCCTGGACCAATCCTGGGCATGAAGTTTGGGGTTATGCTGGCGTGACAATGCATCCGATTACATTTCGATTGCTCCTCCGAATTTCAATATCTAATGAGGCCAACTGTGCTGCCCAGCGCTGTTCCATAGCCCCCAGCTTAGCACGGGGGCTTAAACTTCTCGGTTACGGCCCACTTGAGTGCCAGAAACTCCAATTTCATGGAGATATAGTTGGAAATGTTGTGCTCAGTGGACCTCAACCCTCGGCTACCATATGCTATGGGACACACCTTACCCTGATGTTCCTGAGAGAGATGCAAAGTCGGCGTAAGCTAGTATGGGAGCAGAAGTGAGTCTATGTTTCAATTTCTTAAAGCTACTCTGGCACTTGGCGGACCATGCATCCTCAAAAAGGTCAGGCCTGGGTTTTGGTCATCTTGTGGTCGTCAGTTCTGCCTCCAGACGATAGTGATACACGGGCAAAACCTTGCACAAAACGCCTATAGTAACTAGCAAACCCCAAAAATGACCGCAACCCAGTCACACTTGATGGCGGAGGCCACTTTGAGACTGCCTCGATATTCCCTAGGTCTGTTGAGACCCCGTTTAGCGAAATAACATGGCCAAGGTGTTGCACATCCTGTTTGAAGAAGGCGCATTTGAACAGCTTGACCTTTAAGCCCTCTTTAAAAAGGCGACGTAATACCACATCTAATTGTGCTAGATGCTGTTCAATCGCAGAGGAGAACACAATGATGTCATCTAAATATAACAACAGGGACTAGGACTGTTGGTTCCTCAACAACTGCTTGGGAAATTGCACAACCCAAAAGGCATGTGGTTCCACTCGAATAGCCCGAATGGAGTGCAGAAGGCAGTGTCAATCCCGCTCACATACTAATCCCTGGTTGTAAGAAGCTTCTTTTTGATGATTCACAGTGAGAAGACCACAAACACAGAGAATAACGTTCTCAATCTGAACATGTCAGACAGTTTCTGGAGCCCTCTATTTGTAACGTGGAGACCACCCTCTTGTGCGTCATTCATGTACTTCTGAATAGACTCCTTAAGTATGTAGGATGTTGGGCACCAGAGTTGATTCCTACATTATGGTCAGAGATGCTATGGCGTGTTACATATGTTCATATCATAGAGCACAGGAGGATAAGCTTCAAGGCACAGTACAAGATGTTAAGGTTGGGCTTAAATGATTTTGAGACATAGTCCAGGGAAAATCAAGAGGAAAACCCAGAATAAAACTCTATACAGAAATCATATGGTACGAGAATCATTTGACTAGTAAAAATGCCATACATGGATGCAAAGAAATCATTTTCCCACTACTGGGGTAAGGAAAAAGCGCATTTACCCATCTTCTCATTTAACTTACGCATTTAACTGACAACCGTAGACTACCATCCTTTTTCGTTACTAACACATTTGGTGACGCGTAAGGGCTACAACTTTCCCGAATAATCTAGCCCTCCAAAAGCTGATTAGTATGGGCTTTTACGACTTAATACTCAGATGGCGGTATTCACCGGTACCGTTGCTGCACCGGGACCTCATCCAACAAGGGTATTTTATGGCAAACGAGGTCAGTGCAACCCATATGTGATAATATCAATCTCTGCCCTCACCCCTGTTCTATTGTTCTGTTTGAAATGTGTTGTCCTCGAGTTAGTGATTTGATTGAATTAGGAGCTCCTGTGTTAATTTTGTTATGTTTTTTATGTATTTTCATATGTCAATCAGTTTCCTCCCATGTCAAGTGTTGATTGAGTTATTTATATCTTGTTTAAGGTTAATTCAGGAGTTAACACCCACCCCTCTTTTTGAGTATTGGTCCGAAAAAAAAGACATACCCAAAATAAAATGGCTGTAACTCTCACATTCTCAATTGGCACTTGGTAACCAAACGAACAAATTAATGTAAAAAAAGAAGAAAAAAAGTATATACAATATAAAACAATAATTGTGCACACCCATATTGGATGGTCAATGTTACAGGCCATTTCATGTGTGCCACTCATTAAAACAGTACCTTTTTGGCAAAAAGCACAATAGTACTGTTTTTTGGTGGCAATGTCTGCATTTCCTTCTGTTTTTGGTATTCAGGTTTCCAGTCAGTGTCATCACACAAAGATGAAGACTCACTATAAAACAGAAAAAGGTAGTATAAAACAAAACTGTTCATTTATGAACACACATATACAACAACATGAAACTATAGGTATGCAGTTATGTAAAAATATAGAAACCTGACTTAGTATCTCAAGTGGACATTACAAAATAAACATTTGAATGGGATTGTTGTCTTATTATTATTATTGTCCATTACTGTTAGTAATGCGAGCGGCTTCTCTGTTTAAGCATCAAAAATAATCTGTGTTCGAAGTAAAGAGGTGTTACAAACCATACATCGCCGGAAAGCTCATCTCATTTGCTAAATAACCTTTCAATCTGCTTGGAGCTTAACTGCGATTAGTTGGCTGCACACACGTGTGGAAAAAAATAATGGCATTGCGATCTTTCTGTACGTGGGTGTTAAGGGGTTAATTGGATAATGTAGTTTCATTATGATGTGTTTCCTTATGATTGGTTTATATTTTGAGGATTGTATTATTTCAAGAAGCCTAGCAGCATCATCGAGAGAGGGAAGGCCTGGCCAAGGCCCGTGTGAGAAGGTCAGGTGACTGCAGGCTGTAGCGGGAAGCAACATGAGTGTGTTGCTCACGCTTCTTATAAATTTCATTGGTGATGCTGAGCAATCTCATATTACTGTGGAGGACTTTCTTTGTTTGTTTGGCATTCTCTTTTTTTTCTACCCTTGTTTGTTTCTCACGAGTGGCACAATAAAACAAACACCTTTTTTCATCGGAATACCAGCCTCCTGCCCCTTCACTTGGTCTAGTTCCTTACGCTCTGAACCCACGTTACAACACATGGTGGCAGCGGTGGGATTGAATTTCGATACAGCGGATCTCCCAAGTCCGTGGGTTAATCGGGTCACGGGCAAAGAGGGCAAGTTGAGTATGCCAAGGGGCGACAATGCTACTGAGACGAGCAGGCAAGCCACAGAAGCCAGACGAAACATCGCCACCGGGAGCAGAGGCGACAACTACGGAAGCAGAGGCGACGGTGGAGCACAAATAAAGAAACATAATGGCAATGCTCCCGGGTTTGTTATATTGGAGAAGGAGAGGAACTGCAAGTTTGTTGCAGGAGCTTGCCGACAAGTGGTTAGAGCCCATTAAAAGCACAAAAGAAGAGATTTGTGACCGCATTGTGTCAGAACAATTCTTGCGGATGGTAAACAAAGAAACCCGTTTTTGGATCATTCAAAATGACCCCTCAACTTCACATAAAGCAGCTGTGATGGCCAAGAAATCTACCAATCAAGCGCTACGACACGCTTCACGTCCCAGCATTAAGAGTGAGTTTGTGTATGATATGAATGTTGGTTTGAGAAATAAAAATAGACTTCCTGTTCGCTATTTTAAACCTACTAGAGTTGCTAATGGTCAAAAAAAAGACATGAGAAGAAGGTTGGCTGACACAATATGCCATGCTTGTGGTCAACAGGGACATAAAGTTTGAGAATGTCCTGTTAAGCTTGTCCAAAAACAGCTTTTGCGCAGTACCTGACTCCTCCCCACTTAAAATAAGTGAGAAGCCAAAGTCTGATACCCTTACAACTGTGAAGATTGGGCATAAAGTTGACTCTGGTTCATCTCAAACGTTAGTACGACCTGACTATCTGCAAGGGTTGATTGTCTGTTACCAAGGACAAGTTAAAATTCGCTGTATTCATGGTGAAGAGAAAGTTTACCCCAGTGTTACTGTTAACATGATTATCATGGATGAAACCTATTAACTACACGCTATATAAGGTTGACGAGTATGATTTTCCATACACTGACACTGTAAAAGTCAAGAAAACGCGCCAAGAGAAGCGTCAGAATAAAGTCTGTGGCACAGCTTTGGATGACAGTCTTCCCAAGCACATTACTGAGGCATTGGTGCACACACCACAGGACATAGCTGCTTTACAACGCAATAATCCATCCTTAAATGCCCTGTTTGATATAGCTCAGAACCCATATGCACCTTCACCATTTTCCATCAGAGAGCAGTTTTTTGTTCGTGATGATCATTTGTATGTGCGAGGTTCTGATGGAGAGAGATTGGTTGTGCCTACACCTTTGCGGGCTAAAATTTTTTGGAGTTGGGCCATTCCATACTTTGGGCTGGTCATCTCGGTCATCAAAAATCCTATGCGCGCATAGCCAACCATTTCTTTTGGCCTGGAATATACAGTGACCTAGTTCGGTACTGCAAGTCTTATCCGGAGTGTAAACTAGTGAAACAGAGTGCCATTAGTGAGTCTGCCCATAATTGATGTGCCCTTCACACGCATCGCTATGGATATTGTAAGACTTCAAGTGCGCACTAAAATGGGGAATCACTATATGTCAGTAGTAGCGGATTATGCCACTAAATACCTAAAGGTCTTCCCACTAAAATCCATCAAGACCAGACAAGTGGTTAATGCTCTAATTCAGCTTTTTTCACTAGTAGGTGTATACCTGGAAGCATTAACAGACCAAGGAACAAACTTTACTTCAAGACAAATGAGACAAGACTTTTCTTTGCTTGGTGTTAAACCTATTCTGACCACTCCATATCACCCATAAACCGATGGGCTTGCGGAAAGGTTTAACCAGACCCTGAAATCAATGCTGAAGAAGTTTGTTGCAGAAAATTGTTCTGACTGGGATGCCTGGCTGCCATATTTATTGTTTGCCTATCGAGAGGTTCCCCAAACGTCTACAAGGGTATTCACGTTTCGAGTTTCTTTACGGTCGCCAGGCCCATTAGACATCCTAAAAGAAACCTGGGAAGAAGAAACAGCGGATCAATGCACTGACTCGTTGTCGTATGTGCTGAAAATTAGGGAAAAATTGCAATCTTTACCTGAGTCAGTCCAACACAATATGTCCACAGCCCAGATGAAACAGAGACAGTGGTTCAATCAATCCAGCAGGAGGGGCACTTTGACAGAGGGGCAACAGGTGTTGTTGTTACTACCTACTTCTGAGAGTCACTTGCAGGCTAAGTGGTTGGGTCCTTCTGAAGTGCTACGCAAAGTGAGCGACACAAATTACGAGATCTCTATGCCAGAACGCCAAAAGAAAAAACAAGTGTTTCACATTAACTTGCTACGCCCGTGGTTTGCCCGTGAACAGTGTCAGAAGAGCTTTGGGCTAGAGTTATTGAATCTGAGGATGAGAATGACGAAATGTACTTTCCATGTCACAATGTTGAGTCCTCTCCTGATGTATCCCATCTCACTATTCAACAGCACTCAGATTTTTATAAGCACATTCCTTCAGGGCTTTTCAGTAGTAAGCCGGGCAAAACTGATCTGTTGCATCATCATATTCAATTGCTTAAATCTGAGCCTATTCGTCAGATCGGTTGCCGTATAACAGCTAGGTTGGCTCATACTCTTAAAGAGGAGGTGCAAACTATGTTAGACATGGACATTATTGAGCCCTCAAGCAGTTCATGGTGTAGTCCAGAGGTGCTCGTACCAAAAAAGGATGGCATGTTGCGTTTTTGTGTTGATTATTTTCGACTTAATTCAGTGTCTCGGGTAGATGAACTGATTGAACGTCTGGGCAAAGCCAAGTTTTTAACCACCCTTAATTTATGTAAGGGGTATTGGCAAGTGCCAATGACGTCAGAGGCCAAGGAGTACACAGCCTTTCGAGTTCCCACCGGGTTATTACCAGTTCAAATTACAGGGGGCAGCAGCCACTTTCCAAAGGCTGGTAGATCAAGTGCTCGGAGGACTAGAGGGTTTCTTAGCAGCGTATACCGACGATTTTGTCATTTTTAGCATGACATGGACGGAGCATTTGACACACCTTCGAGAGGTCTTTCTACGTCTGCAAAAAGCTGGTTTGGTGGTCAATGCCTCTAAATGTCAGATTGCTCAAAAAGATGTAGTATCTGGGATGTTTGCTTGGTGGAGGATCAATACGCCCTCAGAAAGATAAGGTCTTGGCTTTAACCAATTTAACCAAGAAGAATAGTGGAATAAAAATTAAATGGTCGAATGAATGTCAGAAATCTTTTGAGGAGTTGAAGGCTTGTATCTGTAAAGATCCTGTGCTACAA
Source organism: Danionella cerebrum (assembly GCA_007224835.1). Taxonomy (NCBI): domain Eukaryota; kingdom Metazoa; phylum Chordata; class Actinopteri; order Cypriniformes; family Danionidae; genus Danionella; species Danionella cerebrum. The sequence continues at coordinate 510,094 of SRMA01026552.1, read as the reverse complement.
AGCCCAGACTTGGACTTACCATTTGTGATTCAGTCTGATGCTTCCGATCGAGGTTTAGGAGCTGTGCTGCTTCAGGGCGCTGAAAGAGAACGCCATCCCATTGTGTATATCAATCGCAAGTTTACTCCTTACGAGAAGAACTATTCGGTAGTAGAAAACGAGGCTCCCATTATCAAGTGGTCCTTGGCAAAGAGTTTATTTTAGAGTCGGATAAAGCCCTCCAATGGATTAAGCGTATGCGGGACAATAATGCAAGAATTTTCAGATGGTATTTGTCTATAATGTATTTTCTTGCCTTGACTTAGACTTTGGGTGTGATGATGTCTTCAGGTGTTTTGTCTTATCTGATGGTGTACTCTCCTTTTGGGCTTGTTGGATTAAAGGGATTTTTTCTTGGCTTTGATTGCTAGAATCCTTTTTTTGCATTCGAATGGTCTCCCATCCATGTAATGTCAGGATTTCAATTGACTTGTCAGTGAGTTTCCTCCCATTTCAAGTGTTGATTGAGCAAGTATGTTGTATCTTGTTTTAAGTTAATTCATGAGTTATTTGGATAATCTAGTTTCATTATGTATTTACTTATGATTGGTTTATATTTTGAGGGTTGTATTATTTCAAGAAGCCTGGCAGCATCATCGAGAGAGGGAAGGCCCGGCCAAAGCCTGTGCAAGAATGTCAGGTAACCGCAGACCATAGTGAGAAGCGACATGAGCGTGTTGCTCACGCTTCTTATAAATTTTAATTGGTGACGCTGAGCGATCTTATATTACTGTGGAGGACTTTCTTTGTTTGTTTGGGATTCTCTTTTTTTCTTCTGCGTTTGTTTGTTTCTCAAAAGTGGCAAAACAAAACAAACAGAATACCTGCCTCCTGCCTTTTCCCTCGGTCCAGTTCCTTATACTCGGAACTCACGTTACGACACCATATCTCCCTCGTTCGCAGAAAATACTGCTGCGTAGTTTGTCAACAAGCCCCTAATGCAGACAGATCCAGCCATCCGATTTGATCATTTATGGACACAGCTGCCTGCGCAGTAAGGGTCCCCACCCTAGCCGAGGCTACTGGAATCTCTGTGACTCCTTGAGGTACAGTGCATCCGAAAAGTATTCATAGTGCCTCACTTTTTCCACATATTTTTATGTTACAGCTTTATTCCAAAATGGATTAAATTTATTTATTTCCTCACAATTCTACACACAATACCCACAATGTTGATGCGAAAAAGTTTTTTTTAATTGTTGCAAATTTATTAAAAATACAAAACCTAAAAAAATCACTTGTACATAAGTATTTACAGATTTGCCGTAAAGCTCTACATTGAGTTCAGGTACATTCTGTTTCCACTGATCATTCTTGAGACGTTTCAGCAGCTTAATTGGAGTTCACCTGTGGTAAATTCAGTTGATTGAACATGATTTGAAAAGGCATGCACTTGTCTATATAAGGTCACAGGTTTGACGGTGCATGTCAAAGCACAAACCAAGCATGAAGACAAAGGAATTGTCTGTAGACCTGGAAGATGTTTGGAAAGGCCTTAGTCAGGGGAGTGATCAATAACCTGAGGGTCACTCTGTCTGAGCTCCAGCATTTTTCTGTGGAGAGAGGAGAACCTTACAGAAGGACAACCATCTGTGCAGCAATCCACCAAACAGGCCTGTATGGTAGAGTGGCCAAACGGAACCCACTTCTTAGTAAAGGGCACAAAGCAGATCGCCTGGAATTTGCCAAAAGGCATCTGAAGGACCCTCAGACCACAAGAAACAAAATTCTCTAGTCTGATGAGACTAAAATTTAACTCTTTGGAGTGAATGCCAGGCATTACCTTTGGAGAAAACCAAGCACCGCTCATCAACAGGCAAATACCATCCCTACAGTGAAGCATGGTGGTGGCAGCATTATGCTGTGGGGATACATATGTACATGTGATTTTTTTCAGGTTTTGTATTTTTAATAAAATTACAAATAAAAAAAATACAATTAAAAAAAATATATTTTTTTCACATTGTCATTTTGCATTATTGTGTGTAGAATTTTGAGGATATAAATGAATTTAATCCATTTTGGAATAAGGTTGTAACATAAAAAAATGTGGAAAAAGTGAAGCGATATGAATACTTTCCGGATGCCCTGTACATTGCTACATATACCTATCTCAATCAACCAAGTACTCAAGGATGTTACAACGACGCCTGAAGTCTAAGAAATCCTCAACGCTGTAGAGTGTAAGACGGTGGACTCGATGTCTAGCTCCAGTGGAGAAGGGGGCTCTGGGGCCTTTGGGATGCTTTCTGGGAGGAGAGAAACATATATTTAGAAGGGAAAGGTGGAAAACAGGATAAATATGGTTCCTTGTGTGAAAGTTGAAGAATAGACCCACAAATCAAGGACACAGCTTTTTGCATGGTAGATGCAGATCTTTACTAGACAGTCACAACCAGTCTCCTGTGTCTCTTCCCTCATTGGGTCTCTGGATTGTCTGTATCTCTCCACCGTCCACTCAAGGTGGGTATGAGCAGAGTCCTATATTCTCTTACTCTCTTAAACCAGTGATGGTCCGTTAGAAAGTTCCTTCATCCAAGGGAAGGGTGGAGGTTGAGAGTTAGTCCAGTAGTTCTTGCTGAATAGAGTTCAGGGCGTACTCTGCCCATGGTAGGAACTGCTCCAGCTGGCTTTCTTGAAGTTAAATGTCTTGGGGTTTTAGACACTGTGTAGCTACAGATGTACCAGATGACATTAGGTTTCCTACTGGGCGACCAATACTTATTCATGAGCAAGTATACCTGCTGCACAAATGTCCAGAGCGTGGAGCGGAATAATGGGTGCCAAGCAGCTTCAATCTTATTCATCTAGGGACATGGGTCTTGTTCTCTCGGCGCCACTGAAAAGATGGTTCCTCTGTAGATAAAATATAGATATATGATACATAACAGGATTTATTATATTGGGCATTGTTATATTTGCAGCCACATTAATTCCACAACTTGAAGTTGTAAAAAGAATGATGCACAAACTCTTGTTTTGGCTGCTCAAATGTCTTAGAATCTGAACAGATCATTTTTACAGCGTTGGTGTGTATTAGCAATTATGGATTACAGCGGTAAAGAAAGTGTCAGTAAGAGAATGCAGTTTAGTGGGTCGGGCTCATCAAGCCCCTCACTGATGGCTTTTTCTCTCTCCTTGATGTCCACTTTCAAGCCAGGATCATTTATAAACAAAATGGAGCCTGCCAAATGTAGAAAGCCTCAAAATGGCTGTCGCTCTGCCTGATTAAGATTAATGCTCCCACCATGACACAGATTAGAGTGAAGTAAGTGTGTCTGATTTCAGCTCAAACTAAGATTTATGATGGAATGATAGAGATAGGGTTAAGGTTGTCTGATTCTAGCTTAGCTAGCAACAGGACATGATGCTACATTCATACAACTGACAAGCAATGGTTTTGCTTTTCAGGAAAATGTTAGCATTTACAGTGCCCTCCATAATTATTGGCACCCATGATAATAATGTGTTCCCTTACAGTCGAAACGCAGACTATGTGCCGAAGTTTCGACTAGGGGGCACTTACCGAACCTGGGAGGTGGTACTGAATCTTTAACGTGCAAATTGATTTGCGGGTATAGATGATTAGCAATCAGCCACTCTATAAGAGGAGCGCTTGCTTCTGCACTCATTCTGCTTTCTTCCCCAGAGCAAATGGTGGTTCCATCCTCTGAATTTCTACAATTTCAACCCAGCTGAAATATCAAAGGTTGCTTACCTCAGCGAATGGTGAAGCTTGCACTAGCCCAAATAGCCAGCCACCAAACTGTGGCACCTCTGATTCCCAGCTTGAGCCTGTCAGTCCTTTTGATCAGTTTTACCCTGTATATTAAGGTCTATGCAGCAGCGATTTCCTTCTTCCACCTCCGGGTCGAAGGAAAATCGATCGGCAGCCACGTTCTGATGCTGAGATTCCTCCAAGGGGCTAGACAGCTACGGCCTTCTAGGCCCCCCTCTGTTCCCTCTTGGGACCTCTTCATTGCTCTGAGAGGGCTGAGGATATCCCCTTTCGAGCCACTGGCCATCACAAATTTACGAGCCCTCTCGCTTAAGACGGTTCTTCTGTTGGCCTTAGCGTCCCTTAACCTCTAAACACCCACCCCTCTTTTTGAGAATTGGTCCAAAAAAGACATACCCAAAATAAAATGGCTGTAACTCTCACATTTTAAGGGTTATATTAATGTTCTTAGTGTCATTTAAAAGGTAACCCTTTCTAGTTTATCAGGAAACAGTAAGGAACTGAATACCTTAAACAAAACTTAAGTTATAGATTCCCAAACTTTGTTGAATAGTAGATTCAACAAATCTACTATTCATTCCTTTCTCTATTACACACACGCACACACACACCCACACCCTTTTTAGTAGGGGAAACCAGAGTACCCGGAGGAAACCCACGCAAGCACGGGGAGAACATGCAAACTCCATGCAGGAAAGTCATCGGTGAGCCTTGAACCAGCAACCTTCTAACTGTTGTGCTACCCATTGCGCCATCCTGCTACCAGTTTCATTTTTGTTCTTGAGGCTCCAGATCTTTAATTGTTCCCTTAATAAAAACTAATAAGGGGTGAAGCTAAATGATCTGTGTAAAAATGTGACATATTTTTTTTTAATTATCACTATTTGTCAATGAATTGTGAATCCACCCCCAGACAATCTCTTCATGCAGGGAGGCTTTCACACCTCACACTCTTCAGCTAAACAATGTTTCCTAATCAAAAATATGTAGATGTAATACCAGCTCGATAATAACAATAATACATGCTGAATCTTTTTTGAGTGGAAGAATGAGCTCTGTTTTTCCTGAACTGAGAATATCCTCATGATCCTGGGTAAATAAGGTACATGGGTTTAATTAAAAGCCTCTGAAAGAAGATCTGGGGAGATTTACATTTCAAAGCTCTGTCTCTGCGTTATATCCTCCTGAAATGGAAAACATGACTTTAATTTGAATAGAACACCCCTGTAAATTTTTTGGGGTGATTAAGTGACCTGAGCTGTTTGAATATCAAATGAGAAACCTGTGAATTATCCATGAGAAATAGATGAGTTCAGAGTGAAGAAGAAACAAGGATTTTGATGGAGGTGTTTCACATAAACTACAGAAGATTCCAGACTTGCCAAAGTTCCATTAGGTTGTCCAGTTCTGAAGAAGATATATTATTATCTGGGGGTAAGTATATGGAGCAAACAGTGATAACCCTTTGTAGAGTTATACAAATTGCCCTTCCTAGAGATTGGTGTTTATTTGAATTTGTCTGTGCAATACGTCTTTCCTTACAGCTATTCCAACTCCTCCAGATGCTTGCTTGCAGCTTCGGCCATATTTGTTAAAAAGTGTATATTGTTTTATGGAAGTTTTTGATAGGTTTCTTGAAGACATAAAGCTACTGTGTTGATTTTATGTACTAGTAATTGTATTTCTGACAAATTTGCTTTGAAGCCTCTGCAGTTCCATTGAATCATATTGTTGTTTGGGATTTAGGTTGGTAAGATTGGTCCTTTGTTTCTGTGTGTGCCTTGGAGACGACTTTTGACTATGTGTCTTTGAGTCTGCCATCTCAAAGTCTCTTTGATGATCAGTTTTATCCTGATTTGGTTCTTGCCTTGACTTAGACTTTGGGTGTGATGATGTCTTCAGGTGTTTTGTCTTATCTGATGGTGTACCTTTTTTCTTGGCTTTGATTGCTAGAATTCTTTCTTTTGCATTCGGTTGGTCTCCCATCCATGTAATGTCAGTCAGGATTTCAATTGACTTGTTCTGGGGTTTCAATATTTCTTCAAATGATTTACCAACTGTGGGCCTCGGCTTAGTTCTACTATTTACTTATTTATTTTTTTTGCTTCAAGCTAATTCTCTTTTCGCATTTGGTTTTTTGAATTTCTTTATCGTTCACCCAATAGGGACAAGTTTTAGAGAAGGCTGGATGGTTTCCATGGCAATTATAGTGGCTTTGAACATTAATTTTCATGTTTGTCCTCTCCACATATCGGCTTGTTCTTGCAGCTGGAGGCTCTATAGCCAAATTTCTGACACCGGAAGCATCTGAGAGGGTTTGTGATAAAAGTGTCAACTTGAATTCTTAATTATCCATCTTGAATTTTATCTGGATGAAAGGGTTTATTGAACGTTAAGGTAGAAATGCCTGTCTTGATGAGTTGGCCATCTTTTTTGATGGAAATCACGCCAGACCTCCGATTTCTCACGCTAAAATAAATTTCAAGATGTGAAATGGGCGCAGCTAATAGTTTATCTGTGATCTGTTTCTTGAGCCTGATGATAAAAGGTATGATCGATATGCAAAAATGCTATTTTTCTTAATTCACTTGAAAAGTTTGATCCTTCATTAATAGAGTTATGTGGGTTTACATAAGCTGACAAAAATCAAAAGGATCTATTTTAGAACAACAAGCATACAATTGTTTCTATGCAACTGAATTGTCACTTGAATAAGTTATAAACAATGAGTTATTTAACATTAAGGAGTAGTTACATTTATTTTACATTACATTCAATTACATTGTTTTACATCTATAAGTTAAATCTGGCCCTTTGAGGACAGCCATTATGCTAATGTGGCCCTCTGTGAAAATGAGTTTGACACCCCTGCTCTACGTCATCCAAATCTCTCATGCTGATAACCCCTTTACTGCAATTTAATATAGGGTGTTTTAAAAACTTTTATGTCAACATTTGCCATTGATTTGGATTTACCGGTAAGTAGATTTTCAGCTCGAACTTTTTTGGTACATTCTACAAGAATTTGTCATGATCTTAGTTTTTTTTGATATCCTTCACTGCACCAGCTAACCCCAGTACTGGATAACAAAGAGTGAAATCTTGCTCAAAGGGAAGTCTGGTGATGTTTATTCTAGAATAAAAAATCTTTGCCAGTTGTCACTTTTGCCAAAAGACTTCATATATTTTCCAAGTTCCAAATTCACGTCTTGATCCACCATAGGTGTTTTTTTGCTAGTGTGGGAATCCATGTTTTATTTGTATAGGATTCCTCAAACCTACTCCTCACCCTCCTAGGAGCCCAACTAGGGGACATGCAGAGCCACGGACATCCAGTTGTTGCATATCAAGGATATAGGTAAGATATACTCAGGTGTAGAAATCTATAATAATAGAGTTCTATCCTTGTATGATCCTTAGACAGCCTCTAAAGATTTTGGGGATCCTCATTCTTAAGGCAGGCTGTTGGATTGCATGTTTTTATCTTCTCTTTTACACGTTTACTCGAGTAATTTCCACAGGTCACAATCAGATGTTGAAGGAGAATGTATTTTTTACATCTCTTTAAAAGAAGTACACGGTTATAGTGATATTTAACAAATTAAAAGTGTGCATACCCTCTCCTGAACACTAGATGGCCCTTTGAACTGCTATTCACTCCATGCCACATGGTGGTGCAGAAGGAATTCAAACTATGCATGAGGTGTGTTTATGGAGAAGAAGAAAAGGATGAGGGGTTGCTCATCTGTAAATATAAATCTAAACTATTTATTGTCTGAAGAAAAAAAAAGCCAGTGTCGTACGCTTTTCAGTTTATGCCCAGAATAATGGTCCTGCAGTCTGAAGGGACCTGGTTTTAGTTCTGCTTCCGGCCCTGCAAGATATAACTACATGAGATACATTACATACAGTACAGATACATTACATAGAATGACATACAGTACTTTAAATAAATTTAAAAATACCAAATTTTAAAATTTCAACATTAGCAAGCACTACTTGAAAAGGGACCAAAAGGCCAAATGGCCTTTTCACCTCTAAAACATTCCTCACAAACTCCTCCTTCAGGATCACTCCTACCTAATTTCTCTTCCTATCCACACCATTGTACAGTTTGTATCTCTCTCCAATACTACACGCTTTGCTACACTTCCACCCGGTCTCCTGCACACACAGAATATCTACCTTTCTTCTCTCCATCATGTTCCCCAGTTCTCTACCCTTCCCTGTTATTGTACCAACGTTAAGAGTCACTATTCTCAGATATATACACCTGCCTTGCCTCTTCTCTCTCTGCCTATGAATCCTTCTCCCTTCTCTCAGTCTGCGACCAACAATTTCCACCGGCACCCAGTAGGTCAACAGCACTGGTGGCAGTCATTCCTATCCCGGGCCTCGACCAATCCGGTATGGAAATTGAATTGATGACTCACATGTTTGGTTTTTGGCATATTTTACGCCAAATGCCCTTCCTGATACAACCCTCTCTATTTATCCGGGCTTGGGACTGGCAGAGAAGTCCTGGCTTGAAAGCCCTATAGCAACAACACATTACACACACTTTATACCCCTACAAACCCCTACAATATAAAATGTTCTTAACGCACCCAATATGAAGGAAGCAGACCAAAGTGGCCAGGAAAGAGAAACTTTCAACCACAGTGGGCTGCAAAGTACTACGGGGCACTACAGAAACATATCAAAAGGGTCTGCAGAGAGAAGCGCACCTTACAGACAGAATGGAGGCAGATTCTGTGCTCTCAAACTTCCTTTATTAATTAATCCCAAGTGAAGGACACAGGTTCGTTGTGACCGGAAGGAAGAAGTAGGGAGGTGTGAGTGCAAATATACAAAAGTTTATTACAAAGTATTAGAAGACGATGTTAAAACGGCACTAGAATGAATAAACGGTCTTCAAGACGGTGTAGTGAAGAGCAGGGGGAAGCAGACCCAACCCGCAGTGATAATCCCACACTTCAGAGGATTCACGAGTCCCTCAAAACCCAGCAATCGTGGCCACGCACTACACCCACAGCATCCCATCCACTCTTCACAACACCTGCTTGCGCTTCTGGAAGAAGACAGAAACAATGAGAAATGTCTAGATAAAAAATATGCACAACCCCACGCATACACACACACTCATACATACCAAGACAGCTCAAATGCAAAAAGAGGTAATAAAAGATTATTATTGAACATAAATGACGCTGACTAGCTGTATTTAAAGCATGGGTTTCACCAAGGTGAGAAACCAGATTCATATTCAGTACACCGAATTTTGGGAAGTCTCTGTCATCCCGATTGGGGCTGTAGTGATGGTGACTCGATGCCTTGAATAATGAGCCAACACAGAATAATAAACTTCACACAGCGGACCAAAATGGAGCTAACAGAGCAAGCACTATGGCTGAAGACAGCAGGGAAAGTGGCACTCCAGTGAAGCCAGGGAACAGATCACATCAGAAGCAAGGTTGCATACAGCTGAACAGCAAGGACTACTGGGGCGGAGGGGTTTCACAGCAGAAAGGAGATCCCCAGAGAACAGCAGGGAGGCTGTTCCACTAAGTACAGCAGAGAGCTGGTTCCACTAAGAACAGCAGAGAGGAGGTTCCACTAAGAAAAGCAGGGAGACGGTTCCACAGAGAACAGCAAGGAGAAGGTTCCACAGAGAACAGCAGGGAGACGGTTTCAAAGTAACAGCAGGGAGATGGTTTCATAAAGAACAGCAGGGAGACGGTTCCACAGAGAACAGCAGGGAGACGGTTCCACAGAGAACAGCAGGAAGACGGTTCCACAAAGAACAGCAGGGAGACGGTTCCACAGAGAACAGCAGTGTGGGTCACATACCTACTTAAACAGAAAACAATACAACGTCTCAGTCCTTCCTAACTCGGTTACATGAGTTGGTATGCAACAGAGCCTACTCACGGCTCCCAATGACGTCAGCACACTCCGTCCTCTAAAATATGGAACGCGGAAGCGATCGTTTCCACTCGCGCACCACTGTGCCGTCCAAAGCACGCTATAAATAACAATCTTAAATGCAAGTTTTGCCTTATGGCGCAAACACATACCTTTCTACAGGTGCTTTGTGAACCAGGAAGGAAGCAAAAGCAACAGCACACAAGCCAACGAGGGAAAACACACCATACGTGTCAAAATATTAGTCCTTAAATCCCCGTTCTCTCTCTCTCTCTACCATTGGCTAACGAGTCCAACTAGATAATGAGCCAGGGGCAGTGAAAGTAATACTGCTACATTCAGCGGCGCCCACAGTCACAAAGCAGTGCTGGCAACCACTGGGAAGCCTTAGTACCACTGACGCAATTATGGGGAAATCACACCTGCTTACCAATGCAGCAGCGTCTTTGACCTGCACATAAATACAAATAAACTAAGGCTTTACGGCTCAGCTTCTCCCGCAAAATTACGAGAATTGGAAAAAAAGTCTAAGGGCTGATAGAGAAGTCTGATAGTGTGCACAATGTCACACTGAAAGGAGTTACTAGAACAATGCATCTTTATCAGAGCCAACTGTACGCAGAGTATGTAAACTACAATACACTGCACCTACCTGTAATGTCAAAAATACATAGCAAAAAAAAAAAAACGGTTGGAACAATCTTTGCATATGAAGTTGAGAATACTCATATGAGGCTTGTTACGCATCTCTGTCAGAGCCGACCATAATCAACACACCTGAAGCACAACCACCACACATACCTGTTGCACACCAGCAAGCAACACAGTGGTGAAATAATCCTGGTACGTGTAGCCGAAACCTGTGGGAGCACATTGAGTCAGTGCACATAGGAGTCCCTTTATGCTGCCTGTTGCTCAGCACTATTGGCTATTGAGGTCTAATTGTATGATGAGCAGAGATGCAAAGTTCATCATACCACACTAGCACTGGAAAAGTAGTGCTAAAGTCCCAAGACATGAAGCTCGGCAACCTCGGATGTTACTTCTAAACATCCTCCTAAAAATCAGATCCATTAAATGCTACAAAATTAAAAATAAATGCAAAAAGTAGGGGATAAAAGTATAAAATTAACTTTTTTGAAGTTATTCTCTCACCCTTCGAAAGCTTAGTTTTAGTAAACTCAAAATCTCAAGTACAAAATAACTATTTATTCAAACTGCAGCTTTAGAAAACTCATGAAAAAATATATCCCCAGTTGAAGTTGCGTAGACTCTAAATTTGCTTTAAAGTTCATCTTTATTCTTTGTTTTAACGAAGATTTAGTTGTTACTTCAGTTTGTTTTTTACTCTTTAGCTATTAAAAAACAGGAAACAGTTTGTCATATTGCTTGAGTCCACTATCAGAACTGCAAGCCTCTGTCCATCCACATAACACATGTGCTTGTGTATGCTCATTTGTGTCCATAAGCCTTCACATGGTCTCATGATCGGTTCATTACTCTGACACCCTAGCCTCTGATTCTCTGAGTAATGACTCTGTAGGGAGACTCTCCCCAGGCTCTTCCACCCACACCCCCACTCCCCCCCGCACTTCCAGTCCAGGTGATCTGATGCGAAACTCCCAGAACTGATGGCCATTCTCACTCTAATCCGATTTCTATTGAGTGAGTGTGGCCAGCAAGTGCTACTAAAGTCTTTTTATGGTGTGTTATAAATTTTACCACTGACACCTTAAAAGCCAACATTCCCCGGTACCCCCCACCCCGTTCCGATAGAGCACGTAAACACACACACACAAGCACACACACTCAGCCCTCTTGCCTGTATCCAGCTGCCCCCCCATCGCGCTGCAGCCTAATGGGGGAGATAGTGTTACGAATGATGATGGAAGTGCCCCTATCATGATGTCAGACTTCCTAACGGCTGCTTAAGTGCTGCTAAAAAATGACCCCAGCACTCTCTCAATCTGAGCGCATTGTATCAAGGAATAATGATTACATGTGGAATGAGATGCGGCTTAATGACGAAGCATTGAATGACGGAAATGGCTCAAATCTTCTCCGGCTGTGGGCTCGTTTGGCATTAAATGGAAGTGGGCCGGGGAAGTGCATGATGCATGCTGGGAAAGAGAGATTTTGTTTTGCAAATCACATTTGTCAATGTTCTGCAAAAAGTAACAAATGCTTAATAAAACATGTTTTTCTGCAGGATGAGTCTTGGTCTGATATGTTGCTATACATTGATTGTTTTTCCTAACTTAAAAGCCAGTACAGTGGTACCCTGAGATACGAATCTTTCGAGTTACGAAATGTTTGAGATACAAAACTTCTCGCTGGAAATTTTTTGCTTCGAGATCCGAAGAAAAATTCAAGATACAAGCATTTACAGGCTGTTCTGCTGTATTTTCTGCTTGATGTTATAACGACTGAATGGGAGCGAATCCCAGTGAGAGCGACAGATCGAACACTTTATCGGGCAAATTGATTTGCAGGCGTAGGTGATTGATTAGCAATCTGCCGGGTATAAAGCCGGGTGTGACCTATGCTCACTATGCAATTTTGCTTCGGAGCAGACTGGGACTGACTCTCTTCTCTACTTTGATGCTAGCTGAAAGTGATTAGTAGGTTGCTTACCTCGGCATCACTGTGTTGTCCTCTGCTAGCCCAGATAGCAAGCCACCGTACCGCCATTCAACGCTGCCACCCTCCGGGGTCGGAGCTGAAGCCAGATGCTTTCACGGTGCTCTCCCATGCCACGGCCACAATTGGGCTGGATGTGCCGGCGCACTCTGGCTCAGCATCATCACGGTTGGATTATTGGTTCCTGAGTAAACGCCAGGGCACGGTCCCTCGCGTTCTTGCAGTTCTTTTCATCCCGGAGGTGCATGAGAAGCTCACAAAATTCTTTGTGGGCTCCCCTGTCTGCCAGGGCTTCCAGCTCCTCCCTCTTCACTGCCTCGGATGATGGAGCAGCCTAGGGGATACTCCTCGATTCCCCAGGTGGAGCAGGCTGTCGCGGTGCATCTGTGCCCCGGTTGCGCTGCCGCTTGGCGGGCTCGTCCGAGTGTGACCTCCAAAGCTGGTAAATTTTCGTCTGCCCTGATGGCGAAAGCTTACTCAGCTGCAGGTCAAGCTGCTGCATCTCTGCATGCTGTTGTGACCTTACAGGTCTCTTAAAGGCCAAGGTCCTCTGTGACATGCACCAAGGGGGTAGCGACCAACAGTCCTTGAAGGTCTTACGTTCAGCGCTGAACATCGGTCCCAAGATGTCCACGCTTTTAGTACAGGAACGCCATCTTTGGTTGAAGCAGGCCTCACTGCTTCCCGAAGGCCGAAACCGGTTTCTGGATGCACCTCTCTCCCAAGATGGCCTATTTGGCATCGCCGTGGATGATTTTTCGTCAAAGGTCTCCACGATCAGGGAACAGGCGGAGGGTCTGGACTAGCTCATGGTTCCCGCTGCTTCCGTGCTGGATCCTCTGGTCTGAGGAAGACCCCTGCACAGTCAACCTCGGCGGGTTCTCGAAGGCAGACGAGAGCTTCTAGTAAGAAGTGCCCCTGAGGTTGGCGACTCGGGAGGACATGAGCGTCTTTCTGAGTCAAGTCACAGACCCAGCTCCTCATGGAGCTAGGGCTGTGCAAAAACACGATATTTGATTGTGGATGATCAAAATTACTGCATGATCCACTTTTTCAGAAAAATCGTTGTATCACCATATATAGTCCACAACATTTTATATCCTTAGCAGTTCGATAGACGGCACCAGGTTAACAATCTCATATACAATATGTTGTTCGTAAATTCGAGATTAAGTGATGGGATCAGTGACAATGGAGGGAAACACGGAAGAGTTGGTTCCTAAAAAAATGTAACTTCTGTAATATGGAAATGGTTCAGATTTTTGCTAACAGATACAGCGTAAACAACAGTTACTTGCAAATGTTGCAATGATAAGATAAGATTTGCATGACAGATAGCAACACAACAAACCCTTTTAACCACCTCAAGAGAAAGCACTAGAAAGAATATGCAGAGAGTCAAATTTTAAAAGGACCCCACGCGAGTACATCACCAGGTACAACCAAGCAGCCGGAAAGGACAAGGCTTAAACAAACAACTCTAACGAAAGAAACATATCAGTATGGAACTCTGTATGAGAGAACGCGCAAGCGCTGGAAAGACGTAACTGACGCTGTGACATTTTACCTGACCAAAGGCATGATTCCTATAAAAACTTTAAAAGACTGTTCAAAGTTGTAGATCCACGATACAAAGTCGCATATATTTTTCCTCCACTGCCATTCCACAGCTTTCTCTTTATTTTATATACATTTATTTATATCGTTGATTACTTTTTTCTATGTTATAATTAGCAATGTTATGAGTTTCAATATTGTTGATGAACAGTGCATGTATACAATGGGAGGCAAAAATATAAGGCTATAGTAATTGCACTGGTATGAGTATGTTATGTAAATGAAATGCTCAAGCTGAGCTAAAGCTACCGCAATAGAAGTTCATCACTGAGTCCCCAACATGATGGGGTTCGATGCTCAGCATGATTGAGCGAGTGCTTTCTCAGGTCCGGAAGGCAGACAAGAAGGCAAGGCATGTCTGGTTTATTGTTCCCCTCGTTTGCTTTAATCCTTCACTTTCACCATCTTGGGAAGGTTGCCCCTAACATCGAAATACTGTTGTTAAAATTCTTTATAACAGAATAATATTGATTATTGTTGTGGATCAAACAATCTTACAACTGTTCTTATGAAAGGACTTTTTGATTTACAGATACAGCCATCAACCACGAAAGAGTGTACCAGAACCCCTTTTGTAATATAAAAATGCTCTGAGTTTGAGCTGCTCACAACAGCATATTATCTCTCGCTAAGAAAAATATTAATTAATAATTACAGGTCACACAAAGACAAAAAGAATCACAGTTAAGCCCTCACTGATTCTTAAACCTTTTGAGATTAGGAAAAACACTTTCTTCAATTCAACCTTCCTTTTCTTTGTCAGACATCCATGGCTGTGTGCCAAGACCAATCTCAATGCGGCCTTATGATTTGAATCATGTAGTCGCACAAGTCTGTTGGATGTCAAATTTACCACTGCTATGCTAAAAAGCGTGCCCATCGACACCTACTTTTTATTCATCAGTGAAACCTACATCCCAGAATTCATTGCAAATGACCAATCAGATTATAGATGGGAGTTCACAGAAGAAATCATTACAGTAAAATAGTGATTCTGGAGCAGATTTCTCTTCTTGTTACAGATGTATTCTCTTTGGTTTTTATAAGGATGCGTATTCATTTAATGCAAGCTATAAAACCATTTTAATATTACAGTTCACAGTTCTTTCATTCGTTCATTTTCCAACCTTCTTAGTCCCATTTTTGGGGTCACTGGGGTCTGCCGGTGCCTACCTCCAGCACACATTGGGCGAGAGGTGTAAACCCTGTCACCAGTCCATGGCAGGGCAACATTCATTCCTAAGGGGAATTTAGATTATTCAATCAACCTGGGAATTGTGGAGGAAACTGGAGTACCTGGAGGAAACCAATGCAAGCACAGGGCGAACATGCAAACTCCTTCCAGGAAGGTCACTGCTGAGCCGACAACCTTCTAACTGGAAGACCACCGTGCCGCCCTTATAGGGAAGATTTAGTTCATAAATGTGGATTTTTTAGAAGTCTTACTCATTTGCCTTCTTTTTTGTTCTTTAGTGATAAAGCTGTGATAAAAACACTATAGCTGTGATATAATGAGCAGACATGCCCAACAATGGACTCCACCTAATGCCACTCCAATCACGATTGAGGGTTTGTACCAAAAGAACATACACTCACAAATACAACAACTGATCAGATATTTACAGTGATGAAGATAAATATAATAAAACAAGTAAAAACTAAGGATTTACCAGTGCGACGTCATGTCAGTGTTCCTTCACGTGACCAATTGTCATCAACAGATGATTATGCTGTATTCACAAAAATAGCAGTAATAATATCATACTGTAGCCATTTACTTTCCAGCTTAATCCCTTTGGGGGTCACAGGGGTGTCTATCTCCAGTGCACATCGGGCAAGAGGTGGGGGGTACACCCATGACAGGTTACCAGTCCAACGCAGGGCAACACATATATTCACTCACACATGGACACTTAAGGTGAAATTTCGAATATTTAATTAATCTAACTGCATGTTTTTGGGATTGTGGCACAAACCGGAGTACCCGGAGGAAACCCATGCAAGCACAGGGAGCACATGCAAAGGCCTGTTCTTTTCTGAACTGAAAGGCACGGGTGGTTTCGAAAACAATGCTGCCCCTCCACTGCTGGCGAGCACGAGAATTTGATTCTGCATGTGATCAGTGAGGCTCCACTGTAATTTGAGTTACCATATGCTCACAGTCCTTAATCAAGCATTTCTACAAAAAAATGTTGAGCAGCTAAAATGATATATTTTTTTTGTATATTTATTTATTTTTGACACTGTAACAAATGGTCACGTTTTTGTTTTGATTTGCGATTGCATAATTTGTTTTGGAAAATTTTATTTACGTTTATTTATGTTGATTGTTGAGCTACAGTTTTAGGCTCACACATGTGACACCAATTTTTAAGATTTATTTTAATTATTTTGCCTGATTTTTGCAAAAATAAAAAATACTGTGTTCAGTTGGAGAAAAGGCCTTTAAATATAAACCCCTTTAGATCAGCACTGCACATTTTAGAACTTTTAAATGCAATATTTATCATAAACAACATCTTTGAATCGGCTAATGTCCGAAGCCCAACTGCACTCTCAGACCTGTTCTCTAAGACTTCCACTTCCACTTCCACTCAGAACTGCACCACACAGTTAATTTTGCCTTATCTGGTACCTTTACATTTTTACATTGAATTGTAAAACGTCTATTTGTCTGTCGGTAACTATGATCCAATCCAGGCTCTGACTGACTATGGCTTCAGAGAATCATCTGAAGGTTGCATCAACCATTGGTAAATGGGACCGACTAGCCTTAGTCTGACCACAGAGTTTTATACACTCATGCTCTTTGTTCCCTACTGCAAAAGGACATGTACAAACCATTAACATAAGCCACATAACATTCAGGGTGCCACGTGTGTTAGCGTTATTAACGTCATGTTTTTTTTAAATAAAACTTTATAGTACCAGCATGTAAAGAATTTCTTGAACCGCTGTCCTTAAATAAAAAAGTTGCGTTGCTCGCTATATTGTGTCATTTCTGTAAACAAAAAAATGTAAGAAGCATCCTGAGATATGTGAGGCCATGATGGATGGTAGCGATGCGTCCTCCAAATTCAAAGGAAAAATAGTATGTAATTAAAGGACCCTCTGATTTTTGGCTAATTGACACTGCGTTGTGGCATACGCAGCCTTGAAATCTGCACTTTGATGGATGGAGAACCAGGATTGTTGTCTCTGAATCTCTGGAGTCATGTTCAAAAGCACGTTCTAGAGCACCTTTGTAACCTCGTGCCAAGTCCCCTAATGTTCTGCAGTCATCAAAGAGTAGAAGTCCACAAGTCCAGAGGGTGCTATTTGGGACAGGCCCCATCTCCTTTATAAAGCTGGTGAAGCGGTGGATGTATGTTTGGTGGGTGAGCAGTGACACCACGTGGTCAATAAATATTAATTTATAAGGTAGGCTGTCAGAGGGTTTCAGCAGTCAGGAAAGTAACTGAACCACCAAAATGAAATCAGATCAGCATCACATAGTGCTCTTGATGGGGTTTTATAAATGAGAACAGCTTGATCACACATTAATATTTTCGCCTACTTAACCTTCTAGCTGCTTGCAATTGAGCTTCTCACAAATACATGGTGACCTGCGAAATTAAAATGTATTAAGTCTGTTTTATAAAGTGGACAAGAGCAAATAATAAATGAACAAATGCCGAAATTTTGGTCTATTATTCTAACAAACCATTCCAGGGGAGAATCTAGCATCTAGCAAGCCACATGCACAGTGCAACCCCTGACAAAACCAGACTGTTTACGGATTACATTTTAACAAAAGTAGAGGTTAACTATTACTACCCTCCCAAACACTAGATGGCGACAAACACAAAGGCTTGTTTCTCTTTAATGTCATCACGGACACAGAAGAAGGTAGCGGAAGCGATGGGCGAGGGAGACTGAAATAAACAACAAAATAAATAAAATTGTAAAATATCGAATTAACATAGCTCTTCTAATTCGCCGTCTCATGGTTCTAATTCGATGTCATGGCGTTTGTCACCGCGAACTGGAACCCTCTTGGCGAGGCCTTTTACAGGTAAATAACGTTAATATATACAAGCGTAATGTTATGTTAAAGGTCTAACGTTTTTTTCGAAGCGGAATATGAGATTTACATGTTAGAGGCATGCTAATGTTTAGTGATTTTGCTAGTGAGGAAGTAACGTAGGACAATTTGGACTGGTTGTTTGTTTTTAATGGCATCTAGTCATGTGACTGGTGTCATGGGAGTCAGAAGCAGCATCTCTGAATAAATTCTTACAATAATGATGAAGGCTTTCTTTGATTTCATTAAAATTAAATTGTATTAAGTGAAATTTATTCCTCGCCATTCAGTCCTTTTTTTCTATTTGTATTGATAGCATTAATCACAAATTAAAGTCATCAAATTTTCTTTCTTCTGAAACAGAAAAATTGAGTTGTATGAGATGGGCTGGAATCTCAAAGATGC
This sequence comes from Danionella cerebrum, assembly GCA_007224835.1. Classification (NCBI taxonomy): domain Eukaryota; kingdom Metazoa; phylum Chordata; class Actinopteri; order Cypriniformes; family Danionidae; genus Danionella; species Danionella cerebrum. The sequence goes on along the minus strand of SRMA01026552.1, from coordinate 491,666 downwards.
TCTGACAGAATATCTGGTTGCAGCAGCTCCATATGGTGGTCCTATCGGTATGTTTTGAGTCTACAATTTAGTAAGAGTTTCAGCATGTGTAGAAACTATTTTGGCATATATTATTTTAGCTGTCTTGTGTCTGATGGTTATGTTTTTATTAGCTCTCTTAAAAGAACACCATCGACGTTCTCCTGGTGCCAGACCTCAGCTGGAGATCTACTCTTCTTCCGGAGTCCCTCTGGCCAGTTTCCCTGTAAGAAAACAGCATGGGTTCATAATCATGGAAAATTAAACCAAAGGCCAAATTTCAGATTTATGTTAAAGTGTCTTTACACCAAATGGTCCCTGAGTTTGACTCATTAGGGCTCGAGCACAGAAGGTGCGTTAATCACTACTGTAATTGCTCAGAAAATTGCTGCCTCAGTTTTTGAGACCCTAAACATCACAAAAATTCACACCACTGAAAAGACCATATTTTCTTATAACATGATTTAACAAACTCCTCTTAGAGATTTTATCTGTTCATCTCCAAACACCAATTTGCTGTTTAATTTATTCATTCATTTTCCAACCATGCAAACTCCTTCCAGGAAGGTCACCGGCGAGCCTTGAACCGAGAACCTTTTAACTGGAAGGCCAGCAGTGCTACCCACTGCACCATTTGCTTGATGTTCAATATTACAGTGTGTTTCCTAAAAAAAATATACTTTGGTCAGTTGGGGAAAACAAGTTTTTTGTTTTTGTAACCTGGGCATTTAAATATAATATTATAGAGGAGTAATTACAATACTGTGAAACTGGGATATTTTTATCCAAGGTTATCATATTCTTATCATACCAGCCCATGCCTAGTCATCAGCCAATGACTAGTACTATAGATGCTTCGCAGTTAAACCACATACCGTAGATATTATCAATGATACATACTCTGGTTTTGCATAATACCTTGAACTGAATTTTAAATAATGACCCTAAAAAAAGTTAGCTTTTTGATATTTAAAAGTAAGTGAGTGATTGCATAAAGTTTCATATTTTATTTATTTCATTAAACCATTTAGTCTGCACTTTAATAAAGGAAAAATAATTGCATTATGTTGCTTTTATCAAACAAAAGTGACAATGTTGTAAAAATTAGTTGTTTATTGTTTTGTTTATTTGATGTATTTCAGATACTGTTTTTAATCAACTTAACACAATTTTAAATTGGTGTCACGGTTATGGAAAAACTGCTTTGTTCAATCTGTATTATACCCTAGGACTAGACAATGTGACCTACAATCAAAATCTCAAAGATTTTAGCTTGATTAGGAGTATTTTATTATAATCATTTTCGCCCTCATGGTTCACTGAGACATTTTGTTCAGTAAAAATGCTTACATATAAGTGAGAGATTTTAGAATGAAGGGTGCATTACTTGACTTAAAAGAATTGAAGGAAACAAACTATCTACTAACTATGACTATTTATTGAACATCAGTAAACGAACAACTGAAATTTAAGCACACATTGCCAAAAAAACTGACTCCACACACAGTAGTGATTTTTTAAATGTGAAAGTAATTGGATGATTATATTTACTGAATGGCAATTATGATTACTTCCGATTAAACCCCCACCCACTCCTTTCTCTCTTTGTCTCAGTGGAAGAGTGGAGTGGTGAAGCAGCTGGGTTGGACAGTGTCTGATGATCTGCTGTGTGTTCAGGAAGATGGCACAGTGCTGGCCTATGACCTCTTTGGCAGGTTCAAGAGACACTTCAGCATGTGCAATGTGGGCTTCTTAATGTTTTAGCAGCTTCTTTGAACCCCTTCTCAGTCATGACTAAGCAATCACAATGATTCTCTCACAGGAAGGCTCTCAGAATCAGGTGCTAGAGACTAAGATCTTCCACTCACCATACGGCACAGGCTTAGCCATACTGACTGGTGCCTTGAGATTCACTTTGGCCACAAATATTGATGACATTAAACTGAGACGGTTACCTGAGGTTCCAGGTAAAATATCTTTTCATGTGCTGATGTGAGAGAATGTCTAAAGAATTTTTGGATGAAATGTATTTATACTTAATACTTGAATAACAGGTCTTCAGGAGGTGCCCTCATGTTGGACTGTCCTGACTCAGGACCGGCAGATTAAAGTTCTGGTATCCAGTGGGCCTCGTTTGTTCCTCTTAGACAATACAGCCTGCACTCCTGTGGTAAAGACACACTTCTAACATAAAACATTTCAACAAAACTCTACATTCTGTTAGACACAGAACCTTTACTATATTCTAGTTCTTTGACATTAGCTTGCATTTCCAGGCAAAGTATAAGTCACTCAGTTTGTCACACTCCACACTCCACTCCATAATTTTGTGTATTTGCAAGTTATGCAAGTTAATTTTGTGTATTTTTAAGTGCTAAAATCAAAATGTGAAAAAACAAAAAAAACTTGCAAGTTGCACATATGACTACCATTAGTGCAGTGAGCAAATGGTCATGGTCTTACTATAGATATTAATGTAAAGTGTGAATAGGATAGAAGTAACGAATTACAAACCTCGAGATACGAATTCATCATGTTAGGAAAAAAATTCCAAGATACGAAAAACAGAAACAGTTCTGTTCTCCTATCCGCTTGTTAAGTCTGACATTGTGTTGCGCTTCTGGGTCCTGGCTCTCCACTCTCCGATTGACAGACAATGGTAAAAGGTGTTAAACTTTGATCATCACACCAAAAACTTTTAAAATCAAGCAAAACATTATGTATAGGTTATCATTAATGTGCTATAACAAAAGATAGAGTCAAGGTGCCCTAAAAGAAATAACGTTTATAAAGTGGAATGTGCTGTTCTCTAGTGCAAGTTAGAGGAGAAACCCCCTTTGTTTCTTTTGAACACCTTGACTCTAACTTTTGTTATAGCACAGATCATACCCTTGATGCCTTCTCAGAAGCACTCTCTCCATCCCTTCACACACACTTTCGGTACTGTCTACGCATGTGCTTGGTTTCGTGATGATGTTATTAATACTTAAAAAACTCTGTCTGTTTAAGAAGGTATTCTTAAACAGACTGACCGACATCCCTGGCCATACCTGAAGGATCTTTTTCAGGTGAAGAACAAGAAGGGAAATTGCGTCAGAATGTCATGTCAACTTTGCTCAGACAATTTGACATCTCCACTTTTAAGAATTCTATGTCTAATTTTAAGAAACACATTCGAAAAAACACAAGTTTTGATTATGGTCGAATACGATAAGTGCTACAACAAATATAAACTCCCAGGGTTATAATTGTGTACAGACACTTTTTAAATGTTGCGAATGTAATTTAGGTTAAATATGTTCAGTAGGGGTGTAACGGTTCACGGTATGTATTGAACCGTTTCGGTACGGCCTGTTCGGTTCGGTACACTTGCGTACCGTTTTGGTATTCTTTTCAATTAAATAATATAAATTTATTATTAGCGCGATATTAAGCGCAGCGGAACAATGTTCCTAGGCGAGTTTCCGCACGGACGCTATTGAGTGACGCACAGTAGAGCTGCACGCCACGGGTAGCTGTGAGAAATGGCATCATGGCAACAGCGAAAGAGAAGCCAGAGCTTGAAGACCCTCCCACCTCACTACACTCTCCTGTTTGAGAACACTTTGGCTTCTCTGTTAAAATACATAACGGGGATAGAAGAGTGGATAAATTTAAAGTTGTATGGCGACATTGTTCCACAGAGATCGGGCAGGCAACACATCTAACATTTTCTACTGCTGGAGGTATTGTCAATTTGTCACTGCAACCAGATCTGTGCTCTCCTCAGAAAATGTGGATAGGTTAATCTTTTTAGCCTAAAACTTAAAAAGTTAGTTTTGTTGATATACAAGCTGAAGCTGTTGCTAGTGTTAAAAGTTTTCAGGTCCTAACTAGTTGCAGTATTTCATTTTTTATTAAAAATTGTGTTTTCTTTATAAAGAGTGCAATTTATTTAAAATATCACCCAAATGTGTCACTTTTATTTATTTTATGCAAGAATTCTATTGTGTATTGGCAGCTTTTCAAAATAAAGATTTTGTAAGTTCTTATTGTTTTGTACCGAACCGAACCGAACTCTCCAAGACACTGTACCGAACCGAATACGATTTTAGCGTACCGTTACACCCCTAATGTTCAGTAAATATTGCTTATACATTACAAGATTTAGTCAGATTTTTTTGTAACAAAAGAAAATCATCCACATAAGCTGCTTTTTCTTGTTGGGAAGAACTCGGGAAGAACTCTTTCTGAAGGGGTGAAGTTGCAGAAATTATTTACTGTGATTTTTGGATATTTCAAAGCAGGGAACTCATTTTAGCTTGTGAGCTGCATGGTGCACAATTTGAGCTTCTGTAGTCCAGGCAGCACAAATCATAATAGAATAGCCCATTGATTACTTGAATTGATAAATTTATAGATTTTTATTCATTTACTTTTCAGATTCTGAAAGTTAACGTTTTAATGAAGAATACATTCTGCAAAATACCAATTGCAGTAAAATTTTACCAATATTTCTCAATTTATAATGTGTTAAAGAAGTCAAGAAGAAACTATTGTCTTCAACTTCTAACTCTTCCTTTTCTGAGCTCTGGATCTGACCGACCAGACCATATGTAGCTACCAAACTAAACAGTGGGCTAAAAGCAATAACTACAACAAATGCTATGTAATACATTCTTTTAAAATGAATAATACATAATCTTCCATTTTAAATAAACAGAACACACAATACACTTTCCTAATGAATCTGCTGATTTAATGTTTTCTTTTCCACACAAAATCGGACTCAGATTTTAATATACATGAATTAGCTTTAGCTTCGACATTGCTTCAACAATGACATTGCTTCCGCTGTGCTGACTGCAATTATATCGACAGCATCATTATCATCAATTTATGTGGGAACCAAAATTTGCTCCCGCACACAGTTCTACAAGACACTTGTCAGAGGCAATGCGCAAATTCTTTCTTGAGACAAACTTGGAAACTTTCTTTTTATAGTTTTTATAAAACTGAAGGTATTTAGAGCCATTTTCTGGTCGAAGTTGTAAAATATATACTGCTCTGATGCAGAGCAAGACTAAACACTTGGTTAAACAATATATTAGCACAGTAATGTTTCTCATCCTGCCCTGCTATGGACTAGCGGACTGTCCAAGGGTACCCCCGCCTCTTGCCCAATGTGCAGCGGCAGACCCCATGACCCCAAAAAGGGAATAAACGGGTTGGAAAATGAATAGATGAATGTTTCTCATCTCTCATTTAAAAAGAAAGAATAAATTTAAATAGTACCGGTACTTCTTTTACTTTCGGCTGTTCCCAGTTTAGGGGTCGCCACAGCGAATCATCTGTTTCCACCTAACTCTGTCCTCAGTGTCCTCTACTCTTGCACCAACTACCTTCATGTCCTCTTTCAGCACATCCATATATCTCCTCTTTGGTCTTCCTCTTGACCTCTTGCCTGGCATCTCAATCTACAACATCCTTCTACCAATATAACCACTATCCCTCCTCTGCACATGTCCAAACCATCTCAATCTGGCCTCTCTGACTTTGTCTCCAAAACAACCAACCTGAGCTGTCCCTCTGATGTGCTCGTTCCTAATCTTGTCCATCCTCGTCACTCCTAAACTGAACCTCAACATCCCCATCTCTGCCACTTCCATCTCTGCCCATGAATCAAACCTGGTCTCACTTCTGTTCAGTACACCTTTCTTGATGACAGTCTTCTGTCACACAACACCCATGACACTTTTCTCCACCCAATCTAACCGGCCTGCACTCGCCTCTTCACCTCTTTTCACAATCCCAGTAGCACTCGACTGTTCACCCCAAATACCTAAACTGCACCTTTTTGACAGCCCCATGTACCCTCACTGTTCTACTTTCCTCCCGCGACTGACTTTCATCCGTCTTCTTTCTAGAGCACCACTACTCTCTCCCTACAGGGAATACTCTCTATCACCTCATCTAACTTACTCCAGAATCTCTCCTTCTCTTCAAACTTACAGCCTACTTGTGGAGCATAACCTCTCACTACATTCAATATCACCCCTTCAATTTCTAACTTCAAACTGATCACCCTGTCTGACACTCTTTTCACCTCTAAAACATGCCTCACAAACTCCTCCTTCAGGATCACACCTACCTAATTTCTCTTCCTATCCACACCCTTGTACAGTTTGTATCTCTCTCAGGGAAATGCTCTTTAAAAGACAGGGTGTAAACTGTACAGACCACTTTCATATATGAATCTACTCAAATGAGGATAATGAAATATGTGCTCTTCCAAACATTCTGCACTTGGTGGAACAGTTGACGGCAACCTGAAATCATGCAAATTAAAATCAGTCAGATTGGATTGTAAAAATTTTTATATGTTTCCAAATTTCTATTTTAGCCCTTGTTGCAGATAAATAGAATAACGCAGACTAAACCCCTTCTGTTTATTTGTGTTTGTGTGTTAGACTCCACCAGGTCTCTCTCCTCAAGCGACCAGTATAGTTCACATGTGTGTCTCCTTCAGTTATAAGTACCTTGCACTTCTCACTGACTCTGGACATTTGTGGATGGGTACGTCCAACCTGAAGGTACATTAAAGCCACAGCCTCTTTCTTTTTAATAAAGCATTAGATAGAAAGATCAGATCATTTAACTCAGATCTATTGTTTTATGTAGGAGAAGCTCAGTGAGGTAGACACAAAAATCAAAACAGCCCCCAGACAAATGGCCTGGTAAGAGATCTTGCCTGCTTTGAGGTTTAGGTTGTCCACATGTTGTTTTTTGGGCTATTCTCATGGATGTAATTGTGTTGATGTAGGTGTTGCAGGCCCAAGAGTCAACAGCCTTCTGCAGTAGTGATGTGGGACCGGCTTCTCTTAGTTGTGGGAGAGTGCAAAGAAACTATTCAGTACCACTTGGACAGTGACTCCATACTTGTCCCAGAGATGGACGTGGTTCGAATCATCAGTGCAACACACCACGAACTTCTCCAAGAGGTCCCAGGTTAGAAAATATGACAAAATGCAGACAACTAAGTTGTTTTTAGATTTGTTTTTGTTATTGTTCATTTGATTTGTTACTGTGTTTACGAAAATATGTGTGATTCAGGCTCTCTTTTGATTATCATAATACAAAGGAGCATTAATGGTATAATGGTCAAATAGCATGTTGTAACACAGTATGGTTTTTTTAAATGAAGGTTTGGAAAAACTAATTTCAATGTTGTTTCATTATATTAAAACAAAATTTGTTCTAATATAACTGCTGGATTATATAAGGTTAACAATGAATGCAACAGAGGACATAAAACAACTCTCAGAGAAAACTGCTGGATGATGTGTGGTGTATTCTTACATTAGTTGGAACTTTAAGATCTGAACACCACAACAACAGAACTGGCTTAAATATTTTTTTAACAACCGATCAGATAAAAATATATAATTAAAGAGATAGGTAGAAAAAAGAGAGAAAGATTGATGTAGAACGCGCAATTTAATTGAAAGACAGGAAAAAAGAGCAGGCGAGAGAATAACTGCTGCTTAATTAAACATTCAACTATTTTCTTAACAATTGGTTACATTCCCTAGATCTCAGTTTTGGGGGATTGTTTCCTTATACGCAATATGATTGGTGCCAATCACTGTGGAAATAAACACATTTAAAAAGAAATGAAGTAGGTAAGGTAGGTTCAAGAAAAGTAGTGCAGCTAAAGTTCAAATACAGAACTAGAAATGTACTTGATTAAAAGATTTTTTGAATCTACTCATTAAATTTCAGAGAAAAACTACTCAATTACAGTAGTTGTAATTAGTTCCTTTACACTATTGCAACCGATAGAGCACTTTTTAGACCTCCCTAAATTAGGATCTGACTGAAGCTTCATTCAATATAAATTTTCAAAAGTTCAAGTTCCATCGCACTACTTGCTAGTTAAGGAATATTTCCTATGAGGGAAGTTGTTGAGAGGATCAATGAATAAATCACGTGATCTAGACTGGATCAATCCTTCATTTTTGTACTTTTAAAAGGGTATCCTTGATTTTTTTCCTCTATTGTGGTAAACGTAAGTGCTCAATTGCAAACTTTGGTTCAGTTTACTGTCTCAAGGACTCCCATGAAACTGCAGAGAAACTGACTTCTGAAATAGAGAAGTTAACACTCCATGTTCTAGTTCCATGACACAGGAGGAGCATCCTTAGTGGCTGTTGGGTGGTGCAACTTTGGTTCAAAATCAATATAAATATGCCCATGAATATTTCAAGATGCAGTGGCAGACCTCTGTGACCCCGAAAGGGAAGCGGGTTGGAAAATTAATGAATTAATAAATTTTGAGGAAATCTAGTTAATAGGTTTAGAACAATATTTGGAAATTGTTGCACCTAAACATTTGTGAGAAGAACACTCAAATGAAGTGAGAGTTTATTGGAATGAATTAAATATTGTAGAAATATTTAGGTTAACTAATTACAATGTTGCACTGGAGCACAACCTATGCTGATCTTAGACTTATTGTGGTGAGCCGCGGGTTTTAATCAGTGACGCCACCAGTGCCTAGTCAAGCCACAGGCTCAGAAAGCGTGACGAGCTAGCAGAGAGGGAGAGCAGAGTCACACCATTCAGCATGCGGGAGAAGGTGGAATATTTCCCTCCACTGGGGGTAGCGAAGGAAGCCACGAGAGACGATAGTGTCCAGGAGGTGCCCACCAAGCCCAGGGCAGCGAGATCCCAAACCTCTGGTCCAGAAACCCATGTGCCACTGTAATAAAACTAGGGTGAAGGCACCAAAGTACCCCTACGCAGTACCCGGAGCCGCGCACTCACCAGACCTGCTCTCTAACACCCGACAGAGCACTGAGTGACTCTATTGACTATTTAAATGGTGCCATTTTTAATAAAGCATCCTGTGCTGCATTGAACAGTGCAAGAGTACCTCTCGCCAAATCCGCTACAATATGAATAAATATTAGGTGTTCTGTCAGTGTTGCACATGTGAACTTTCTTAGAAATGGACCTTTAGTAACCCAAAGTTAGTTTAGGTTTCGATGATGGTTTGTATGTATTTTGGTTGAATCCTGTCAAACATTGAAGTAATTCAGTTTCCTTTCTGATGCTCTGCAGGTCCATGTGAGGAAATCTTTAAAATTGCCTCAATGGCTCCTGGAGCACTGCTTCTGGAGGCCCATAAAGAGTACGAGGTGAGCACATTTATTTTGAGGGGATAATTACAAACAGGTTCATACTCTACAAAAGCACTGTATCCCCAGTGTAGAGGACTGTTAAAAATCTAGAGAATTGTCAACTTTCATTTTTCCTATACTCATGGCAAGGTTCACATATGTCCCCTGCTTCTGCTAAACCATGTCTACAAATGTGAGTTTCCTTAAAAGCTATGATTAGTAGATTATTATGAAACTAATGTGAAATGCTGGTCTTTTTCACGCGTTTATCTATTTCTTGCAAATGTATTACAATAATAGAGCCATACGCCCAAATCATTGAAGTTGTCTGTGGTTGTTTTTGGGAGAGGTCTAGGCTACATTGATGATTTCTCTCATTTGTAATGAACAGCTTATTAATTGTTAATGTTAAATAGATTTCATCTTATCGAACACAAGATGTCAGTATTAAAGTACATTGAAACTAGGAGTAACACATTTATTCCAGTCCATCACAGTTGGATAGCACACTACAAGTGAATTTCAGTCTTTTTTTATTATTATTTCACAAACATGTTAATAATAGAATATGGGTACAAACAACTACTCTTAAAGTGCGCAGTGTTTTTTTTGTTCAAGTTAAAATTAATTTGACATGAGATTCCTAACAGGTATTGTACAGTTCGCTTTTGACACTTTGCATAAGTTAATGGTAATTATTTTTGGGAATAACACTTCTACGGTACACATACGTTCTCTTCTAGTTCTTTCTATAACACTTCTCTATATGTATTTACCAGGTTAACCTCAAGCATCAACGCGTCAGGTCGCACTCTACTGGTCTTCAATGTACTAGAATCGAAAAAAACACAGTATTTTTCTATGCAGAAATGAATGTTAACATGTAATAATTATCCACAATACCACAGGTATTGACAATTTAAAAAAAGTACAATAATTTTTTATTCTGAACAGTTTCAAATTTTTATATTTAGGACTATTCCAATCACAAGAAATATGTTCATTTTATAGAAGGCAACAACATGGTAGATTAAGGGAAAAGACTACAGCACAATATTTCTTTATTTAGAACATTTATTTTAATCTGTACATTGACAGTACACTTTAATAGAGTGCCAGTCACATAAGTAAGTACGAGTCGGAGTAGTCCAGTAGTAGGAGAGTGCTAGTCAGTGCCAGTGAAAGCCAGACACTTTTGGAAACCAGTGAAACCCCAGGTACACCCATATACTGTCTGGAGAAGTCTGACATAGCCTCAATGCAAGAGTTATACTCCAAAATCCATACCTTTGATGTGGAACTAGACCAAATGAAGCTGAGGTACAGAAAAATAGCAACATTCTCCGGACTGAAAATTTGAAATATTTGGCTGCAGCAGAAGGCTGTTTGAAGGGCTGGACTTATTTTACAGTACACAATAATGAGTGTCGAACATGAAGCATGGTAGAGGTTCTTTTGAATGTTTAGTGCTCATAACATTTTTTCAAACCTTCCCAAAGCGGACATAGGACTACATTACGGGTTTACAACAATAAAGTGCTCACAATATAATACCCATCAAAATATTATGTCCACGATAACGAATGCAAAAGTGCAAACTAAAGAAATTAAACTTTATAAAACTATTTCATCGCAATACACTGTGCCATGATATATTGTTAATACCTCTATTACATGTACAATTTAGAATGCAAGAAATGTATGTAATATTTATTTTTGTGTCAAATATGCAAATGTAATTATGAACAAAGTCAAAATAAACCAACACAAATTACAGCAGTTCTTTTGTGAACAGGATTATGCCTGAAAATATTTTCTTTAAAAAAATGTTACAAAACACACATTACATCTAATAAATAAAATGTGGTTGATTCATATAAACATGTGACAGAAATCTGGCTTCTCTTTCTCATGCATTATTAAAATGGAAAGCCTCTATGTGAGCCGTAGCAGAAAGATAACAGCCACACATCTACACAAACTGCTGATGGACCGAGAAACTTTTTATTGAAGATAAAACAGCTGCACACCGCCCCAAATGTGGGGTGGGGTGAAAAACATTTGTCTTTTATATTGACAAGTATCACAGGCTTTTAAATAAATCTCCTTCATTAAGAGCTGGCCAAGTTTGTGTTTAAGTAGCTCACTCTGAAAACATTGTTTTTGCCATGAAATCGTAGCATCTTTTCCCTTCATCCCCACATTCTGCTGCTCTAGGGTCATGTCCAGGTCCTTGTATTTGACTAGATGTTTAGTGTCTTCTGATGTTGAAATACCCACAGACAAGCGATGACTGAAGATGACTCCAATAAAGGCTTGAGAATTCATTACAAAGGAGGAAATCAAATGTTTGTTGAGGTTAATCTGTTCCAGATTTCAGGCAGAATTCATTGCCTCCTTTTTTCATTCATTGAATTCTTTCTCAACAAAGTATTAAAATGTACATTTTATTTAGGGTAATGTTAATTTATATAAGTGCTTTTGAATATCTGTAATATTTTTCTTTAAATGTTTTATGTGTTGAAATCAGTAAAGGCCAAGGAAGCAAGTAAATAAAAATCCACTGTACAACAGTTTCAGGAATTAAACATAACTTTAAAAAAGTTATCTTTCATTTTAAAAGTGTCCATAATTTCAGTCATATCTTAATTTTGCAGAAAGAGAGCCAGAAGGCAGACGAGTATCTGAGAGAGATTAAAGAGCAGAGTCTGCTCACTGAAGCGGTGAAGCAGTGCGTGGAGGCAGCAGGACACGAACATGAACCTGAGACACAGAAAACACTGCTGAGGGTGAGAAGCATTGTCTGAATGGTTTATGCTGGATTCAGTAATAACTCAAACTCTTGTTCTTTGCAGGCGGCTTCTTTTGGGAAGTGTTTCCTGAGTAATTTTCCACCCGAGCAGTTTGTGACCATGTGCAGAGACCTGCGAGTGTTGAACGCTGTGCGAGGCTATACCATTGGCATTCCTCTAACACACACTCAGTTCAAACACATTACTGTTCAGGTGCTTATCGACAGGTGAGTCGTTGACATGTTTAGTAGTTGTGAATGTACCAATTCTTCATGTTAATCGAAAACGTTCTTTGTGTCAGACTGGTGTATCGTAAACTTTATCCTCTGGCTATTGAGGTTTGCCGCTATCTGAAGACACCGGAGTATCAGGGAGTGAGTCGAGTACTCTTACACTGGGCCTGCTACAAGGTGTGTTCTTGTTCGGATGTTTCAATTGAGCTCATTAGGGCTCCGGCACCAAAGGTGCATTGAACCCTATTATAATTGCTCAGTATTATTGTTCAGTGGCTTTCTGTGCATTTTGAAGGTCTAAAGTCTTTGAAAAGCAACCAAATTTCACACAGATGTCAGAACTTCTGAAAATTTACATCTGATTGGGGTTCAAAAGGTGACTGTTGAAAAATAGCTCTATAGCTCCACCATTTCACTTGGTGCTCTTGGTGCAGTTTGCCATATGCGAATGAAATTCCACTTACCGTATTTTTCGGCTCATAAGACGCACTTTTTCTTCCCCAAAACTGAGGGGGAAAAGTTGGTGCGTCTTATGAAGCGAATGCAAACCGCCGCGAAGTCCGGTAACGGCCGTATGAGAGGTGTAAGAGCTCCGGAGCTCCGGAGCTAGGCCGAAGCCGCGGCCATATTTGTTTACCAAGCGCTGCGCGCTGACGTCATCGCCCATCTCTGCCATTGCGCGGACGTAACGAAAACGGGGGGAAAAACTACATTTCCCACAATGCCTTTGGCATCCGCATCCATACTTACGTCACGAGCGAAACTACAGAGATCAGCTGACTCTCGCATTTGAGTGATCTCTCACGCTACAAACCCGTTTTCTCACGCTAAAATACATTTCAAGATGTGAAATGGGCACAGCTCATAGTTTGTCTGCTATGTTTTTTGAGCCTGACAATAAGATGATGATCGATAAGCATCGTCTTCAGTCTGTGAGGGTTTTATTTCCGCTAAACATTCACTTGGACAGTTTCACAATCTTGGACAGTTTGATCCTTTATTAATGGAGTTATTTGGGTTTACATAAGCTGACAAAAATCAAAAGGATTTATATTAGAACAAAAAGCATACGATTGTTTCCAGCGCTCGCTCTCTCTCTATCTCTCTCTCTCTCTCGCGCTCGCGTGAGGTAAACAAAACGCTCTCAATGACTGAAACTCTTTAATAAACTCAAACTCAAATCATCTCTCAACGGTACATCTCACACATGTACATACGAGATAACAAACGTAAGTAACATGTTCTGCAATTACGGAGTGTTTGATTACAGGGGGGGCTCGACTAAAAAAGTTTGAGAACCACTGTATTATTACTAATGTGGGGGCAATCTTACTAGATATTATTAGTACTCTGGTGACAATGTTACTGGCTATTATTAGTAATGTGGTGACAATGTTACTAGCTATTATTAGTAATGTAGTGTCAATGTTACTGGCTATTATTAGTAATGTAGTGACAATGTTACTGGCTATTATTAGTAATGTAGTGACAATGTTACCGGCCATTATTAGTAATGTAGTGACAATGTTACTGGCTATTATTAGTAATGTAGTGACAATGTTACTGGCTATTATTAGTAATGTAGTGACAATGTTACTGGCTATTATTAGTAATGTAGCGACAATGTTACTGGCTATTATTAGTAATGTAGCGACAATGTTACTGGCTATTATTAGTAATGTAGTGACAATGTTACTGGCTATTATTAGTAATGTGGTGACAATGTTACTGGCTATTATTAGTAATGTAGTGACAATGTTACTGGCTATTATTAGTAATGTAGTGACAATGTTGCACTGGAACAGTAATGGTGATAACGAATGGTGGACTTTAGAGTGATGAGTGGGGGCAAAGAAAAACATTACAGCCTTTTTTTTGTTACTTTTACTGTTCACTGTCTGTTCATGTTACATGTTTGGCTGTTAACTTTTACACAGTTGATATAAAATATTTTACAACAGTATTTGGTTCAGAATCTTTTTTTTCTGGATTTTCCTCTTTAAAAATTGGGTGCGTCTTATGTGCCGGTGCGTCTTATGAGCCGAAAAATACGGTAAATATCAGTAATACAGAATACGTTTCCAAATTCAACAGGAAGCTGGTTCAATGGTAAAAATCTAAAAAAATGCCACTTTTGCTTGTGTCATACTTTAAATAACTACTCCTGGAGATTTTATTATTCATCTCCAAACACTCCATCAGTCATATATTAAGGCATATGTGCACACAGTGACTTTCAAATATCGAAATATCGCCATTAACAGGAAGCTGTTAATAACTCAGCCATGCAATGTCCAATGGGTTCAAACTTACCATGCGTGTTAATGTCTGATTATATTTGTATTTTTCAGAAATTTTAACAGTTTCTCCTATTTTAGGATTAGTCAGGATGGTGCCTGAGTGTGCTGCATGCAACTTTAATTATAATTATATAAATACAGTAAAGTAAATTAGGTGTGAGAAAATGCTTTAAACAAAAGTGCTTTCAGAAATGGAAGCGTAAACGTACTTATTCTTTATCGTTGAACAAAAAGCAGTGAATGACCAAACTCTAAATTAATTTAACATGTGATGTGAACACCCATTGCGGGCAGTACATTTTCAATGTCAGTCAAGCCTTTATTTGTTACATGCAGCGAAATTGAACCCCTCTGACAACAATCACAGACACAGGTTTTCAATAAAAGGTATCATTTTGTAAACAATAAAATGTGTAAACAATGGGAGAGTTAGCTCAAAAATGCCCCTTCCACATGGTCCACCAGAGGGCAGTGTGAGATCAGGGAGTAAAAAAGCCTTCGCAAACAGGCACATTTCAGACTTAAGACAAAACTTTGAAGAAGAGTGGTGCGGTGTGGATAATTCTCCATGTAAACAATAGCCATCTTTCTAGCCGTCATTTTTCTGGTGCTAATCTGTGACCCGCTCATTTACAGTAGAAGCATGCAAAGACTTTGATAAGGACTGAGATTGTCTCATTATCTTGTTCTCACTGGGTAGTTGTTTTGTGTCTAACAATGTCCTTGTTCGAGGCTATTGTTGGGTCTATATGACCCAGCTCTGTTCCCCAGCCCAAGAGATAATCTGTACGACTCAAATAATTCTGGTTCTGGTTTAAAGTCAGCAAGCGAGCGAAGCACTCACTCTTTTATTTATACTCAGAAAATAAGCATTCACATTAAAAAGCATGTACATGTAGTTCTTTTTGTGTAAACTAGTGGATACTCATTTAACCTCTTAAACCCGAGAGTCCCCGGTACCGGGGACTTGCCCTCTTGTGCCTTACATTTTCGCTCATAGCTCACTAACCCTGAGAATAACCCACACATATTAAATACTGTTGTGCTCTGCGAAAACTCCTCTAAAAACTAATATAATTCAATTTCATATTCGTGAACCACAGCTCGAACGCCATGCAAATAAACAACAACATAGCCGGAGTATAATTCATGACCAAGTTTTTGTTCATGTGCGATATTTATCCACAATATAAACGCAAACACCAAAACCATGGCATCAAATGAAAGCTAACAACCAGCTGAATCCAGCGATATGCAACTCATTTACATTGCATGAAGTCTTTTAGAGCAGGGAGCGAAAGTTCCCCGAAAAAAACGCCAGCAAAAACCAAGCAAGCATGTAAATCTTGTTTTACCTTTGCCGTTTTTTTCAACAAAAAGTTAATTCCATAGCGATAAAAGTCCGTTTGTTGTTATGTCCGGTCGATAGCTTCGCGGAAACGCCATTTTAGATTATTTCTGTTGCTCCGTGGTCTCATAACGTCACCAAATATGGAATGACTCCCCGTGCGTAAGAGGTGGTCTCTCCACGCTGCGCGTCGTGTGATTCGTCGGCGATGCTGTCCATCTCAAAATGGTTGAGCTCATTGGCTTCCTCAGAATCAGAGCTTTTCAGCGATATATAGAGCTCCCGGATTGGACAGATTGTCGGGGGGTAGGGACTCTCAGAATCTCGAACGAAGGGAGTACTGTGAATGAAAGGAGCTTCCATCCCCCTTTTACAGCGTTTCTTTAGGAGTTTTTTTTGCTGAAATCATGTCCCATAAGCAAGAAAAGAAGACTATGAACGTAGCTGAAGCTCTGGACAAGATTTTTTCCATATATCAATTATTGTAAAATAAGGAGATATTAGAGGAAAAATGTAGGGTTTTTTTAAGGCGGAGTTCATTTTTTGGCCATTTCAACATCAATTACTCTTACCCAGTGTTCTTTGCTGTCAAATTAACTCATCCACACCACTCCCCAAGAACCTATCTTCATTTTTTAGATTTGCAGTTTAGGCCTTGTAAAAGCTGAGAAATGCCTTAAAAAGTAAAAGTATAGGATTTTCGGAAAATAGGCCTCAGGGCTTAAGAGGTTAATGGTCTGTGACCGCAAACTGGATGTCATCAGGGAGAGATTGACAGCTATGCAACAGATGTTGGATAAAAAGGAGACCGGTGATGGACAATAAAAATCTGTGCAAATTTACAGCTTTAGATCCAAATTAACCACTCTCATCTGGCTTTCCTTTACCTCTTCTGGCCTTGAAGGCCACAAAAGGAGTCAAAATATTCCCCTGAGAGGGCGAGATAATGAGACGCTGCGCATTCCTCGCTCTCACAATACCTCCGCTAGCTTCTCCCAACCGTTGTAATCTGAACGGGCCATGAGTACAGCGCCGTTAATGGCAACAGGAAAATCTCGGGTGTTGACTGCAGCAATTCCACCACTTCAAATAATGGTAAATAGTAGAATGGTAAATGGTCAAATTCAATGCTTTTGGTTTTTCAAAACATTTTGAGGAAATTATTCATTCATTCATTTATTTTCTAATTCGCTTAGTCCCTTTTGGGGTTATTGGGCTCTCCAGTGCACATTGGACAGAGGTACACCCTGAACAGGTTGCCAGTCAATAGCATGGCAGCATTCACACACACACACACACACACACGCACACACACACACACACACACACACACACACACACACACACATTCACACCTAAGGGGAATTTAGATTATTCAATTAACCTGCCGCATGTTTTTGGGATTGTGGGGAAACCAGAGTACCCGGAGGAAACCCATAAAAGCAGGGGGAGAACATGCAAACTCCTTCCAGGAAGGTCTTTATTTACTTTATTGGGGTGTTTGGGGCTCAGAACAAATTTGTGACCAATCAAACCCCTCCCTAGTGGCATTGCATAATACATGAGTGTCTGCCTGTATTTGTGAAAATTCAGAACGGCGTTAATCCTGACCAAATTTCAAACTCTATTTGAACAAAGTAGGTTTAAACATTCAGGAACCTACACCATGCTTCACAGTTGCCTACAGACCGTTGCCTCATTATTTGATGAACAAATTGTCTTCTGCTACAGCTAAATATTTCAAATTTGGGCTTTCCAGTCCAGAGGAAGAGCTGCCATTTTTCTTCACCCAGTTCCTATGCTTTCTTGCAGGTTTGGGTCCCTTGACCTTGTTCCCATCTCAGAGATTTGGTTCTTCATTAGAGCTTGAACATTTTCTAAATTTGCTTTGAAATCTTTGTCTGAAAGAAAAATCTTGTTGTTGCAATATAACTATTTTGTTGCTGTGCTCAACCTCACCATGGTCATTTTAAGTCTCTTACCCAGCTATTTCTGTTTCAGTTCATGACTGGGTTTCAATCACCATGTACTTTTGTTTTGCAATTTATGAATGGAACAGACTTTTTTGTAGTTTATGGCAAAAATGTATTACATTTATTCCTTAGGGGATTGTAGAGCAGTCACTTTAAATAAATCATTTTTTGCCTGTTGGAGGAAAACAGAGTACCCAGAGGATACATATGCAAGCACATGGTGAACTGTCTACTCTTCAGGTGATCCTCTGAAAAAAATAAAATAAATGACACAGCAGTTTCACCTATTTTTTTAAGTTTGGGACAGAGGATGTCATGCATCCATCACTGAATATACAAGCTATATATACAGTATATATATATATATATAGGAGTATATATATATATATATATATATATATATATATATATATATATATATATATATATATACAAGAATATAGTTTTATTCTATTTGAAAGTGTATTTTGTGAGAGATTTCTGTCAGTTGGCAGTGCATTCAGTTCAGATCAAACACAGTAACCGTCTTGAGAGTATTGATCATTGATTCCACACAAAATCCTTTCTCCTTACTGTCTGAGTAGGTTCAGCAGAAGGAGGAATCTGATGAAGACATAGCAAAGGCTGTGAACACGAAGCTCGCTGATGCTGCGGGAATCTTCTACTCTGAAATCGCCACAAAAGCTTATGAGAGTGGGCGCATAGAGCTGGCCATAAAGGTGAAGTACACATTTGCTCTGACTGTGCAGAGATCGATAACAAACAACACATTTCTTCCTCACAGTCAGACAAATTCATTTTGGTCTCTTTCTATGCAGCTGTTAGAGTTTGAACCTCGATCTGGTGAGCAGGTCCCGCTATTGCTAAAAATGAAGAATAGTCCTTTGGCTTTGAGCAAAGCCATTGAGAGTGGGGACACAGACCTCGGTAATGATGCACATTGTATAAAATTTCACAATCTTTCAGGAATCTACATTATTTATTCTCATCAATCTTGAATTCAGTTAAGTCTTTGTTTAAGTGCAGTCTGTGATTTGAGCATGCTTTTGTCTGCTAGTGTACACAGTCGTTATGTACCTAAAGAATGAGCTTAACAGAGGACAGTTCTTCATGATGTTGAGGAATCAACCCATGGCTTTAAGCCTCTATAGACAGGTATGTACATGTAACTATGACCTTAGCCAAGTGATGATTTCCCTTCACTCCCCCACTCTTTTCTACTTCTCTACCTGCCACGATTACTGACCCTGTCATTTATATTATGGAGGTTAAAATGAGGTAATCTTGCCAGTGTTAATTAACTTGGATTAATGGGTTGTTACATATTGTGTGAATACAGTGGATTGCAAATGTTTAAGGCACCCCGTTCATGATTTTCTTTTATAAGTCATTGGTCTGGATAAAATGACTTTTATAAGTCATTGGTCTGGATAAGTGTTTGTCTCCTATATGACATGTTTACTGACAACTAATGATTTATAAAGAGAAAACATGAAAATTAACAGGGGTGCCCAAACCTTTGCATACCACTGTATGTACAATCTCTGCCTATGCCAATTATTTTGGCCTCACATGATATTCAAATCTAGCTACTTGTTACAAAATTGTGCCATCTATGAAATCTATGCTTAAAGTTTGAACGATATATGCAGCAAGCTCATGACATTAGCAGGCTGGTTGGTGCATTGCATATCACTGTTGACATTCCAATTTATTTAAAAAAATATGTTTCTCATCAAGTTTTTGTGTTCTTACATCATTATTTTCTGAATCGCAAAAGAACTTTTTTTTTTATAAAGGGATCATGAACTGAGAAACCAAAAAGTGTAGGATCTCTTGACACATGAGCTAATATAACTATTTTAAAAACTGCTTTTATAAGAGCCATTAGAGTGACAAGATCTACAGATACACGTCACTTGCAAACACTTGGTAGTGATGCGCTGTATCAGTCAAACAAAATCTAGCTACACAGGAGCTGAAATCAGATATTTAAGATGATATATGAGTATTTAAAGGAGAAGCTCTGTTCCAGGTTGTATAGCTACAAAACAACTGTTTTACCTACAATCAGAGCCTGTTCTGTAAAAAGAGTTGGTAACAAGGAGCATGCCAGTGTTTGAAAAATACATTGGTTATTAATCTCTATTTCACAAAAAATTAACTAGGATAAATGGATATGTTCAAAAATTGTGAGAAAGGTTCCTGAGAGACTAATAACGGTGGCCCATTGATGCACATCACAACACAAATGAACTTCAGCTTCAAATCAAAAATGCTACTGTACATAAAACACAAATTTAAATATATTGTGTGTTATTTGTGTTAAGTTTTACTTTGAAAACTTGATTTATCATTAGTGATTGATGCTAGAGACTACTTTTATTTATTTATTTGAGCTGTGTATGTTGCTAAAAAGCCTCGTTTTCAGATGCACACGCGGATGCACAATGCTGTTGCTCTCTCTTTCTCAAACACCCAGTCTCATAAACATTTAACTCACTTATCAATATGTCCCTTATAAAAGAAAGCATGAACTTATTAGGTATTAAGGGTTAAATCATGTTCTACTTAAAATTCTGACACCTGAAGAGAAACCATCATGTAGAGAAACACTATAATTCTAAATGTGATAAAATGATAGACAGATTAACAAGACTAAGGGTTTTTTTATTTGAATCTCACAGTTTATTTAATATATGACATTTATATTAGTGTAAACTCTCTAACCACTTCATTAGGTACATCTCGATAATAATGGATTACATAGAAACTCAAATATAAGCTTTATTTGCATATAAATGGCATCAGTAGTTATTCACACCGCACGGAAATTCCTGATTTTAATGAATGATGCAAAGATTGCTATTATCAAGAATTGGGGTTTTTTATTTGATTCACACCGTTTCTTTAATATATATCTTTTTATTAGTGTATAGTCACTACCTGGCCAATTCTGGGTGATTTTCTAACAACTATATATATATATATATATATATATATATATATATATATATATATATATATATATATATATATATATATATATATATATATATATATATATATATATATATATATATATATATATATATATATATATATATAGTCAAATAGAAATAAAAGCTTTACTTGCTAATTGCCTAAATGAATTGGGTTGCTGCCATGTAATTGGTTGATTAGACATATGCTTTACCATGGAGTTGGACAAGCCTATCTAACAAAGTGGCCAGTGAGTGTATATATGTTGCCAGAAAAATGACTGACACATACAAATTGTCTACACATATTGTATTTTACTGTCAACTTTATTACTTTAAACACTGTAAAAAGCTAAGATACCAGATGTTTATAAGATGACTGATTAAATTCCAATATATATTTGTCAAAATTTGAATTGTTTTCACACTTCTCTGATGATGCTTTTTGTGTGCTTGTGTTCTAGTTCTGTAAACACCAAGAACAGGAAACACTTAAAGATCTTTTCAATCAAGATGATGACCATGAAGAACTTGGCAATTTTTACGTGAGGGCCAGCTATAAAGAGCAGGTAGGCTTTAATGTGACACTATTTACACATGGGATGAATGTACAATAAAAATGAAAGGTAAAAAAATGTCTATACTCACATTAATAACTGGTAGAAACTGTAACGTGTAGGCAAGAGATCAGGTCATTGCTTTGTATTTACAGAGACTGGAAGCTCGGATGTCTCTTTTACAAAATGCTGTAGATGAGTACTACAAAGCCAAGAATGAGTTTTCTGCAAAGGTGAAAGCTTCCGTTTCTTAGGGGACAGAGTTTAGAGTTTAGAATATTGCAATTACAACTGTGTCGTGTCACAAGGAGTGACAGTTCTTTTTTCACTATCTCAGAGCACAGAGGATGAGATGCGTCTGCTGCGCTTACAGAGGAAGCTGGAGGAAGAGAAGGATGAGCCTCTGGTGGGATTCTCTCTTCATGAAACTATGATTACGCTGCTCTCTGTGGGACTACACAAACAAGCAGAACAACTCTACAAGGATTTCAAAGTGCCTGATAAGAGGTCTGGAGCTTACTCATAAGTTATTGTATAACTTGTAATGAAGAGACTTAAAACCTTTTTTGTGTTTTGTGAAAGTTTGTGACCAAATCTTCGCTCGTTATCTAGGGAAATGTGTTTTTGAAAGTAATTAGTTACACTAATCTAGACAATTTTCAAAAATGGCAACAAGTATGTACTATTACTATCACATTGGTTTATTTAAAGATGTGAGGAACCTTTTATAAACTTTAAATCCGTAATACTAGTCATAGTCCATCCTGGGTGTGATTCTGCTATTGTAAGAATGAGGCAATGAAAGCAGAGTAAACATTGGCTTCACCTCATGCAGTTAGCTAATAATTCTTTTCATACCAATAATATTTTCTTGTCTTTAATGCTGTGTTATACATATTTCGGGACAATTTGGTCCAAGCTCTTTTAAAGTTTCCCCTGATATTTCCTTCTCTCATACCGTGCTATGCTATCTCATGTGTTTTACCTAAGTTGTTCAATAACATAGTCTACTTTTTGCTAATTTTCTCTTTTCCAAACTCATCTCAAACTGATCGAAACTCAAATATTGTCAATGCAAATGGAAATAAAAGTGTTACTTACTGACTACTAAACATTAAAAGCCTTAATACTCATGGAGGCTGTGGCATTGACACAATGCTCAATTGGTACTTAAGTGTGCCAAGAAAATATTCCCTGCACCATTTTACCACCACCAGCAGCCTGAACCATTGATACAAGCCAGGGTGGATCCCTGCTTTCATATTCTTGATCCCAAATTTTGACCCTTCTACTGTACAGGAGTGTGTAAAGTTACGGCTATGAAATAAATAGCACTATTGTAAAAAGTTTTGATGTTCATGGAATGTTTTCTGCATACCTGCACAATATGTTTTTATTATGAATTTTGTTATTTTTCTTAATTTATACGTGTAAATGAATGAAAACACCTAAAATATATATTTTTCTTTTTTTAAGATAATTGTTTTGGCTTTTTATGCCTTTATTTTGAACAGACAGGACCATATTTAGACAGGAATGAAAAAAGGTAGAGAGAGGGGAAAGGATGTCAAATGACGATGGGGCCACTACACCACGGGGCCACACACTGAAAATAAATTAACTGTTGTTTAAAAGCATTTACTGCAATATTTTTAAAATGTACAATTTCAGGGATACGGCCAGGCCTTTCCTGTATTTAGAAACCTATGTGAGATATAAGGGCTGCAGTGACTATAGTGAATCCCAAAAATGGCAGCACAGCAGGTAAAAATGTAAAACTGACATACGCACAAAGCTTTATACTGTTTATTTTTTCATGAGGTGGCTTTAAAAAAAGGACAATGTGTGGATAATGAAAATCTTGGAACTCTTTAACACATCCTTTTAGTAAGATGCAATTCTGTCAGTCTCTGGTGCTACATTAATGGTTTTAGTCCAAATATTACATGATTAATTACATTTCATCAAATCCATGAGGAGTAATGAAGATGTTTCTACTCAGGTTCTGGTGGCTGAAGCTGAAGGCATTGGCTGAGAAGGAGGACTGGGAGGAACTGGAAAGGTTTTCCAAAAGCAAAAAGTCTCCTATTGGATATTTGGTAACATTTTTTTGGTAACATATTTGTGGCTTATTCTTAGATTTTTGTAAAATAATTGAACCTTTTTGTTTTATAGCCATTTGTTGAGGTCTGCATTAAGCATCATAACAAACTTGAGGCCAAGAAATATGTGTCTAAAGTCATGCCGGAACAGAAGGTCAAAGCTCATCTTGCTGTAGGGTAAGAGTTTTTTTTTTTTTTTTTTTTTTATACCTTTAAACCAGGACTCTTTAATGTCTATCTTCGTTTATTCAGGTTTATGTTTGACCCTGTGTAGCAAAGGCAAATGCACTTTACATAAACATGAGATTATAGACTTGTGATAGTTGAAGTCAACAGTTAGAAGAGGAAAACGTGCCTCTTCTGTAACATTCTGTACTTAGCGAAACTGCCACCACAGGTGATACTGACCAATCAGATCTAAAGTTTTGTTAAAAAACTTTAATAAAAATAATTGACTAATCCATTGCTGGTTTTGGGCCCTTTTTAGGGTGATCAGCCCTCCAATACTTCAGCTTTATCACCACTTAAAGGTTAAACAAAGTGTTTATTTGTGAAAGTTGTCAAGAAGAAAAGCAGAAATCAACATTTGTAAATATGTTTGCATTTTGTGCATTTCCTACATTTTATACATTCTGATCAAGATGCAACCCCCTAGACCACTAGAGACAGATTCCAGTAGTGGAATTTACGGCTAAAAAATAGTTTAGACCCCTGTCTCCATAGTGTTTTTTCAGTGCATTTTGCTTAATGTATCCTTCATGGAAAGTCTGTGGTGGATGAAACTTAGTGGAGCTCTCCTGGTAGCTGTCGTTGTGTGGAGCACATGCGTACACATGACTTCCTGATACGGAGGTCTGGCTCGAACCCACCCTCTCCCATCCAGCCTGTTATATACAACTTATTTTTAAATTATAAACAAGAATTTGAGAATGACTTTATTAAGGAATTAGTTCTCACAACGTATTTCAGTGTAGCTGTAAATCATAGCTGCCTGGTCTTTTTAGAGGAAAATTGAGCCATCGTGAACCACATGAAAATAAACTTGAGCCAAGGAAAAACTATTGAGCTTTGTTCAAAAATCATATCAAACTGATTGATTGAATTTCTGAGGGAATCAGTTTTTCCCATAGACTTGTATTGGATGGTAATCATTCTGCAGATTGAAACGAAAGATAAATAACAGGAGATCTGAACCTACTTTCACAAGAGTTTGTTTAGTTATTTTTGGTCATTCTAGTATTATTTAATACTGTGTTTTATGAAAATATGTATCCCTTGATCTGTCTGGATATTGAATTCTGGCAAGTGTAATTTCGGATAACCAACAAGTTCGCCCTGGTTTGGTTTATTCATTTATAATATCAATCCGTCATTGTTGGTAACCATAATAATGGCATCCATAATGAGTGCAGCATTAAAGTTTTCCAGATTCACAGAACTGGAAACTTTTACTGGATTATTTTAGCATAAACAGAACAATCCTCCATCACAAATCTGAATCATTCACATTCAACACAAGTTGCATCTTGGCTTTTTGTTTTTTATTTAATTCAATTCTTAACTGTTGAACAGGTTGTTGTGTTGTACTTGTTTGAATACAAGAAGCTTCTAAGCTGAACGATTGCAGAGCTCTGCAGATTTTACCCTAGATTCTCAACAGTGGATTTACTGGCTGACTGTTGATTGTCCCTTGCATATTTAAAGGTGTGGTGTATGATCTTTAAGAGTCAATGTTGATGTTTAAAGTCAGGAAAACAAACATGCCCCCCAACCAATGGCGTCTCTTCACAAATTTGACAGCAACCTCAGCATCCGATGATAGCTGTTCTCGAGTCCTGAATTATCTCCAGAGCTAACTTTTTTTTTTGTTTCACTGGCTCTTTTCATTCACTCTGTTGTCCACCTGTTATCTGTATCTCCATCAGTCTGATCCCTGCTGCTCCACTTCATGTATAAACATGTCCCTTAGAGCTGATTGGCTACCACGTCTATTTAAATGATTGGCCCAGGCCACAGTTTTCCAACCTTTTTCAGAATCGCATACCTTACGTAATCTTTAACTATGGGATTAAGTTTGAAATCAGGTGAGAAAATTGGAATACTGCAATTGAATCAGATATGTTCACCTAGAAAAATATCGGATTCAGTTTACTAATTTTAATGGAAATTCAACAAACAAATACAAACTCATACAAACCAAACTAGACCAAACCTGTCTAAAGCCTTCTTAGCTTTGAGGTCTCAAAACGCTTTATAGGTACAATTTCGATGTATAAATAGTTTTAATAGTTGGTTAAAAATAGTGTTTTAAAATATTGTAATGCATATCGTAGACATAATATTGATATATAAGTTGTATCATGAGCAGAGTGTTGCACTCCTATTGTTTAGTATTTGATTCTAACTGTAAACTTTTAAATCTTTTAAATCACAAGTTAATAAGAACACCTTATTTCTTGCAGTATTGATTTAAATGATAGAATCCCACTGGTCAGAATGAACACTATACAGTGTTCATACACCCCTGATTATCAATGACCAGCTTCCTGAATTTCTTTATTCATGCTTTTTAAGTACTGTTATTTCATGACAAAATTGAAATCATCTTTTCATTGTTTTTTTCCAACAGGGACTTGGAGGGTGCTGCAGAGGCTTCAATAGAGAGGCGGAATGAATCTGAGATCAGTACTGTGCTGTCTCGCTGCTCAGCCCCCAGTGATCAAGCACTGATTGATCGTCTCAACCGAGCCAGAGCCAGCGCAGTCAAAAAGTGAACCATCGCAAATCTGCCCGGCCCAACTGAACATTATTTTCTGCCTTAAAGTGAACCCATTGTGCTTGGCCTTAACAAATGTGCAGAATTTGCTAATGACTTCTAGACCCTTGTGCTTTCACTGCAGTTCTGCTCATGACGGGATAAACAGGGGATACACTGAACAAGAAAAACACCATGTCAGCATTTTGAGTTTTTCCTCTTACGAGTGGTTACTGAAAAACATAATTGGTTGGTTTAAATAAGCCATGATTTAAAACAGAATTAACCTAAATGTTTCTGTTTTTTGTTTTATAACCGGTTTAACGTTTAAAGCAAGTTGAAAAAATGCTGTCAACACAAATTGACAAGAAACTGTCTTGCTCAACCTCATCTTGGTAGCAGAATTTGGCTGTTTTTCATCCAGTTTTAAGCCTCCTACACAGCTGTTTCTTTTTCAATCCATGTTTAAACCCAAGTGTGACATTGATGATTCACCTTACTAAAATCCTACACAATCCCTGGTTTTGTTCAAGTTCAAAGGTAGTAACGGCTAATACTGATTTATATTTTTGTTTACTCACTTAGCATATAAACAAAAATAAATCATTATTCTTTTTTGCAGTATTTTTTTCATACCTTTCTAAATCTTTCGCATAATACTGTACATCGCAATCTAATGCACTTAAATGTCCATCCTACTCCGAGATAGTTCAGTTGATAACTATCCTTAACAGGAATTTATACCATTTAAAGTTGCCCTAACAGTTAATGTTTGGCAAAAGCTAGTGTAAGGCTTTCTTCGAAAATTGCATTAGCTTTGACTTTTGCGTTTTCTGCAGAAAGCGTTGCTTGTCAGACATTTTCCCCCTCTATGGCATAAAACATAAAAGTAAGAAATTTCCTCATCTATAAAAATATAATTAAGGCTGGATGTACACTTCTTTGGCCAGTAAAAGAGGAGGTGGAATAATACCGCAGACCCAATTAGATACAAGTGTCTCTTTTGCTCTGGGCATTCTACATGTACAGATCACTGTAGTCAACTTTGCACTTTTCAGACCCCCTAGCTACAAATCTATATATCTGTTCTTAGTTTGTTTAATTACTGCTATATATTGAAGAAGCGATTGGTGAATGTGGAATTTTCCAAGTATAATTTTTAAACATAAAAAGTATTTTACAGAAGAATGTCAGCAAGAATCAAAGGATAGGTGTACAGAACAGTAGTGAGAGCAGCTATGATGTATGGGTTGGAGACTGTGGCAGTGAGGAAGAGACAAGAGGCAGAGATGGAAGTGGCAGAGATGAGGATGTTGAGGTTCAGTTTAGGAGTGACGAGGATGGACAAGATTAGGAACGAGCACATCAGAGGGACAGCTCAGGTTGGTTGTTTTGGAGACAAAGTCAGAGAGGCCAGATTGAGATGGTTTGGACATGTGCAGAGGAGGGATAGTGGTTATATTGGTAGAAGGATGTTGGAGATGGAGATGCCAGGCAAGAGGTCAAGAGGAAGGCCAAAGACGAGATATATGGATGTGCTGAAAGAGGACATGAAGGTAGTTGGTGCAAGAGTAGAGGATACTGAAGACAGAGTTAGATGGAAATTGAAGATTCGCTGTGGTGACCCCTAAACTGGGAACAGCCGAAAGGAAAAGAAAAAGATTATTGACTAGTCGCAAATTATTTAAAGATATCTGCAAATATATTTATGACTAGTCGTAAATGATTTAGAGATATCTCTAGTTATACCGCAGATATCTCTAAATACATTTGTGACTAGTCAAAAATCATCTGAAGATACAGGGGGGTAAAAAAGTATTTAGTCAGCCACCAATTTTGCAAGTTCTTCCACTTAAAAAGATGAGAAAGGCCCGTAATGTTCATCATAGATAGACCTCAACTATAAGAGACAAAAGGAGAAAGAAAAATCCAGAAAATCACATTGTTTGATTTTTAAATAATGTATTTGCATAATATGGTGGAAAATAAGTATTTGGTCAGCTACAAAGCAAGATTTCTGGCTCTCACAAACCTGAAACTTCTTCTGTAAGAGGCTCCTCTTATCTCCACTCGTTACCTGTACTATTGGCACCTGTTTGAACTCAGTATAATTATCAATTATATTATCAGTATAAAAGACACCTATCCACAACCTCAAACACTGACACTCTAAACTCCACCATGGCCGAAACTAGAGAGCTGTCAAAGGACACTTTCGAGATTAGCCAAAATACAATTGTAGATACCTGCAATTTGATTATTGACTAGTCGCAAATGATTTAGAGATATCTGCAAATACATTTACGACTAGTCGTAAATGATTTATAGATATCTCTAATTTCACAGCAGATATCTTTAAAAGAGTTACGACTAGTACAAATATAATTGTATATATCTCAAATTCACTTTCTTACTAGTGCAATTAGAATTGAAGACATCTTTAAAAGCCTTTATGCCTAGTCAAAATATATTTATTACTAGTCGGAATACATTTATTCCTATCTTTAAATGCATTTGCGTATAGTCAAGTCAGATGTCTAAATGTTAAAACGGCTTGCCATGTTTCAACATCCATTACCGCGCATGCGTGTTTGAACATTGGTTACGTAATCGATGCAATTGATTACGTCATCGCGCTGCCGGCCGCAGCACGGACTGTCTCCCCTTTTCTGCACACTAATCAGAATCACTTGGAATTGTGTGTCGAAATGACGTCAACTTCGGACAATTGTCACCCAATAGCGTTAATTGTTGGCAACAGTGTCTCGAACTTGGGACTTTAGCAACTCATTCGTATTCACTGTACGGGTTTCAAAGCTTTCTGTAGTCACTGGTAAATCGGACAACAAACGCTTTCCTTAGTCACTGTGGTAAATCGGACAACAAACGGAAAAAAAACAGATTAAAAAAGGTACGGCCATAAACTATTCTCTGTGATCAGTTTGAAGTCCAAAACGAGGACTTCACCTTAGCTGTGCACCTGTGTTTCTAAATAGGATTGTCTGGATAAAAGTGTACACTGCATTCAAGCAGTCGGTGTATGACACACTAAAAACAAAGTACGCTTTAAAAAAAAATTCATCAATGTCAATGTTTAAAACATGTTCATTGATGAAAAGTAAAACATAATAATGCACATTCTAACAATTAAAATGGCATAATCAACAATTTATCAACAACATAAAGAAAATAACTGGTCAGCCTTGGTATGGATAAAATAAGATTTAGGGCCCTAGCCCAAAGCGCAGCGCGACGTCAGAGCAGAGCAGAAGTGCTTGTGGTTGTTCGTATCTCAAATTTTTCTTCACATCTCGAAGCAAAAACTTTCGTGCAAAACGTTTTGTATCTCAAACATTTCGTATCTTGAAGCATTCGTATCTCGGGGTACCACTGTATTTTTTTTTCTTTGCCAATGTGAGTTTATGGCAGCCCAGAGAAGGCAATATAGGTAAATGATCAGATTTGGTATGATTGTAGAGATGGCCATGACGACCCATGACCAACCTTGGGGTCTGTGTGTCCAACTCTATAGCGCCACCAATCTTTCAAAAATTTAACACTGAAATGGCAATAGCTCTTTAACTGCCAAAATCTAGAAAAAAATATTCTTAGTAGACATGATTGCTCTCCTCCTGCTGATCGAAGTCAATAGCTTACTTTAAGACTATCCCTGACAGTAGTGAGAGAATTGTGTGCGATTGGAAATCACCAAAACAAACACACACCCTTTTTTATCTTAATTTGAATTGGACGACGCAGAGCACTAGGTAAATATAGCTTAGACAGAGATCTGCCTAGAACCAAATGACGTGGACCGCCTTCCTTATTACTGATTGGCCACAAGTATGTTTAGTACTCTTCCATGACTCAGTTTTCAAAAGCATTTTTGGAAAAAGGTTACTGCACCTTTAAAGTGATAGTGCAGCCAAATGAAAACAATAAGCTAAGAACACAAATTAAGATACTTTGGATTCAATCTGAGATCTTTCTGATTCTCTTATATATGGACGTGCATGTTTAAAGTCCACAAACATACTAAAAGCATAGTCAATGTAGTCCATGTAACACCGTTCAGTCAATTAGAACATCATGAAGCAACGAGAATACTTTTTGGCAAAAAATAATACAAATAACGATTTTATGCAGCAATTTCCTCACTTCTGATAGTGGACACATCTTCACGAGAGCATGTTATCTGGTGCGCCAGAGTGTACACATCCTCTGCTATCTTTGGGAGGATCGGAACACTCTCGGATCAAATCCAAAATATATTATTTGTGTTTCAAAGATGAACGGAGGTAATAGAAGTTTGGAACAACAAGGTTGAGTAAATGAGGACAAAATTATCATTTTCAGATTAACTTTATCTTTAAGTATATTTGAAACTAAATTTTTAACTGTGCTTACATTCTGCATACAACCCAAATAATAATTATAATAGTAAAACAAATATGTGGACTTACTAACATGGACTTTAAATAAACATTTGTTGTTGATTTCTATGTATGTTTTGAAAGAACACACTTGCCTGAACCTCTGTGAACAACTTCCCAAAGAATTTCTTGTTTTCTCTCCTGCAACAATTCATTGAATAAATCGTTTCAACAAAGATTGAAAATTTCCTCTTGACTATGTGGTCAAGAAGAGATAGATTATTATAAAAATTAAAACAAAACAGATACCACATTGCAGAAAATAAGCAATAATAATATATTTTAATAATTGAAATTGAGTCCTTCATAGGTCACTTTGAATAGCATTGTTACTGGGTGATAACAAAAACAAACCATTAACCTCTTAAGCCCAAAAGTCCCCGGTACCGCGGACTTGCCCCCTTGTGCATTACATCTCCGCTCATAGCTCACTAACCCTGAGAGTGACCCACACATATTACATACCGCTGTGCTCAGCGGAAACCACGATAAGGAAGCAGGTGGAGGGTCTGGGCGAGCTAATGGTCCCGCGCCGTGAATAGCGCTTGGTTGGAACCCTCTCTGCCTGCTGGCCGCCAGAGAGAGAACACCCTATGCCACGGTCCAAGCCTCCGGCCAGGAGCCTGAGGAAGACCCTGCATGGCAGCAGAAGGTGCAGTCAATCTCAGTAGGTTCTCGGAAGCAGACGAGGGCTTCTTCACGTAAGAAGAGCCCCTGAGGTTTGACAACTCAGGAGGATGTTTGGATCTTTCAGGGTCCTCCATCGACCCGACTGGCGGCACCCAACGTGTCAAAGAAAGATCTAGCATACTTCCCGAGAATAACTCGTCTGCCTACTCGTCGGGGGTATCTCTTCCTCACATATTAACGACGACCCCGACACTGGCACAAGTTCCGTTGGCCTTGTCGGTGGACATGGCGGCAATAGCCCCCGCAGTGCCACCCGCCAGTACCCAGGGCTCCGCCTTGCTGATTCCGCCACCAAGCTTGCATCTGTGCGGCCAAATCTTCATCGGCACGTCCGTCGCAGGACCGCTGACTGAGTACCTGGGAGCCTGCAGGGCTCTAGAGTGCGACCAATTTAGTCGCATATGTGACCTAATTTCTCAATGGTGCGACTAAAAAAAAACAAAGGTTGCACCGGTGCGACCCGTCGTTCGAGGGGAAAAAAACGAAACTCCGTGAGTCTCCCTGTTGTTCAACAACAGACACATATCAGGCCCATATCGTGGTCTAAACTAATCAGAGACAGTGAAGAGCGTATCCCCCCCCCGATTGGCCGTGGTCCAGATATTCCTGTATGTGTGTGAACGTACGTTTGAAAATGCACGTGATGCAGTCAGACAGAGACAGGTGAGTCCATCAGGTAAACAGTGGATGTAGCCGTGGATTACGAGAGAAGATGAAAAGAACGATTGACAGATTTTTCATTAAGAAAGATAAGTTAGGGCCTGATCGTGAAAATCATAACCAATGCTCTGACACGGAGCCAATGCACTGCTCAAGTGTCCCCCCTGCAGCTGCAAACAGATCATCAGATGAGGCCGAGATGATAATTAAGTTTAACGTTGCCTAAAATATTGCAAAAGAAGAACTCCCCTTCACTAAATTCAAGTCCGAAATAATTCTTATGAAGAAAAATGGCTTGAACGTAAACCCGACGTACAGCAATGATGTCGCGCGCACCCAATTTATAGGAGTCATCGCAGATACATTGAAAAAAAGACGTCTGTGCAAATTGTGAACAGTGCGTACATGGAATTCCTGATCGACGGAGACACATATATCGCCACAAAGGAATGCATCATTGTGCACGGTTGTATCTTGCGGAAAGGAAAACCGGTGAATATATTATTGAACACATTGAGGTCGAGCATGCTCATGCCCAAGGTAAGCCATGTCATGTTATGGAGCCTATGTCAATAATATGCCTACCGTCTCGTTACTGCATTAACCATAATATTCTGATACTTAAAATAAAAAAAAATAATTAAATAGGCTGCATTATAAACTCTTGATCTTAGTAGTAAATGGTATTATCGTTTTTATTTGTTTAATTAGGAATTAATGCTGCTTCAAAGAAAGCATTTGCTGCTCTTGGGGACCAAAATCAGTTTAAAGTTTAAATTTCAGCTCAGTAAAGCACTTTAAACACTTTTTCAGTAAGTTTTAGTTACCTTTCTTGTAGAATTGTGCTTCAAATAAAGAACTTTATTTTGACCAGGTTGTTAGTTAATCATTTACAAGTCAATATTGTCTATGGACAGTGATTTAAAAAAATAAATGAATAGATAACTAAAAAAAGTGAACTTGTGAAAATGGGGTGTTAAATGTGATGCGGTTGAAAATTTGGGTGCACCTAACGTTTGTGCTGGTGCACCTAAGAAAAAAATGTAGGCGCACCAGTGCAACCAGTGCAAAAAGTTAGTCTAGAGCCCTGGCCTGGCGTAAGCTTCCTGGGGTCAGTCATTGTGTCCTCTGGACAATCCGGCTGGGTTACACGGTTCAGTTCGTGAAACCCCCCAGGTTTCGGGGTGTGTTAGAGACCCCTGTCCCAAGGACAGGCGCCTCACTCCTGCGAGAGGAGATTGCTGCCCTTTTGACAAAAGGAGCAGTCGAGGTGGTCCCTCCAGCCAATGCAGAAAGTGGGTTTTACAGCCCGTACTTTCTTGTACCCAAGAGGTCAGGCCAATCCTGGATCTGAGGCGTCTAAATCGGGGCTGGGGCAAGTTCTGATTCAAGATTCCGCAGCATTCTGCCGTGCGTTCATCCTGGGGATTGGTTTGCGACAATAGACCTGAAGGATCCGTACTTTCTATTGGCCGTGGCCCGTTGTCACAGTCCCTTCCTCAGGCTATTTTTTGAGGGCCGTGCTTACCAGTACCGAGTCCTGCCCTTCGGCCTTGCCCTCTCCCTGCGCACCATCTTTAACCTCTTAAGCCCTAAGGCCTATTTTCCAAAAATCCTATACCTTCACTTTATAAGGCATTTCTTACCTTGAGAGTGAGGCGATGTGTCGAGGGGGTGGAATTGGTGGCGGAAGACATCACAGCACTATGTACGAAAGTTAGCTTTCTATGTATGAAAGTTTCTTGAGATATTTCACGAATTACTGACACAAGTTCAAGCACAAGCGGAGAGAATACCGAGCGTGTGAGAAGGGATGGAGAGATACTTCTGAGAGCGTCACAGGGTTTCTCTAACTTGCGCTACAGAACAGCACTTTCCACGCTATAAACGTTATTTCTTTTACGACACGTTGACTCTAACATTTGTTATAGCACATTATTGGTAATCTATAGAATAATGTTTCGCTCGATTTAAAACTGATTTAAAGTGTTTTAAGGCGTATCAGCCCCTTAAAGCACACTTTCTTCAAAGGGAGAAAGGAGTGCCAGGACGACGTCATAAAGGAGCGCAGCACAACATCTGACAAACAAATAGAAAATAGAGCAGAAATGTTTGTTATAGTTTGTATCTCGACTTTTTTCTTCGTATCTTGAAGCAAAAAAATTCCCGCGAGTCCTTTCATATCTCAAACATTTCGTGACTCGAAGCATTCGTATCTCGGGGTATCACTGTGCTTTGAAATCTACTCTAGCACTATTGCCACTTCACAATCTGTAAAGCTAACAACATTTCTCAACGAATAAACAAAAAGCATTCCACGCACAGTGCTCACCATAAATGAGTACACCCCCTTTACAAAATTAAACAGTAGCAGAAAGAATAACCAAAGAATAATTTCAAAACTTTTCATAAGGCAGAGTTTTATTGAACATTTATTTAACATAACATGAAATTAAGTTTAATTATTTAACTTAGATCTGCGATGGGCTGGCGACCTGTCCAGGGTGTACCCCATCCCTCGGCCAATGTGCTCCGGCAGACCCCTGTGACCCCGAAAGGGAATAAGCGGGTCGGAAAATGAATGAATGAATATTTAACTTGGATCACAATTTAAACAAATTGTAAAAAGGAATACACTGTTGGAAAATACCGCTTATTTTCCCTCCCAGGTACAAACCAGCTCTCAGGCGGCAATAATTTATTGAGAACAGCTAGATTAACATAAATGAGATAAATCAGCATGCTGGATGGAACAATGAGAAAACACTATTATTTTTTTCCTCTCTCAGTACCACACCAGCCCTGCAGGAGATAGTGAAACAACTGTCTGTTCTGGAGCTCTTCTGACCAGGTCCTCTGGTCACTGGCAATCCCCAGAATTCAAGACTTTATACAACTGTCCTTATACAATCAGTATTCTATGGCTTGAAATATGATGATAACTCACATGCCTCTCCCTGCAGGCTCTCAGTACAAAGATAACACTGTTTATGGTCGTCCTAAGGGAAAAATGGTTAAACATGCCATATCACATACACTAGTACTGTTTGGACATGGCTCATTGTGTCAAGCTCGGGCTAATTATGCATTTTAATGGAAGAATTCTGCTCTCCCCTCTCGAAAGACAAAGTTTTGAGACATCAGGGCGACGAGGAAAGAGACACGACACAAAGTTCATGCATGAACCAAGTACCAGTTTATTGTCAGTTTTTTCAGGGTTTCATACTGTTTGTATAGGTCAGGAGGGGCAAGAAAACAGTTCATATATGGTCTCCCTAGGCAGAAAGCGTGTGAGCGAGTGAGATGAGTGAAAGTTCACTGCAGCTGTCTCCTTATCTGAACTCTCCTGGTCTCTTACATTCTTTGCTCGGTCAGCCTGACCTGAGGCCTATCTGTCACATACACTCTTATATGCAATGGACAAGAATGAAATGAAGAGACTGGGTGTTCTGTATCTGAGTGTCTGTCATAATTCTGGATTTGGTATCACAGCATCATTGTGGGTTTTTTGATTATCAGTGCGAGAGAACATGTGAAGTCTGTGCTTCAGCTTCTCCGAAAAGCTGGCAAAGCTCTGGAGCGACAAATTGCAAATGTCGCTTCACATAAAATGCTTAAATAAATAAAAACGCTTAAAAACCCCCTAAAACACCACCATTTCTATGTGCATGCTCCACTTTCTCTGCCAGTGAATTCAAAGGTCTCTATTTTCACATTTTTATCTTGAATGATATAAACGTAACGTAACACGCTTCCTCCAGTTGTGGTCAGCTCGGAATCTATTTCCAAAATCGCATTGAATTTTGCTACGCTTAACCCATGGCGTCATGATGGAAATTCAATCGTGAGTGTCCTAACTGTTCATTTAACTGCATTTAGGACCAAAAGGATTTAAATGATCATTTTGCTACTATTTCTGCTTGGACATGTTACACCTATCAAATCATTCAATAATCTTCTAACCTGTTTATTACCTTTCATAAGCCCATCTGTAGACAGACGCCTTCTCTTTGGGGGTGAAATGTGTTTGGTGAAATGCAAACTTCACAGGATTTAGAGAAGAGGCTTTAACTTGAAGTTTAGTTTTTGGGTTTATTTTTTTATTTTGTTTTGTTTATTTTCTTTATTTATGAATGTTTCTTCAATCTTTACTTTGCTAATTATTTTCTAATGTACACTAAAGCTGTGAGAAGTTTATATGACACCAGTGTTTACATAAACTATGCCATTTATGTGCTTCAGGTCATGTCTTCCATCAGAGTGGAATGTGTCATCAAAGAAAGGAATGCAATTGGGGAGAGTCCTGTCTGGGAGGAGAGGGACTCGTCTTTGCTATATGTTGATATTACAGGTCGAAAGATCTGCCGCTGGAGCTCTCTGACCAAAACAACAGAGACCATTTCCACAGGTATGTCTGAAACATGTCTATGGGAAGACATTTTAAGGAATACCTTAGAACTGGGCAATATGGCCCAAAAAAAAACTTCTGATTTTATGAGATTTAATCATTTTATCAGAATTACTGATTGAATCAATCCCAAATTTATAAAACTAATAAAGCAAAGTTGGAGATTTTAGCTTGTTTCAAATAAGTGTGGATCATGTCAAAGTCAATGAAAGTTTTGCTCTGTTATATCAGATACATTTTTTGCAATGAGAATGACCAATAAAAGCTGGTTCTTTTGATTATGCAAGTAGGACGTAAAAGAGCTGCTAGGTGGCACTCATCCCACATTTTCATAGCGACTTTGCACAGGAAAAAAATAGCTCAACAAAAATCATCTCGTTTCTCCACATTTTTGTTAAACAGCTCACTTGTGATCAGCCACCAGTATACTGTATAAACCACTCAACATCCAGGATTCCTTCCATGTTGTTCTTTGATTTCTTCTCTGTTGTTGTCATCTTCTTCTTTCCTGTTTCCCTGTGTGGTGCGGAGTGCATCTGTAGTACCACGCACATCATCTTTGGGCAGGGAGTATCATTACATCATATATTTTCGATGCAGACAAAGATTTGTTTGAATCTCAGTTTGGATCATTGTGTAGAGGCCTTTAACCTGTTACCGCCCACGGGCCGTAAATTGACACTTATAGAAAGATTGCATTATTGCACCCGGTATTTCTAAGTAAAGTTTGACAAACCATGTATTTGAAAGCTGAACTTCTCTCATGATTAAGATGGTATAAAGCATTATAGGTTTAACACAGCACAGCGACAACAGACAATTTTTTACCGTGTCCTGTTCTGCTCTAAAGCCATCACATGGGGGAGTAGATACTTCTTTTGAGTCGTACAGTTTTGTTATCTCCACGGGAGTAAACATCTGGTGTAATGTTTCCTCTTCTGGATTGAAGCAGTGAATGTATGTAGTTATTTTCGACTCTACTGAATCGAAACATACCATTTTTGCCCAGTCTTCTTCAAAAATGGCTGGCAAAACAACTGGAAAAAAACCTTTTTATTCTTTTGTAACAAACAAAATGTGAATAGTTGTGGGTTTATGTTCTTTTTGTCATGGTAAACACGTTTTTGGAGTACCAGCTTGTATGCATTTCATTCGTTGGACTGCTACAAGACACTATAAGACACTTAAGACTAATGATTCAGTGGCTGTGTACCTGTAGAGACATCATAAAAGGTAGGCATCACCATTTTGCGTTGTTAGGACTCTTTACACAAATTGTAAAGACTGTTGTCACTGTGGTGTGTTAAACCTATAATGCTTTATAACGCCTAAATCATGAGAAATTCAGCTTTTGAAATGAAGTGTCAATTTCCAGCCAGCGGGTAGGCCGCGGGTGTCAAGGGGTTAAGAACCATGAAAACCATGAGTTATCTACTTCTGGTTGTAATACTATTGAATTTTTCTTGTGTTGTATTATATTTGATATATTATTGGATTTGTCTGGGATATTAAAACAGCAAGAACTACCTAATAACCCTCAGACTCCTCCCTTTTCTGCTGTAAGAATATCCAAAGCCAATCTATTTTGAATAACCGCATATCTAATATTTCGCATTTCAGTATTGATAAGTCCTAACGCCTCTTCAGTATCATTAGCTAAGGATAACATGCTGTAAGCTAAGCTATTTATTTTATTCAATGCCACCGTCATTCCACCTCCTAGAAACAAAGACCATCCTACATTCGCTGCCGGTGACGTCCATAGATTTGATAAAACATTCCCATTAAATTTTGCTATTTATGTCTCTCTTTGCACATGAATTTCCAGTCGGATCATCTTGTATTAGAACTGACGTACCTGTCAAGAGTAAAGCAGCATAACAACATCCTCTCCATTTTGATGATATGCTCTCGTACCACACACCCATACTGCAGCCGGAGCTGAATCCAATAATGAAAATGGACAATAAAAATCACCAGCTATTCCATTTTTACCCAAAATTGAACATTGCTCTGTGTTGTTCTTTAAGGTTATTTTATGTAACATTGCGAAAACCCTACGTCATATCTTCCCTCCTCTGAACATATATGCACACTTCCGCTTTCGTTGTTGTTACTTCAAAATTTAGTTGTGAATACATAGGTTTATCAGTAGAACAATTAGTTTGAATGTTGTCTAAAACCATTTTATTTTTAATTGCTTCTCCCATTAACGTTATAATAGCCATAGTTCCCTTTCAGTCGAAACGCAGATGCTGTCAAAGTTTTGACTATGGGAACTCCCCGAACCTGGGAGGGGCAGTATCAAATTTTCAATGGGCAAACTAATTTGCGAGTGTAGTTGATTAGCAATCAATCGCTCTGTAAGAGGAGAGCTTGCCTCTACACTCATCCTGCTTTCATCCTCTGAGGTGGTTCCTCTGTATTCGACTCTATTGTACGCTGAAATATCTCCTCTGATTCCCAGCAAGAGTCTGTCAGTGTTAACAGTTTTTTTCCTGTATCGTCCATTTTAGGCGATGGCCAAAATCTGTATCTCTCCTGGCTGTGGTGGATTTATCTCGTTGAAGGATGGTCACAGGAAATGTGTGGAGTGTTTTAAACACGCCTGCATTGCTCTTGTGAGGCGTCAGTGTTTGCACCACAACGCTCTGCCGAGCCGCACACTGAGGTACAGGAGGTCCTTTTTCGAGGAAGAAGACACAGAGGTTTCGGCTTCTGGTGCTTCGCTAACTCAGGCTAGCTCTTCCGCGCGCCTGATGTGCGTCCAGTCTGGTCAGCGGGTGATTCCGGTGTTGCTCCAGCTTCACCGGCTTCCCCGTATGATCCTGTTAATCTACTATCCATCACAGCATCGGAATGGGCGCCTTCTTCTGAGTCTTTGTGTTCGGATCTGCTACCCTCCAGGGTCGCAGGCGAACTGGAACCTGAAGTCATGGCGATACTCTCCAAGGCCGCGTAGGTTATCAGTTTAGAGGTGCATGATGAGCTAATGAAATTCTGGCAGGCTCCCCTGTCTGCAAGTTTCCGTAGCTCCACCCCCTTCGCCACTCTCCCGCAAGCTGCAGCTAGGGGATACACAGCGATTCCACAAGTGGAGCAGGCTGTCGCGGTACACTTGTGCCCCGATGGCTTTACCGCTTGGCAGGCCCGCCCAGGTGTCCCCTCCAAAGCCGGAAAGTTCTCGTCAGACCTGATGATGAAGGCTTATTCGGCTGCGGGTCAAGCTGCAGCTGCCTTGCATGCAATGGCGAATTTTCAGGTCTATCAAACCAAATTCCTCCGTGACATGCACCAGAGTGGTGGTGGCATTGAGTCTTTAGAAGACTTACGCTCGGCTATGGATCTTGACTTTTCGGGCTACGAAATCTGGCTGCTGCAGCCTCTGTGATTCCACTCGGGCTACTGCATATGCGACCAATTCAGCTATGACTTCGTTCTCGTGTTCCGAGTTGGGCATGGTGCAGAGGTCAGCTTCGAGTGTCTGTGACACCTCGCTGCCTCTCGACCCTGAGAGTCTGGGACTCTGGGCCCTACAGGTATGGCATATCCGGCCACGGTGGACCCCCAGCCTCTTCCACCTGCGGTGATGAGGACTTTAGAATATGCTTTAGCCTCTTCTACGAGGTTGAGCTACATGTGTAAGTGGGGGTCGGTTTTTCGAATGGTATTTTTGCCACCAGGAAGACCCCAGGACTTATCCTATCAGGGTCGTGTTGACCTTTCTCCAGGAATGGTTCGATTAGTCCCTTAAGGTCTATGTTGCGGCGATTTCCTTCTTCCACCTTCGGGTCGAAAGGAAATCGATCTGCAGCCACGACAGTGAGATTCCTCCAAGGAGCCAGATGGCTACGTCCCTCTAGGCCCCCCTCTGTACCCTCTTGGGACCTCTTCATCGCCCTGAGGGATTCATGCCCAGGGTACACTGTGTCCAGTCCGCGCCCTTATGCTCTATCTGGACAGAACCCGGGAGTTTCGTAACTCCCAGGAGCTCTTCATATGCTTTATCGACCAAGGCAAGAGGTACGCTGTGTCAAAGCAGCGGCTAGTGCATTGGATTGTGGAGGCTATCCAGCTGTCTTACCAGGCGAGTGATGTACCCTGCCCTCTAACAAAGCTGAGGGCCCATTCCACCCGCGGAAAACCCCATGGGTTTGTTGAACATCTGCTCCCTCATCACTAGCTCCAACACTGATGAGGGCTCTGGTCCGTGTGCCTTTTTTCATGGCTCCCTGCTGGTGGTTCGGTGACTTCTAGTCAGCTCTGCTAGGTTTTGTTGTAAGGTTTTGCCGTTGGGCCTGATCCCTACAGAACTTGGGTCCAGACT
Source organism: Danionella cerebrum (assembly GCA_007224835.1). Classification (NCBI taxonomy): domain Eukaryota; kingdom Metazoa; phylum Chordata; class Actinopteri; order Cypriniformes; family Danionidae; genus Danionella; species Danionella cerebrum. The sequence continues at coordinate 450,928 of SRMA01026552.1, read as the reverse complement.
TAGAGACCCCCCCCCCCCCCCCCATTGGGTGGCCCGGTCTGTGTATTCTATACAATGCCCTAGCAATTATCCCGTTTCCGTTCCCTCGCCCACTCAAGGTGGGGAACGATGGTTTTTCGATTCCGCCCCCTTTATTGGTAGCAGAACATTTTGCTCGCGGGTAGCCCTTTTCAGGTCTCGATGCGGTCTCTGCGCGCCCCTGTTCCACATCAGAGGTGCACTCCTTCTGGTTGCCCTGCTTAAACAGCAGAGTGTGACTCACCCCGTAATAGACCACAGCGGGGAAAATAAGTATTGAACACGTCAACATTTCTCTCAAAAAACATATTTCTAATCAAGCTATTGACATGAAATTTTCACCAGATGTCGGCATCAACCCTAGTAATGCACACATAGAAAGAAATCCAAACATTTATGTCCATAGATGAAGTTATGTGTAATTAAGTGAAATGGCACAGGGAATTAGTATTGAACACATGAAGAACAGGTAAAAAGGTCTGGCAAGCCAAGAAAGCAGCTGGAGTTTGTCAGTATTCAGAAGGTTAACCTGCCCCCTATTAGTGCAAAGTAATATCAGCTGGTATAGTCCTGATTGATGCCTTTTAAAAAGGTTTCTCACCAGCAAGGTGTTAGACAAAAAGCTTTGCATGATGGGTAAAAGCAAAAAGCTGTCCAAAGACCTACGCAACCTTATTGTTGCAAAACACACTGAAGGCATTGGTTACAGGCAAATTTCCAAACTTCTGAAAGTTCCAGTGAGTACCATTGGAGTCATCATCCGGAAGTGGAAAGAACACGGCATTACCATAAACCAGCCACGGCCAGGTGCTCCTTGCAAGATTTCAGACAGAGGTGTCAGAATAATCATCAGAAGGGTTGGGGCTGTTTTTCAGCACTGGTAGACTTCATATCATTGAAGGAATAATGACTGGAGAAAAGTATCGAGACATTCTTGATCAGAATCTGCTGTCATCTGCCAGGCTGCTGAAGTTGAAAAGAGGGTGGATCTTTCAGCAAGACAACGATCCCAAGCTCACAGCCAAGGTAATACTCAACTGGTTGAAGAAAAAGAAAATAAAGCTGCTAGAATGGCCCAGTCAATCACCAGACTTGAATCCAATTGAAAGTCTTTGGAAAGAACTGAAGATCCATGTTCACAGAACATACCCCCGGAACCTTGAAGATTTGAAGGCAGTTTGTGTGGATGAATGGGCCAAAATCACACCTGAGCAATGTATTTGACTGGTTTCTCCATACAGGAGGCGTCTTGAGGCTGTAATCACCAACAAAGGTTTTTGCACTATGTATTAAATAAATTTCAGTACGCGTGTTCAATACTTATTCCCTGTGCCATTTCACTTAATTACACATAACTTCCTCTATGGACATAAATGTTTGGATTTCTTTATATGTGTGCATTACTTGGGTTGATGCTGACATATGGTGAAAATTTCATGTCAATAGCTCGATTAGAAATATGTTTTTTGAGAGAAATGTTGACGTGTTCAATACTTATTTTCCCCACTGTATGTCCGGGCTAAGGGGCAGTAGGAGATTCCCGGTCAGGCGCCTGACTAATACCTAACCTTCAAAGCTTAGAGTCAGCCTGACTGGATGGACTCAAGGCATGGCCCTTTAAAGGGGGTTCCCATAGTCAAAACTTCGACAGCATCTGCGTTTCGACTGAAAGGGAATTTCTAGGTTACTTTTGTAACCCCGTTCCCTGAAGGAGGGAATGCAAAGCCCCCCGGCCATGTACTTATAGTCGCTGATCTAAGGTGCCGTTGAGGTAAGTGGGTTCGACTCCTCGGAAGAAGCAGAATGAGTGTAGAGGCAAGCTCCCCTCTAATAGAGCGGTTGACTGCTAATCAACTACACTGACAAATTAATTTACCCGTTGAAAATTCGGTACCGCCCCTCCTAGGCTCAGGGAGTTCTTATAGTCGAACTTCGACAGCGTCTCTGTTCCCTCCTTCAGGAATTTTACATTGATTTTGGTTAACAAGATAGTACAATAGTAGTTTGCTCTGTTTGTCATTCCTAATTCATTTGGAAGCATATCCAACAACTTCGGTTAAGTTTTAAATTTTCATGTTGAAGTAATGCTAATGCACATGCATGATTTCCTTCACATTTTATTTTTGCAATTTTAATTTGTCTAGAATCTTTTGATAATTTTGTAGTTTTCATAACTTCCACTATATTTTGTTATGTCAGAATCACTAATAATTTTATCAGGGTTTGGTATTAAATCTATTATTTGTTTTAAAAGCTGGGGAAGGAATTTGCTGAACCACTTCTACATCAACTGCCATCTCATATGAATCTGATGTGATTTGCTCTGTTACACACCAGAATTTACCTGCATCTGCCTTGGTTACTCTTGCCAGAGTAAATGTGTCCAAGCTTCCATTTTTGCTCTATGAAGATCCACCTGGTCTATGACTAACCAGTAAAGGAGATGTACTGTACTGCACCAAACAGAACTCCAATCCTTTGAATCACAAGGATGTTTGTAGAGGTAATGAATCCAAGGCCATATGTTACCTTTGTTGATGTATCCGGTGACACATTCTACCTTTCCTTCAGATCCCTCTTGCAGTTAACGATCATTTAAGTCTACCTCCCTTGTGAACCACAAAAGCATAAAACTGATCCAGGTCAACTTAAACTCCATGACTGGTTATTGATACCTGCTGTGTGTGCTCCTTCAGCAGGCTCCAGAACCTTTCTGCAGTGACTAGCGTACACCCAAGTAGCTCTTTCTGCTACCTTAACTGCTGTCGGTGTTGTGAGAAGAATTTGGAATGGACCTTGCCAGCGTTTAGATCGCCAGTTTTTTCTTTTGAAATCCTTCACCGCCACCCAGTCTCCGGGTTTCAGATCGTGAAGGTCCACCTGGATTGGCTCTGGTAAAGCATCTGTCTCTTGTCTGTGCAGAGAATTTAGAACAAAAGACATATTCGAACAATACACATGCATTTTATCTTCACATTCACATTTATCTTCACAATTTTCTAGGAAGACCTGAAGGTCCAATGCCAGTATTAGCTGGTCTCCCCATCAATATTTCAAAAGGACTCAATTGTGCCCGACCTCGGATTCTTGTTCTCATATGCAAGAGCTCTAGAGGCAGAGCCTTTACCCACCTGAGCACTGTTTCCTCATAGCACTTTGCTAACTTGTTCTTAAGAATTCCATTCTCCCTTTCTACTGCACCTGCTCTGGCAGGATGATAAGCACAGTGATGTTTCAGATCAATACCCAAGTACTCAACAACCATTTTCTGTGCTCTGTTCACAAATGGAGTGGCATTATCACTGGAAATCCGGTTTGGTATTCCCCATCTAAGAATCACCTCAGCAAGCAATGATTTTGCCACTGCACTTGCATTCTGTTTAGTTGTAGGTAATGCTTGAACCCATTTTGAAAACATATCCACAATTACTAAACAATATTTCTTTTCTTCACTTGGTGTTAACTCAATGAAATCCATCTGCAAATGTTCAAAAAGTCTGTTTGTTTGTGGGTGAGCAGCCTGCATCATCTTAACAACTCTCCCTACATTATTTGTAGCACAAATAACGCATCGTTCACAATGTTCTGAGAGTATATAGCAAAGCCCTTTTCATACCCATACAAGTGTTGTCTCAAACTGTCTATCATTGCCATTTTCCAAGGCATGATCTTTCCCATGTACTATCTTAGCCTTGTATGGAAACAATCTCTTAGGCAAACATGGTTTTTCATTCGGCCCAGTCCAGATGCCCTCTACCTACCAATGTACAACCATATTTCTTCCATGCCTCCTTTTCTTCCAGGGAAACTCCAGATTGCTATTCTGCAATGTCAACTATAGGCATACACACCTTAGTCATGATGGGAACAGACATCACTTTTCTTGCTGCACTCTTTGCTGCTGCATCTGTCCTAGCATTTCCCTGTGAAACAAAATCTTCTGCACCAGAATGAGCTTCATATTATATACATACACTTCCTTGGGTAACAAAATAGCATAGAAAGCTGCCAACATCACAAATCTTAGGAATTACCTGAAAGCACATCACCCAACAGAGTTCGCAGAAGTTTTGAAGTTATCCAGAGCCGCTCATACTTCCAGTCAGGTGACAATAGCGCAGGCCTTCGAACGGGTAACAAAATATAAACGCGACAGTTTGAAATGGTGCACGCTGACCGACAGTGTCACGAGATACATCGCTAAGGAAATGAAGGCTTTTTTATTAATCTCATGATTGGGATGCGATGGGAATAAAATCAACGGGAGCGGGAACACCTTTAATATATAATACTTTTCTGTGTTTAGCAATACAAATAAGATGCACTGATTTTTGTAAATATTTCAGCGTGTTAAAACACGGAAGTCCAAAGAACACGTTTTTTCCGGGTCGGCAACAGAAGTTAACCCTTTAACACCGGCGGCAACAAAGAGAAACAGACCTTTTGCCAAGATAATCGGTAAAGATAAAGGTATAAGCATTGTCCTAGTAGTAGTAATAGGTTTGTTAGTTTTAGATGGTACTATTTTTACCTGGTTCTGTCCATGATTCTTCTTCCGCATTCGTATAAGTGCGTCTTTTTTTCCTTATTTACAAAACACTTGTAAATAGTGAAAGAAGATGTTTATACCATCGTCGAGAACACAAACAGCAACAGCAGGGGGTGTGTCACCGTTTCAATCCCAGTCGTATAAAAGTTTTTAACACAGGGTTTTTTCCCAACAATAATGTTGTTAAATATATAGTGTCATTTTTGACATTTTATAAATAGACTTTATATAATATTGCTTTAAAACTGGTCATGCTCTTCATTCCAACAACATATTGCTTCATTAATTTATTTTTATCTTTTGCTATTTTTGTATAGAAACGCAAGGGTTTCTTTTGGACAAATCTGATGTAGTAAATTTATTTATATATTTTTATATTTTTTTGTATATATGTTTATAGAGATTTTTCTGATGAAGGGGGAACCTCCTGTGGCAAGGTTGGGCTCTACAATATTACAGGAGGAAAAAAAACTGGACCTTTTGTAAATAAAATAACCTGTAAAATCGACACTGAAAGCCTTATTCAGACAAAAAGTTATGAGTTGATGCACAATAGGTTGAGGTAAATTTCTGTAATCTCAAAAATCTTGTTTCTGTACATTTATAGTTGTTTATAAAGAGAAGCTTGATGAGAATTAAAATCCTTTTTTTATTATTACACACTGTTCTGAGCATTTATAATATAAAAATAACTTTTCATAAAAATATCAGCGAGAGAGAGAGAGAGTCAAACAGCACAGAAAACCAAAAGAGTACTAAAGAAGCTTCTATATTGATGAATCACAGTGAGAAAACTGACAAGAGTAAAGAAATTATTTGGCACCAAGATAATTTTTCCCACTACAGTTCATTCACTGTATTTAATTCACCTATGAAAATAAATTATTAATACTTCCATTTCTGAAAGCATTCACATTTTACAGCATTTTTTTTTCAACCTATCTAAAAGTTTTGCTCAGTACTGTATTTCTTAATAGTAACATTCATATTTTTCAGAGCATCTTGTTGGATCTGTGGTTCCACGTCAGTCTGGTGGGTATGTCATCGCTGAAGGAACTCGATTTGCATTTGTCGACTGGGCAAAACGCTCCATCACAAATGTTGCTGAAGTGAAAGAAAAACCCAACACCAGATTCAATGATGGGAAGGTAGATCCTGCTGGGAGGTTTGTTGCAGGTACTGAAATAGAGAAATTCTATCATTCTCTTTTTGAATACACTGTAGGTTCCTTTACAGTCAATGCTGTATGTCGATGACTTCAACTTTGTGAACGATTGACCTCGGAAGACGGACCGAATATATAACGGGCAAATTGATTTGCGAGCATAGGTGATAGCGTAGGTAGGAGCGAACGGACTGTAAGACTGTAAGCCACCATACCGTGGCACCTTTGATCCTTTTAGGCAAGCCTGTTCTAGTGTCTCTCGCAGTTTTGTTATCTATTCTATCCATTTTTCATGACATGATGAGCAAAACTTGCACTACTCCTGGATAGCCACCTGTGTCTTGACCAGACAGAGAATGCCTCAGAAGACTAAGCATTTCTTCTGGATGCGCCTGTGTCTCTCGGTGGCCTCTTTGGTGTCTTAGTGGATGATTGAAGGTCTCCATGATCAGTAAGCAGGTGGATGGTATGGGTGAATGTCTGGTTCCATTCTATTAGCCAGAACCCTCTATGCCTGTCACCACCAGAGAGAGTGTGCCTCCACGATGGTCCAAACCTCCATTGACTCGATCAAGGAGGACCTCTGCATAGTGGAAGGCACAGTCAGCCTTAAGCAGACAAGAGACTCATAAGCAGACAAGAGATTCAGCGACAGCCAGACAGGTGACCCCAGGCAGGCCCTGTCCGCGAGCACGGCGACAGAGCCCCTGCCACCGGCGCAACCGCAGGCCCCCCCGGTAGGAGTAGGGTGGATCAGAGACCAAGAGAGGACGCAGCAATGATGGCTATTTATTAGGGCTGGGCGATATGAAGCAAAATATATATCTCGATAAATTTTTGTTATATCTCGATATACGATATATATCTCGATATCTTTACAGGATTTAAAAAACCTACTGCAAAAAAAAACCCTACTGCAAAAAAAAAATAATAATACAAATGTCAAAGTCGTTTTTTATTGAAGCTCAGAGGTGCTTCTGCAAATTTTCTTTCAGAAATCCTTGTATACATATTGCCTTTTCATTCAAAAATAAAACAACTAAAAAACAGGCAGTGCATAGGAACAAAGTGCTCCTGTAACATTTAGTATATAAACAAAATCCCTGATAACATAAATAATAATTTAACTGTAAAATAATAAACATTGCCTTCTTTTCATTCAAAAATAAAACAACTCAACTCAAGCTCATCTTTGCAGGACCTCTGTTGTAAGAATGTAAGTAACCTTTTCCAATTCAGCAGCAAGCCGCGCTCTCTCTGTAGTGTACAGTCGCGGGAGTTCCTGTCTCGAAAAGTAATGCCGACTGGGTAAACTGTATCTGACTGGGATCAAGTGTTTTTAGCATACGTTTAAAGCCACGTTGTTCAACGACGGAAATGGGTGCCATGTCCACCGCTATGTGAAATGCCATGAACTCTGTGATGCTACACCACCTTGCGCTCTGTCTTTCATATTCTACACTCCGCGTTATAGAATTGTGGAGATTAGTTGAGCTTTGGTTGGCAGCAACTTTCACGGCATTCACGGCAGTAGACATCTGTCTGTTGTTCGTCTGACGACTTAAAACCAAAGTATTTCCATATAATGGAGCCAGCTGTTCTTTTTTTGCAACAAGTTCTGTAACCTCCGGGCTGGTTGCGGGCGCCGCCATGTTGATTGAGACGACAGGCAAGGGGAGGGGGAACAAAAGCAAGGAGGCGGGGACGAGCGCAGCACAGAGAAGGCACACAAGCAAAGTGGCGAAAATTAAATATAGACATTATATCGATATGTACGATATGCCAGAATTCATATCGAGTTTAAAAAAATATCTATATATTTTAAATATCGAGATATCGCCCACCCCTACTATTTATTATAAAGATATTAAATAGAATAAATGCTTTGTTTCTCACGCATGCACTGTCCTATAAGAGTGGAAGAAGAAGAGGCAGGGCTTTGTGTTTGACATACATTTATACCTTGGGCGGAACTGACGCATGAGGTTGTGCTCTTAGCTTTTCTCCTCCTCCCACTCAACAATAAACCCATTTCACATTACCTTTAACTAATAAAACACAAAAATGTACTAACAAATGTACTAACCATATGTCAAATTAAAATGATAGTATAAGAAGAATAATAAGTGGATTTAAGAACTAAAGATTTTTAAATGTCTCTAAATGACTACTAGATGACAGTATAACACTATTAATGATATGCTATTGTTTAATACTTTTAAAATCCATTACATTCTATGCCATCACAATTTCTGCTTTTCAATATTGGGATCAAAGGAAATTGGTTGGGAGCCACGAACTGGTGGTGACATTTTTTCAGGAGGGCTGGACACCTACGGCATCCTAGGCCCCCCTTTCCTCTTGAGACCTCTCTGTCGCCCTCTCTGGCTGCAGATGTCTCCTCGAGCTCCTGAGTCAGCAGATGCACATCCTCTCCTTGAGGACTGTAATCCTGCTTGAGATCTTCATGCATTGTCAAAAAGTCTTGCCTGGAATTTGGCCCTGAGGATTCCCTGATTACCATCAGGCTCAGGCCAGGATTCATCCCCAGCTCTGGTCAGTTCTCTTCAGGAACCAGATGGTGACCTTGCAAGCCCAGCTTTGGGAGGAGGAAGAACCAGCCCATGGTTCCTATGTCCAGTTAGCCCTTTGAGTCGACCTGGACAGAGCATGGGAGTTTCACAACTCTCAGCAGCTCTTCAGAGACTGCGGTCTCCAAGCTGCGTTTAGCTGGATTCTGGTTGCTATTAAGCTTGCTTACTAGGAGTATGAGAAGCCCTGCCCTCTTCACTTGATGGCCCACTCCACACGCGATAATTCTACCTGTAGATTTTGGCTAGGGAGCTCTCACTCACCAACATATTTAGAGCTGCGGGTTGGTCAACACCCACCACTTACAAGGGTTTACATCCTTGACCTAGGCTCTGTTCCCTCTCTGGTTCTGAGTGGTGGCAGCTACCCTTAAACAGTGTTTAAGGACAAAAAGAGTTCCCATTCTGGTGTGTACAACTGTTATTGCTAACCTTTGCTTAAAGCTTAGGGCATATAAAGGGGCTCCCATAGTCAGAGCCTTTGACATACATCTACGACATGGACTGAAACAAAACGTGTGGGTTACTAGTGTAACCCCGATTCCCTGATGAAGGGAACATAGACCTATCCCCTTGCCATGCCCTTCAAGCAACTGATCTGAGGTGCTGAGAGGTAATTGGGTTCGGCTCCACTGAAAAAGTAGAATGAGCATAGGCTCCTATTTGTATTTGGTGCGTCCGTCTCCCAAGGTCTATCCTTCCCATAGTCGAAGCCTTCGACATGCGTCTATATTCCCTCCTTCAGGGATAGGGGGCTACACTAGGAACCTAGACGTATTAAAGGCATCTTTGAAACAGGGAACCAATGTATTGTATTTTATCTCAGAGTGCTTACACACCACTAGTTTATTTAATTTGCTTCAATTCTCTGCAGATTTCATTCTCATTCACACCACTCTCATAGCTCTGGTTCACTTTAGTTGAAAAAACATGTAACATCATATGGGCCCCTCATTGGTCACAGGCATCCTTGTAGATGTTTCCTTGACTTATAGGATATAATGAATGAGCCTTATGACCCTTGCCATCTTTTACCTTATCATTTGTCGCTTGGTAATGAGACTTGGATTACGAACCACTCCATGTTTGACCGTGAGCTGCCATGATAAACACAGCTTTGTACATGGACACAACAAACCCCTACTGCCCTGCACAAGTAAGTACTGTGGCTGTATCCACTTAAAAAGCATGTGATGTTTTCATTTGTGTTTAGTTCAGATCAGAGTTGGATCATGTTCTCACCACAAACAAACCACTCAAGAGTTTGTTTTTATTGGTACCACAACCTCCGGCTCAAGCAGGTCTCAGATTGCTTTTTAGTCTGACTTTTGGTTAAATTTTTAGTTTTGGATGTTGCTTTCTCAACTGCCCAAATGAACTAAAAGAGAAAACAAACACTAGAGTGAATGAATCAAACTAAACAAGTTTGGTGTGAAAGCACCCTTAAATGCCATTTGAAACTATTGAGACATTCTCCAGGTAGACAGTTTCTAAGGTTTAATCCTCATCAATCCTACATCACCACATCACTATTAATTAACTTTTATTTGTAATTCATTAAGGGGTTTATTGGGGTTATTGTTAGGGATGCACTTTTTTTACGACCGATAACACTTCTTGCTTCTTGTAGCCAATGCCGATAAGTCATCAAGCTTTGAAAGCTGCCATGCCCCAGTTAGCTGATATACTTTTCACAACTGTGTAATTTCTCCTTCTCCTTAACTTGATCCAGGAACCATGAGTATGGAGATGAAGCCAGATGTGGTGGATGGTGCTCTGTATACCCTACATCCTGACCACTCTGTTGTCCGTCAGTTGGACCGAGTGCATCTCTCCAATGGTTTGGATTGGTCTTTGGATCATCAAATCCTCTACTACATTGACAGTCTGGCGTATATGGTGGAGGCCTTTGATTATGACCTGCAGACTGGAACTCTGTGTGAGTATGATTTTACTGTATTAGTTGTTTTGTTGCATTGACTGAGTTAGGTTATAACAGATGATTTGCTGTGGCGACCCCTAAACTGGGAACAGTTGAAGGTAAACGAAGAAGTTGTTTAGTGGTGGTTTACACTTTATGGCTGTATTTTTTATTTAAGTCTATGGGAGTGTTGTCCAAAATCCCGGTACTTTGGTGCCAAGTTACAGTACCAGAAATGGCAGGGAAAATCATAAGTTAGAAAAGGAGAGAGTGGCTTTTTTTCTTTTCATTTAAAATTATTACCCTGTTTTTCCTATAGTTCTATACTCTGGAAAATTACTAATTTGAGTCATATCATTGTAATTAAATGCAAATAAAACAAAACATATTTGTTTTTTCCATTAATATGCATTTATGAAAATGAGACACAAGAGAAACAAATAAAAGTGCAAGTCTCTGTGTGTAAGGAAGTGCTGGTGGACTTTTTGACAACACTGAATGTATGTATGTATGTATGTATGTAACAATAACAAACAATACTATTTGTGCAGACCCAATATTGTATGGTCAACTTTACAGGCCATTTTCTGTCTATTTCACTTATTAAAGCAATCTCTTTTTGGCACATTGATACTTTACATGATGTACAGAATACAGGAGCTTTTTGGTGGCAATGTCTGCATTTTCGCCTGCCGGTTGTGCTGTCCCCTTGGATGCACTGCAGTTTGTGTGAAGAGGTGGCAGATGTGGATGGTCCATCACCAGAAGAGGAGGCAGATGTGGATGGTTCTGCATTTGGGGGTTCAGTGTGGGAAAGCTGTAAGACAAGGCTCTCTCTGAATGCCTTCTGGGTCATTGTCACTGTCTTCACACGAAGATGAAGACTCACTATAAAACAGAAAAAAGTAGTATAAAAAAACTGTCCATTTATAAATACACATACAACAACATGAATTTATAGGTATGCAGTTATGTAAAAATATAGAAACTTGACTTAGTATCTCAAGTTGAGTTTATACAGTGCTATACAACTAGTATACAAACATTTGAAATAATTACACTATAACCCAACTTTACTTTTATTGCCAAAGCCGACATAAAAAACATCAACTTCAGGATCCAATCCTTCTTTAAAATAATCTTCTTCCATAGAGTCCACACTGCCATCACTTTCTTCTGAACTCTCAAATTTGTCCTTTTCTTTATCGCTGGAATTGCGCTGAATCTCATCTAAAATATCCTTGATTTGCAAAAACGTCTTCTTAGAGGCCATTGTGTCGCTAAGATTAACAGCCGATATTGAAAAACAACGTCTTCAAAGTTACTCTGTGCGCTCTTGCTCGCCTGCGTGCATAATGCTGCATAAATGAAAGCAACTTCTCCCTTTACGCAGCCAATTTCTTCTGTGGTAATAGAAAAAAGCTGTGGCAAACTCTATAACATTTGAAAGCTCATCTCCTAGGCTAAATGACCCGTCAATCTTCTTGGAGTTTAACTGCGATTAGTTGGCGGCTCACATGTGTGAAAAAACAATGACCCACGTTGACATTTGCTTTCAAAGGCTGGCCAGTTCTTGTTTACTGGCTTGCTTATTGGCCAATCCTTGTCACAGACTTCTAAAAGTGGTCTCAAAATGTTCAGGAGACTGTACTGAGTTGAATCCTACTTTGCTTGTCGGGTTTCTTCTAAAAATGACCGGCAAAACAACCGTAATTTTTTTTTCTATTGTAGCAAACAAAAAGTGAATAGTTATGCTTTTATGTCTTTTTCTCGTGGTAAACACGTTTTTGGAGTACCAGCTTGGATGCATTTTGTTCTTTGGACTTTTACAAGTACAATGGTATAAGACACTCGATGATTCAGTGGCTGTGAACCTGTTGAGACATCATAAAATGTAGGCATCGCCATTTTGGTTTATTAGGACTCTTTACACTACAATGCTTTATATCGCCTGAATCATGAGAAATTCAACTTTCAAATGATACATAGTTTCTCAAATTTAGCTTAATAATAGTGGGTGCAATTATGTGACCTTTCAGTAAGTGTCGATTTCCGGCCTGCGGGCGTGTGTTAAGGGGTTAATAAAACACTAAAATGTACTAAACAGATAAGTCTAAATAAAATGATAGTATAAGAAGAATAGAAAGTAGATTTAAGAACTAAAGATTTGTAGTTAAAGAACGCTATTCTATGTCTCTAAATGACCACTTGATGGCAGTATAACAATCAACGAGACACTATTGTTTAAAATCCATTACACTTACTAAACGGCAATGAAATAATAATAATACATAATTATAAAGTTCTATGCAATCATGGCATATTTTGTTTAATTTATAAAAAGGTTTACCTTTATAAATAAAGATTGAGATCCGTTTTTCATTAAGATAATGGCCATTGAAGTAGTGTCTCAATCAAGAATTGTGCATCCTCACAGTGAGTATATTTCAAGGCCACTTATGTCATAATGCTGGGGGAAGGCCATCTCATTTTACCAAAACTCGAAGGGTCAATTGCGTTCTACATTCATTTGAATTTGGAGGATGCATCACGACTAGGGATGAGCGAGTACAACATTATCTGTATCTGTTAACCATATGAATTATCTCTATGTGTATCTGTACTCGTAGTGGGCGGTGCCTAACCCGGAAGTGGGTGGGATTTAACCTGGAAGTGGGTCATGTTTTAACCGGTATGTTATTTTAAGCATGCAATTGATATGGGTTGATCAGAAGTTGTTATATTTATTGCTGATTAGAAAACTATTTACCGGTACATGACCGCATCAGCATTTAGCTTCAGATCAGTGGTTTTGATCATGATAACAAATGAACTATATACAGAACAAGTTTTGCAACAATGAATACAACACATGCGAATGCAATTATGAAGTAAAATGTAATGAACAAGAGTTTTCATTTCATCATAACTTTTTTTTAACCTTGAGCAGTGCTATTTTTATTTATTTTTCTGGTTATTTTTTTATTCCCTTACCAGGTATGTGTGAGTGAGTGAGTAAGAGAGGGGGGAGGGGACTGTGTTTCCTTCTGACACAGATTCTTGCTGACACTCCTCTGTCACACCACACCCCTGACACTTTTCTCCATCCACTCCAACCTGCCTGCTCTTGCCTCTTCACCTCTTTTCAACTCTCTCGTTCAAACACATGTATTCTGTCTTACTACGACTGACTTTAATTCCTCTTCTTTCTAGAGCTGACCTCCAACTTTCCAGGTTTTCCTCCACCTGCTCTGTGCTCTCACTACAGATCACAATGTCATCTGCAAACATCATTGTCTATGGAGATTCCTGTCTGACCTTATCTGTCAACCTGTCTATCACCATAGCAAACAAGAAGGGATTCAAAGCCGATCCTTGATGTAAATGCCATTTTTAGGCAGGGAGCATCATTGCATGAATGTTTTCCTTCTCAACATCCTCAAAATGCCACACTGTCATACACATTGTATTGAAAGATTCTAACCCAGAGGTAGTCTTATCCCCTACAGTACTGTATATTTGCATTTAATTATTTATTGTTAGAAGGTTCTTTTTTTACACCAGGAGAAACTATGGTTGAGGTTCGAAGGGTTGAAGACAAACCTCACAGTTCGAGGATCTGCTGCAGTGAAAGCTTAAATAAAATCTCCTCAAAAGATTTCTGGTCAAACTTTTTGTGTATTAGGGTAATCATTGTATTTGTTTGATTTTCAGCCAAACGCAGGATGGTTTATAAGATGGAGAAAGAAGAAGGGATCCCTGATGGCATGTGCATTGACGCAGAAGGCAAACTGTGGGTTGCCTGCTTCAATGGAGGAAGAGTATTGCGTATCGACCCTCAGACAGGTGTGTTGAATGACAAACTCATTTTAGTTTCATATAAGCCATTCCACCAAATGGCTGCCAGTAGCTTGTTATTTCAAAACAAATTGGTTTATTTGAAGTAACTTTTATAAATGTTTTATTAGATTTATAATCACAAGTTGGGTGCTGCTTTTCCTTGCTACGACAGCTCTTGTTATTCTTTATATAAATAACAGAACTGAGTTTTTAGCAAACAATTAACAAATACATGCTAATACATGCCACATGGTGCACATGATTATTGTTGGTATGGATGGTTATTTACCAAATATGTGCATTTAACTAATAAATGTTTGTAATAATTTGAGTAACAGGGTAATATTTTTTTTTAAATGACGCTTTAAGATATCATCACAAAAAAACATCAAATATGTTAATATGAAATTGAGAGAATTTACCTCTACTATTTACTAAAACAGTTCATAGTATTTGTATTTATGAATTGGGGGCACGGTGGCACTTCCAGATAGAAAGTTGCCAGTTCGAGGCTCACCGGTGCTTGCGTGGGCTTCCTCTGGATTTCTAAAAACTATGAGAATAATCTAAATTCTGCCTCTCTCAAAATGTGAGTTGGAGATATGCATTAATGAAGGCTCATGCATGAGTCCACTTGATGTTATCTATATAAAATAAATCACGTCTTTCTTTAGGTACACGGATGCAAACAGTGAAACTTCCAGCTGAGAACATTACTTCCTGTTGTTTTGGAGGGAAAGACTACAGTGACCTCTACATCACTTCTGCAAGTATAGGCCTGGATTCAGATGCACTGGCCAAACAGCCCGAGGCTGGGTGCATTTTTAAGGTACACAGATTATTTGTTCCTTGTATCTAATAGCAGAATATATTTGCCAGTTGGTCACCTTCAGCACATCCTATGTTTTATTCTTACTCCAGGTGACCAGTTTAGGGGTGAAAGGCATCGCACCATACTCCTACACTGGATGAAAGCAGTTTAATCAAATCATCGTCATTACTTTTTAGTCACCGTTCTAATCAGGCATCAGTGACTAAGTTGGATCTGATGTTAGAATAATTATGTGCCTAATTTCAAATGAATATTAACTATTCAAAATACATTTTTTTATGAATAAAATAAAACTTGGATTAGCATTGAAAGAAAATTGAAGCTTTTCTAAATTTGTTTATATTAATTCTGTAATCTTTGCCTGTATATTTCTTTAAAGGGGACCTCAGATGAAAATCATATCATTAATCCATCACAGAATTAAATCTTTACCACAAGCCATTGGTAAATTGTTGTGATGTAACAAAACCTAAGATCCCGCCCAATACAAAGGAATATGAATAACTAGTCATCATCTCTGGTGGTTAATTGAGCCATTTTCCCCATGGTGAGTTAAGTGATGATATTGTGCTACAAGTCATTTTTTATCCAGACTTTGTGAAGGGCTATCATCCTGAAGTTTAAGCTCAAGGTGATTGCAGTGCCAGACTGCAAAACTAGTGATTTTGAACTGAGCTGTAAAAATAAAGATGAAACAGTGCACAAAGCTCACGATTTGGTACGTACCATGGGTTTAAAAATAATTATTACATTTATTTTTTTTTATATTCGAACAACAACAAGAAATCAAGACTTTCCCTTGGTTCTAATGACTTGTAATTGTTTTTGGAAATTGTCATTTTTAAAAATCAATCACATGAACAGATTATTGGCAAAAATTATGGGCAAATTCACTTTTTTTATAAATCATACATCATGACTCATCAACAAAAATGTCACTACACAAATAGGATTAAAAATTGTATCAAGGTGGGTATGAGCTTCATGGCATCAAGCGGATTAGTTTAGGAAGAGAGGGATTTAAGGCAGGCAAAAGTTATGGGTTCTTAGGGGTCCTGAAACAAAGAACAGATGTCAAAGAAGGCACAGAAATGTGCTCATGTTTCTTATGTTGCCTTTTGCTTAATAATTTCCGATAAAACAATTGTGACATTTTTGTTGTCTGTTCTTTTGTCAATCTTTGTCATATTTGTCATCGAGGCTGCAAAAACATTGACGGCGTCTCTTCACAGCACTGACAATTCCTCTAACTTCCTCTAACTAACTTCAGTGTTTGCTGATTGGATATTTACACAAAGGACATGCATTTCTTTCCCTGACATTTTCCTGTTCACATTCGTAACTGATAATAATACATACAGGAGTTAATAAAATGATGAACCGAAAAGCCACATACTGAACATAGGAGGGTGTACCGAATGGTTCGGAATAAAATCGAGTAGTGTTGCGTCTCTTGCAAAAAAGTGTATTGTTTATAATGTCTTTAAGCTGGTAATCTGATGTCCCCTTTACATCAGATTTTTCTCCTTTTCACCAAATTTCAAGTGAACAGAGCAAGTGAATATTTTCATGTGATTTCCTTTTTTTCTAGGGAAAGTCTTGATTTCTTGTTGTTGCTCAAAATATAAAAAAATGCATTTAAATAATTTTTTTAACTCAAAAGTTTCACTTTTAATCTCAAAAATTCAACTTTTTTTATCTCAAAATTTTGTCTTCTTAATAACAAAGTTCAAAATCTCATTTTTCTTCCTTCCATCTCCAAAATTTAGACTTCTTAAGTCAAAATTTAGAATTTTGTATTTTGAAGTTTTTACTTTTTATGCCATTTTTTTAATCTGGCGGAAATTATACTATTATGGGGGAAATTATCATATTATGGTGGAAATCATATTGATCGCCCAGGACAAATCTCTGAGCAGTCCATCTCTGAGCAGCTGGAGGCTAGGTTCCAATACTTTGATCTGTGTGTTCTATCATTGACTCTATTACAGTGAAGGTGAAAGCCAAGTTAATTGATTTTTTGATAAACATTACTTGTAACCATAGCTGTAGAAAAAGGAGATTATTAACTTTGTTATTTTTTCTTTGTTGTAAATAAGGTTTTCTTTTTGTTTATATTAAATGTTAAAGAGCTTTGTATATCGTTTTGTATCAATCACTTAAGACAGACGATACTGTTTGAGAAATAAACAAGGTTGCTGCTGGAAATTGTCTTTTGGTCACTTGCATATGTTCCTTGAGGAAGGGGGCAGCTGAGCTTAAAGCACAGAATCCCAGTAATGATCTAGAGTAGGGGTCAAGCGCCAGATTGTACAAGAGAAACTAGATAAAATACAGAACAACTAAAACAACCTTCTCTTTCAAAGATATTTAATACCATACATAGCAAAAACATTTTTTTATTTCTACTGCCTAATCATTGAACATTAATCAAACAAACTGTGAGTGTTCAGGTTATAAATACCATTATTTGATGCATTTCTTGGCTAAAGAAAAGTTGAT
The DNA here is from genome assembly GCA_007224835.1 of Danionella cerebrum. Taxonomy (NCBI): domain Eukaryota; kingdom Metazoa; phylum Chordata; class Actinopteri; order Cypriniformes; family Danionidae; genus Danionella; species Danionella cerebrum. The sequence continues at coordinate 433,510 of SRMA01026552.1, read as the reverse complement.
CCTGGTGAAAATGTTGCCAGTTTTTAAGAATACTAAAGAACCTTTTCATGTTTTTATGGCATATCTCTAAGTCATCTTAGGAAAGTCACAGAGACATGGGGGTTGTTTTATTTTATTCGTATTGACATGGGTAACATATTGTAATGTCACTGACCCCTCCTAAGCAACCAGACTGGTTACCAAAGCAACCAAATATGCATATCTCTGTCTCAGCTTGAGATAATCATAGAGACATGTGTGTTGTTTTATTTTACTCGTATTGACATGGGGAACATTGTGTTATGTCACTGAACCCTCCATAGCAAACAGACTGTTTACCCTAGCAACAATGTTAGCACTTAAATATCTCAGCTGGAAAAAACTGTAGTAACAGTGGTTTATATCAATCAAAGCCTCTCCCACTGGTTTATGCTTTAAACTGTTTAAGACTTTTAATATTTTTAAAAACAGTTTAAAACTATTATTAAACAGTTTAAAATGTTTAACTTATTTAAACATTTTTACAAACTTTAAACTAATTAAAATTTTTAAAATTTTAAGAGCCAACATATTGTTAATATTATTATTCTTCCGTTTCTTCTTCTTCTTGTGGTGGAAAGGAGCCCTCACCTTGCTGAGAGAGAGAGAGAGAGAGGGAGGGAGGGAGGGAGAGAGAGAGAGAGAGAGAGAGTCTTGAGAAAACTGACAGCACAGAAACTAGAGTGTAAAAAAGAAGCTTCTTTATTGATGATTCACAGTGAGAAGACCACCAGTACAGAGAACAGCTTTCTCAATGTTAACATGCAGTTTCTGGAGCCCTCGATTTGTACCATGAAGACCATCTTCCTGTGCGTTATTCATGTCCTTACTGTTAGATTCTTACGGATATGGGATGGATATGGGATGTTGGATGCCAGAGTTAGCTAGGGTGCTTGGCCTGGTGTTTTGGGACATGGAGATATTCATCTTCTTATCATCTTCATATCATGAAGCACAGGAGCATGGCATTTCAAGGAACAGTACACGATTTTAAGGTCGGGTTGAGTGGCATTGAGATATGTTTAAGAAAAGAAAGAACAGGCTTACAAAATCACAATGAAAGTGTCTACATGAAGAATAAAGAAATCAAATTGCACAAAGATCATTTTCCCATTACATTCCTCTCTCTTCTACAGAAACACATATGATTGGAAAAACAAACACATTCACAAATTATTTTAGAAACCTTATACCAAAAACACATGAGATTATTATTTTTCTGAAACCATCAAAATTCACTTAAAAGATTGCTGAATCATCCTTAAAGGATAAAAAAATAGATAAAATAAAGCAATAGAAAATGGTGAGAGAAGGAAAAAAATGAAAAACAAGCTAAACACTAAAATCTAAATTAAAGAAAGCTCAAATAATCTCAGAAACAATGGGCAATAAATTGTGTTGCAACTGGGGTTGGGTCAATCAAATCATGTATTTCTCTCAATATTCTCAGATAAATACTTAAACGATCAGGCAGTGCATCATTCTGGTCATTAATTGAATTGTGAATCGCAAGATCAAAACTGATAGAAACTGGATGTTAACAGGGAACACTACATGTGGTCCAGTACATCCATTCATCCCACATACTGGAGGTCATGCAAGGGGGGAAAAATCAAATCCTAGAAATCCTCCCATATTTCTGCTAAATGTTCGTATCTGTAACAATCTGTCTCTAGTTGCGCGTTTCTGCACTGGCGTGCTCGCGCCCTTTCTCTCTCACCCTTTCGGTTTTCCCGTTCTTGTTTGCCTTATGGTTTCATGTATAGTTCCATCTCGTCATCCCCGTGTCTTTCTAGTCTTTATTTTTTTTTTGTATTTCTCGTGTCTGTTTCCCTCGGGTGTCCCCCGTTTTTATTTATGGTGACCCACCTAAAAATAAATGATTCAAAATCCGCAGCTATCTGATTTTCTGCTTTAAATTGTTCTGAGACCCCTCTGGGAACCCCAGTCCAGTCATAAACATGTTGATCAAAGGAATGCTCCTTTTATTGATCCTGTAAAAATTTGGATTATTACTTAATTTGTGTGATAACTGCCCAAGCTCTCCAGCTGGAAATATATGGAAGGGCATCAAAAGTTGGACCAAAGCACAACTTCCATACCACTGAGGAGGCAGCGTCGATCTCAACTTCTGATCTCCACACAGCCATCACAGGTCAGCTCTGGAATTGGACTGATTAATAAACCATGAATTCAATTAGCCATTTTTGTTAGTGGTTACATTTATCATCTGATAACACCAAGTTCCTTTAAGTATAAACCTGTTCTACCTTCATGCAAGAATCAAGTTTAGTTTCCAAAATAAGCTATTGCAAAAGGTAAGAAATCAATTTTGATTATTGTGTTCTGAAATTTTGATTTCACTTCTATAAAGAAATGTCCAATTGAATTAGTTCCAGCTACATAAGCTCCCATTGAATAAATTCTCTGGTAATAATCAAATTCTCACTGAACATTGAAATCATTTGAACACATTAATCATTTTACCATGAAGTCTATACTAATGTTAAACTCACATAGGAAAAAAGGCCAGAGTGAGTTTTTAAGAGTTCAATGGGCTCTAACATGGGTTCTGAAGGTGCTAGAGAGGTGCTCTTTTTTGGAAGGACCTAAGGATTTTCAATCTAGAGTATTCAGTTGTTTGGAGAAAGTGTCATGTGGCCCAAACGATGCAATACTTCAATGAAAATGCATTGAAATACAGCATGAGATGAGTCCTTGTAGGCCTTATTCTTGTTTAAATGACACTTGCACGTAAGATTGATGTGACAATATATAAATAAAAAAAAAAGTAATATTTATATGAACTATGACCGAGGAGAGTTGAAAGGTCAGTATATGATGTGCTACGACGAAACAATTCAGCAGCGCAGCAAAAATGAGACGACTGACTCATAGAAAGATCATTTAATATTCAAGGTAAAGGTTATTTTTTACCTCTGTGGAAGGAGCTTGTGTTTGCATGACGACTGTGGCAGTGGTGGCCAAGCGGCACAACATGGAGATACATTTCACGACACCATCTCAAAACTCACTCAGAGTACAACATACTGGTAAACCGCACACAATGCCAGGCTTCCCAATAACTGAAAGAAACAGACACCAGATTTGGTTTCCAGTTCAAGTTTAGTTCAATGCATTTGTAAAATGTAAAAATTGTGTATGTTAAAATGTTAACAAATAAAAAAAATGATCTTAGCTCACTTTTTGTATTTATATTATTTATTATTTGTACATTGGACATTGTGATTTCCTTGGACTCTTGTAGAAGTGAACATTTTGAAGTGTTTTGAACTTGTATATTTTTTTTCTTCAATTTAAATTACACTTGCACTAAGACAAATCATAAATATAAAGTGTTGCATATAAATATTTATTTGTTTACTACCTTGTTAATTCATTTAATTCATATTCAGTGTGAGAAATAATTCACATGATCAGTGTCTTTGCAGAGATGAATATCCTTAATTATTAATAAATTTAGAAGAGGGTATCAAAATGGTAGCCCTTTGCATTAATCAGTACCCAGGAAGTAGCTCTCGGTTTCAAAAAGGTGGGTGATCCCTGTGCTAGAGAGATCAATAAGTACTCTTTATTTTCGTAAGGACCTAGGGAATCTGAATTTAGAGTATTGAGTTGTTTGGAGAAAGTGTCAGACCGTGAGGGTCCGAACGATGCGATACTTCAATGAAAACGCATTAAAATACGGTATAAGACGGGCTTATAATAACGATATCAATGAGGGCTTATAATGAGCCCCTTAGATCCCTGACACTATTTCCAGAGTTTGGTGATGATCCAATGAAGCACTGATTTTATATAATTTTTTAAAATGCGAAACTGAGTGTGTTTTTAAGAGTTCAAAGGACTCTAATTAAGGCTAGGAAGGTGCTAGAGAGGTCAATGAGAGCTCTTTTTTTTCGGAAGGACCTAAGGAATCTGAATGTAGAGTATTGAGTGGTTGGAGAAAGTGTCAGGCCGTGAGGGCTCAAACGATACGATATTTCAATGAAAACGCATTCAAATACGTATGAGATGGGCTCTTATAGGCCCTCTGAAGGTCCCAGCTAGGTCATTTGTGGCTCAAAATGACCCTCTTAGAGATCTGATACTATATCTAGAGTATGGTGATGATCCAATGAAGCATTGATTTTATATGATTTTTTAAAGGTGTAAAACTAAAGTGTGTTTTTAAAAGATCAAAGGCTCTAGCATGGGTTCTGAAAGTGCTAGAGAGGTCAATGAGGGCTCTTTTTTTTCAGAAGGACCTAAGTAACTTGAATCTAGAGTTTTGGTTTTGGAAGCCTGATGTCCTATAAGCTCTCTGGTGCTAGTAGTGCAGGCAGTCTTCGTGTTAACGGTCGGACAGATGGTGTGCACTCTATGTAGATGGCCCACCACAACAGGGATGCAATGGCAATCTGCAATTGGTGGATGTTTGGACTCTGGGTCTCAGACACGAGGAAAGTGGTGGGGGCCCAGGGCGGAGCACAAATGGTACTACTAGAGACAGATTGTTACACTTTTATGTCACAATGGGACAGACGCTCTTCAAAGATGCTGGAACCTTTCATTGCCAAAGGAGTTGTCAACGAATCAAGGCCCAATTGATTACACTAATCCAGGTAAGTTGAAATCATTACATGTTTATGTTCAATTGCAATATAAAATAAACATTGTGGATTGAATTTAGAAAAATATATATTTCAGGGCCACCAGTTGATTGTTCTTGGCAGAAACACATTTTCTTCTTTTATTCTGTTTATATTTAATCTGGCCTTCTATCTAAAGGTCATTGTACACTGAAGTCTGGCACTTTCCTTGTCTTTAAAACATAGACATCCTTTAGAAAAGAGACACAAAAACTTGAGACATTAACATTTGTTCATGGTCAAACAAATGTGGCCTTAATGCACTAATTTGCATCATGCCATCCACAGTATGCATTAATTCACTAATATTCTGTTGACCGCAATGAAATTTAATGTAACTTGTCTCTGGCAAGACAACAATAGGTTCGTTTATGTCAATTTCATTCATGCAACTATATTTAAGGATGACTTTATTAAAACATTTTCTTTTTACTCTCGTCATGCTGAACTTTTTGATGTGATTTTATTTTGATAGGATCCATCTGCATCAGTGGACAAAAGGAGAGAGGTGGTTCTCAGATGCCTTATTGAGTACATTGGGGAGAGCCAGGGAGACCTCATCAGTGACCACTATGTATGTGTAAGAATATAATAATGCCTTTTTCTGCACGTTTTAAAAAGTGTCCCCTATAAACATTTCAAGAATGAAACAACTAGGCCTATTTTAACCCAAAAAACATGCCTACTAAATAATGTGACTTCTAACTTCTAAAGGAACAAAGAAAATGTACCCACACCATTACACCACCACCAGCAGCAGCCTGAACCGTGTTAATGCAGGATATATCTATGCTTTCATGTTGTTGACACCAAATTCTGACCCTAGCACGTGAAGCGAATGTCGCAGCAGATATCAGACCAGACAACATGCTTCTAATCTTCTATTGTCCCATTCTGGTGTAGCCTCAATTTCCTTTTCTCAACTGACCACCTCAAGATTTAACATGTTGTGTGTTCAGAGATTCTCTTCTGTATGTATAGTTTATGTGTTTTCTTCTCAGTACAGTTTCTTCAGAATTCAGCAACCTTACCAAGCACTTTGTTAAACAAAGTTAACTTTGTTTTCCTACCTGTCTGATACATTGATCCTAATATTGACCAATTCACAAACGTTTTTTTTTCCCGACCATTAGGGTTGTGATAAAACTGCTGAGCTGTCTAATTGGCCCCTCAAGATCTTCAAATTGCATCAGAATACAAAAATAAGAATTGTAATCTATGGAATACTTTTTGCCACAGGTTTAGAAAGTCTGGCAAAGGCATGCTATTTGGACTGATGTATGCGCTTGACCTGAAATATCCCCCAAAACTGGTCAACACATTTGAAGTGTTTCAGAGGCTCTTTTTGGGTTTAAATTCTGTACATCCAAAGCCTTCAGCTACGTTCATGAGTCTCTCCAAGAAGCTGGCTTAATTTGTAACATTTATGTGTGGATGTATGTATTTTAGTATGCATGGGTTCACATACTTATGCTTGTATTTTGTGTGGCATCTTTTGTGTTTGTGTTGGTTCTAAGTTCATGCACACAAACAGGTCTACAGCTGTCATGCATACGCGCATACACACATACATCCATGAATAGACACAAGCGTATGCTTGAATTTTGTGTGGCATGTTTTTGAGTATGTGTAGGTTCTAAGTTCCTGCAAACAATTTATTTTAGTTAGACTTATTTTCTTACTGGGTTTATATAGTTTTAAAATATTGTTTATTAGTTTTTCATTATTTTTAAAAATTTACTTGTGTGGAAATTTTGAAACTAAAAGTTTTTGCTTGAAACTTTATTGAAACCTGCTTTGGTCCTTGTGTAATAAAAAGTATTTAGGTGTTGCATTAAATAACAAGTCAAAGAAGTTTCACACACATACCTTTATACAAAGGGTTAACAGTGATCTCACTGTCATCTCAGTAATAAGGCAGTGGAATATTTATAAAGAATCTTTAAAATCTGGTCCACGTGTATCAAATGAAGCAATAATCAATATTTAAGAATATTTCAAACTCAAGTATTGGTAAAAAAAAAAAAAAAAAACTTAAAATCTTAAAATTCTTGTGATTATTTCCAGAATAAAAAAATTAACCACAGGCTGGTTTCTTAAAAGTCAAAAAACATATATATATAAAAGGAGCCAAATGAGACAGTTTTTTGAATGGCTCTTCAAAGTGAACGGATCCCAAAGATCCCGCTCCCTCCAAAGAGCCGTAAATCCCATCACTAGTTACAATGCATTAACATTAATGACCTGCCTGATTTCTATCCATTGGTATCATACATTCTTGATGGATTCCAAGTCATTCCACTAAAACACAGTATTGTGGAAAAATAGTGCAATTGAAGCCCTCTTCTTAGTGTAAATTATTTGACATTAATCTGTTACTTGATGTATGTTCCTGCTCCATATGTACTGTATATATTTTCTGTTTTGATTAAAGGTACCATTTTGTCGTATGCGCAAATATGACTGACTCAGAGCAAAGCTTCTTACATGTCACAATCATGGAAGTCCTACCACAACTTCAAGCAGTAAACAAAAACATCCTGGAAGAGCACTTGCAGTCCATTGGAGTCGAGACATATGACGATCTACTCTTCGTAATGGAGGCTGATTTGATGACAGCATTAAGACTTGCCTGGAAACAGAAATGTAAGTAACTATTCAAATTCAAAAGTAGACATGGAGATTGTGAAATATTTTAGTGTGAAACAATCTTATTTTTTGTGCCATCTGGAGACCTCACTCCAGAGAACAGTCCACCATCATCTGTGAAAACCTCACTCACCCATTGACTCTCTGTTTCACTGCAAAGTTCATCGTCAAGCTCCTCTGGCAGCCCAGAACTTAACAGACAGTGGGACTTTAACTTTGAAATTTCATGGAGTAAATTTCCTGAGGAACTGATGCAGGCTTTAGAGAGGGGGAAAAGACCTGGTTCACATGGTTCGGAGTGTTGTGACTGAGATGCTGCAAAAATACCCTCATGTGGGCAAAAAGCATTCAATAGCCGTTGCTACAAAATGGTGGTAAAGTATCCCCATTCTCTTCAAGATGTTTTAGAGGGTGATAATATTGGAACAGGCTACCATTCCCTTGTCAAACAGTTGCAAAATAGGATTGAAAATGTGAGGCACACTTCAATACCCAAAATAAGAAAGAGAAAATCTCAGACCGATGACTCGGACCAAAACAGACGAGATTCCAGTAAAAGAGCAGCAATGCAGGACACTTATGGATGCATTAAATGGAATGTTAAGTTTCTGACCCTTGAAGAAACTCAAGAGAGCCAGCAGCAAAAGATGGAAAACCTCAAAATGATTTTCACAATGCCAATCCAGAGGAGGTTAAACATTTAATGAAGTCCACATTTTACACACAGCGTCAGCATGTCAACCAGGGAAAAAGTCTTAGAGAGGAATGGCCCTTTTTGTTTGATGAACTTGGCATGCCAGTCCACTTCATGGAACTCACGGGGGTTGACCTGAAAGAGAAATTCTCACGAAACTTGGATTTAAAAGGAAAAAGGCATCTTGACTACATGACCACAGTTTGTTGCAATGTTTATAGAATTTGTCATGTAGGTGCTGGACTTATTACAATAAGTTGTTGAATTTTTTGTACATAGGACAGTCCTGCTATTCCTCGACAAGATACATGCTGAGTCTGGATCGGAACCTTGTCAACACAAACATCTCCACCTTCATTTCTGCATTGTGCCTCATGTTCGGGAGCTACTACTGTTTTAATATTTACTACCCATCTGAGCTTGCATCAACTCTGGAGTTTCTTCAAAGGTGAATAAACATGGCTCACTCATTTCTCACACCCGTTACTCTGAGGCCTGCAGTCCAGCTCAGAGGTCCAGGTCTAAATTCAAACTTTAAGTAAGGCCAGAACTGAAGGCTGAGAATCAAACCCAGAGCAAGAGCCAGCCTCGAAGACACTGAGTCAAGGGTCATAATGTTTTTTTGTTCTTTGTTTTATATTTATGTCAAATGTTTGAAAACTACTATTTTTATTATTTGTATTTTAAGAAGTCTTTTCTGCTTATCAAGGCTGCATTTTTGGTATTAACAGTACCAAAATGCCATTACATTACGAAGTGTCATTAAAAACAATAGCTTTTCCATTTTTATATGTTCCAAAGTGTATTCCTGTTATAAAGCTGAATTTTTAGAATGGTTTTTAAATTGTAAACATACATTCATTCATTTCTATTTTAGCTCTACATGGAGTTTTGTTTATTAAAGCGCTATATATTGAATGAATTCAGTGCACAAATGGTTTACAAATGTGAATTAGGTTTTGTGAATTGTAAAAAAAATTGTACCTGCACAAAATGGTGTTTGTGCACAAAATTCAAATTCAGTTTCATAAATGATTGTACACAGCCATATTTTCAACTAGAGGCACTTGATTGGCTGATGCGCATTTGAAACTTTTGTCATGGACAAATTAAAATTTAATCCACAAATGCATAAAATAACATCCGTACGTTAAACAATGGTTTTGTAGTTGAAAATATGACCATGTACAATAATTTTTGAAACTGAATTCGAATTTTGTGCACAAACACCTTGTGCAGGTACTTTTTTGTGTTTTTTTTTTTTTGGTGTTTTTTTTTTTTTTTTGAATTTACAAAACCTAATTTACATTTGTAAACTGTTTGTTTTAAGTTACAAAGGTTCACAAACCACCTGTTAAACTCTGTTAATGAGGTGCTGTTAGTTTTTACTTAAATACCTCCACAATGAGTATTGTGTTTATTAAAGCAGAATATACTTTTTTTAAGTCACAAAGGTTCAAACTTTTTTCTGTTTGTTTGAGAAAATGTACTTTTAATTTATGTGTGTTGTTTATTCTAACTTTGTGGCAGTTTAATAAATTTGTCATGTTATATTTTGCTCTCGTGTCTTTTGTCAAGATTTACCACAATAACTTCATTATTAAAACATAAAAGTACAGAATATAATGCTTATATTTTATGTATAATATACATAACATCTCCAATTAAAATACACAGTTTTTCTGTTCTTTTACCAATTAAAACAATTTTTTGTTGGATTTTTCCCTGTTAATTATATCGTTTATAGATGCACAAAAAGCAATTATTACATATAAAAAATACGATAAATAGTTGTATTTTCAAAACTGTTTTGTACATAAATGTACAGGTTTTTTTGTAAATTTAATAACTTTTTAATGTGATTCAGCTGTGATTTCTTTCCCCGTAAATCGGTTTACATTATGTGTCCGTAAAGTTATCTACGGTGCTGCAGTATTTTGTACATGAATTCACAGACCGATAAAGAGGACAGAACAGTACAATAAAATTAACATGGTCTCAGTGTCTTTTTTTTTTCTTTCCAAAAGCCCAGCCCAGAACATCAGGAGGATAAAGATGAAAAATCACTTTGCTGTGGTAGAAGACAAAAATATAAAGAAAGAGAGAAAAAAAAGAAAATTGTTATACATTTTTAGGATAATAATAATAATAAGAAGAATACAAAAAAATATAAAAAAAAATAGGTAAAATACAAAATATATACCTATACGTACAGATATATAAATAAATATTTATATAAATTATGTGAAAAAAAAAAACGCGGTAGTAGGGTATGCCAAATGTGTAAATCAACCTTAATCAATCTTAAATAGAGTCTAATGAGGTCAAAGAATCAAAAAGTTCCAGAATAGGGTTCCATGTTTTGTAAAATTTAACTAATGAGCCCTGGATATTAAATTTAAATTTTTCGAGAGAGAGGAATGACATAAGATCATTCAGCCAGGATGCAGTCGGGGGTGGAGTCGGACAATTCCAATGTAACAAAATGCATCTTCTAGCGAAGCAAATGAAATAACATCTTTTTGTTGCCTTGAAAAAGTAGATGAAAATGCAGAAACTCCAAAAATAGCGACCATTGGGCATGGGGGAAGAGAGATATGTAGAGCTTTTGAGAAAAAAAAAACCCAGTATGGTACTAATTTAGGGCAACTGAAAAATGTATGGGCATGGTTAGCTGGAGAAAAGGAGCACCTATTACATGAGTCATCGGTCTCTGGGAATAAATTATGAAGTTTAGCTTTAGTAAAATGTATTCGATGCAGCACCTTTAACTGGATTAAACTTCACAGGCAGAGGAAGAATTAACTCTAAAGAGAGCTTCAGACCAGAGATCCTCAGAGATATTGAGGCCTAGCTCTTTCTCCCATGTTGACTTCAGGTATCAAAGGGATGACGATCTAGATGAAAGCAGCATGGGGTAAATAAAAGAGATAGAATTATTTCCTATTGGAGCTGAGAGTAAATTCTCAAGCAGTGATTTCTCTGGCATTAAGGGAAAAGTAGGGAAGTGGGTTCTCACAAAATTGCGAAGCTGAAAATATCAAAAGATATCTGTTGTTTTTAAGTTATACTTAAATTTTAGGTCGTTGAAAGTAATAAGTTGTTCGAAAAGAGATCAGAGAAGCAGGCAAGACCCTTATCACTCCATTTTTTTAAATTATGATTCGACTTAGATGGCAAAAACAAGGGATTATTGCAAATAGGACTTAGAACAGAGGGTGATTCTAACTGAAAATGTTTTCGGAATTGTTTCCAGATTTTAAGGTTGATGGCACAATGGGATTTATCGTGGTTGGAGAGAAAAAGGGGCATAGACTAATGCGGGGAGAGAGAAAGAAATGCAAGTGGCAGCTTCTAGTGTGCACCAAAAGTATTAAGGACACTCATAACTTCATCCACACAGCCCATAGGATCCTGAAGATATAGCAGCAAATCATCTGCGTATAAAGAAACTTTATGTTCTCCCCTGCGAAGATTTTAGGCGACAGAGAGCGGTTCAATGGCCAGGGCGAAGAGAAGGGGGAGAAACCAAACTTTTCCAAAACATGAAATGTCATTCCATTCTACCCGGTCGAATGCTTTCTCCACAGCGAGGGAACTAATAATTTCAGGGGTTGCAGACGAAGCTGGGTAGAATATTGTATTAGGTAAATGTTGAATGTTTGAAGACATCGCCGTCGGCGTCGCCGAATAAACCCAGTTTGGTCATCAGATATAATATTAGGGAGACATGAATCTATTCGCCCTGCCAAAACCTTTGCTAGAATTTTTATATCTGTGTTTAGTAAACTAATAGGCTAGTAGCTTCTGAATAAACTAGGGTCTTTGTTTTTCTTTAATAGTAGAGAAATAGAAGCTTGATTTAAAGACTCTGGGAGACAGCCATGTTGCTGTGACTCTTGTAAAAATCAATAGGAAAACCGTCAGGCCCTGGGGCCTTATTCTTCTGCATAAGGGAAAATAAATAATTTCGTCTAATTCAATAGGTTGTTCAAGGGTTTCCGCTGTGTCTTTATCAATAGTGGGTAAAGTTAAATGTTCAAAAAAAAGTCTAATTGTGAAGAGTGTGGTAAAGAAGGCAAAAAAAGACAGATTGATATTTTCAGGGTCATATACCAGACTGTTTGAAAAATCATCAAAAATTTGAGTTATATAGCGGGATGTTGATTGGTGTTTAAGCTGGGAAGCCAAAAGGCGACCTGCGTTGTCTCTGTGCTCGTAGTAGGTGGCTTCAGTTCTTTTGATTAAATATTCTGCTTTATTTGTCGTTAACAGGTCAAAGTCTGTTTGCAATTTTAAACGCTTCCGCTTAAGATCAGGACTGGGGTTACTAACATACAGCCTATCCACTTCCAAGATGGAGGAGATAAGCTCTTGCTGATGGCGTATTCTGGTTTTATTTAAATGTGCAGTGTAAGAGATGATTTTGCTGCGAATAAAGGCTTAAAGTGTTTCCCATAATAGTAAAGCAGAGACTGTATCGGTTTTATTGGTTTTAATAAAAAAATCTATGTTACTAGATACAGACTTGCAAAAATCCTAAATAGCCAAAAGCTCTGAATCGGGTCTCCAAGAGGAACAACTTCTACCTGCAGTTGAAAAGGCAATATCTAGCAAAAGGGGGGCATGGTCGGAAATAATAATAGCTGAATACTCTGATGAAATAACAGAGGGAAGTAGTGTTTTATCTAGAAGAAAATAATCAATACATGAGAAAACCTGGCGCACACTAGAGAAAAATGAAAACACCTTGTCAGAGGGGTGAAAAAAGCACCAGGGATCAACACAACCTGTTTGGTTCACTGTTTGGTTCATCAGTGAGACTAAAGACCTTGAGGTTGCAGACGATTTTGTGACAGATTTATCAAGATTATTATCAATGACACAATTTAGGTCTCCTCTTAATATGAGATAATGAGTGTCAAGATTTGGGATCTATGAATAGAGCTTGGCATTAAAAAAGGTTATCCCAAATCAGGTTGTAAACGTTTACTAAAAAAAATGGTTTTTGAAAAAGAACTCCACTGACTATAATAAAATGTCCCTCTGGGTCGGAAATAACTTGGTCCACCTGAAACATTACTCTCTTATGTATCAAGATAGCTGTGCCTCTTGACCTACTGTTAAAACTTGAATGAAAAACTGAAAACCTGACCAACCCAAGGCCTACGTAGTCTTGTATGATCTCTTAATCACAAATGCGTCTCCTGAAGAAACATAATTTCGGAGGAAGGGGTCTTAAGATGGAAAAATGCTTTGGAACGTTTGATCTGACCCCCTAACCCCCGCACATTCCATGTAACAATTCTAAATCTCAGACTAGCTCCCCCCTTAGCAATTACCAAAGGGTTATGCATCATTTTTTTTTTTAAATGAAATTGGGAAAAACTGAATAGAAAACCAGGGATACCGCATATTTAACCTTAACCGCCAAAACAATACATTATTCAAAATTCAAATATTCATCAGCAAAGTATTCAACAAGAAGCGATCAGTTCTGACAAGTGATCAGTTCTGATGCTCATCCAAGTAAACATGGTGAGTTACCAGAAAGAGAAGACTTGTCACAGCTGATTAAATAGTGGAGTTGGCTCAAATGAACTTAAAACCTAACCCTAACCCTAACGACATAAAGAGCAAATAGCAAAAAGGACAGGTTAACCAACCAGCAAAGCCCAGTAAGTCATTCAGGAAAGTTTTGACTGTAAAATCGTTCCGCAGCCTCAGGGGAGTCGAAGAGATGCTCCGTACCGTTGTGTGTCACGCGGGGTAGATCATACCAAGTCGAACGCCGCGTTTATACAACAGACCCTTGAAGTTGTTGAACGTGGCCCTTTTTTTTGCAACTGAAGCAGAGAAGTCTTCATAGAATTTAAGTCTATGTCCCCTGTACATGATCTCTTTCGTAGCCCTCGCCCACTTAACCACAGTCTCCTTCTCAGTATAGCGGTGAAACCGCACTATTATCGGGCGAGGGTACGTGCCCTGCCAAGGTTTAGGTCTCTGTCGAGCTCCGGTGAGGAGGGGAGAGCATCGCTGAGAACATCGGTTATAGATTCAGACATGAACTGCCTGAGGTCCCTTCCTTCGATATCCTCTGGAAGGCCGAGCACACAGATGTTCTGTCTTTTAGACCGCGAAACGAGATCCTCCATACTCGCTTTCAAGGCGACGCTCTCCTCGGTCACCGATGTCAGCTTTGACTGGAGACCCATGATCTCATGCTCAAGATGCGTTATTCCATCACTGTGGTCGGTGAGGCTGATCTCCATGTCAGTTATGGTTGTTGTTTGAGCAGCCAGCGTGGATGCAATAGATGCAACAGACGAATGAAGATATTCTAAAGACGAATTGAACAGCGTTGTAAGTTCGCTGGTGATGTTTTTTCTGAGTTTATCCAGTTCGCTGGCCAACTTGTCCACCGTCAGCATAGTTGAAGCGTTGTCCACCATGTTGCCGCTATTTGGGCCGGGGCAAGATGTTTTGGAGTTATGTTTAAGCTTACCGCCCGCACGAGCACCTCAACGCATTGATAATAAATTGCCGGGGACTAATCTTGTCCGTTAAAAAAGAAACCAACAACTAATAAGGTGTTATGTCAAAGAATTATGAAAATTATATCGGAGTCCTGATACCACGCGTCTCTCCTCTACATCGCGAAACCGGAAGTCCCACGGTTTTATTTACTGTGTAGTTTTAAGGTCCCCTGTTTTTTGGGGAAATGCTTGTTTTTGTTGTTTTTTCTTTTTTCTTTAATTAATTACTAAAAAAAATTTCAAACAGTGTGTCTGTGGTTTCTTTACTTAGTGATTTGCATTTTATATGCTGCATACTCTATTTTCATGTGCATAGTCCCATGGGAAACATGTTGGATGAAATTATTTAAGTTTTTTGGTAAAAAAAAATTGGAACCGGGGTGAATTTATATTAAGCATACATATTTTCATGTGCATAGTCTTTTGGGAAATATTTTTGGGGAACTTATTCCAGTTTTTATAATGTGTCGCAAATGATCTCTTAAACAGGTAAAAAAATCATATAAAATCAGTGAAAGGAGATAGAAACTCAAAATGCATTAGAATTGGGGTGAATGTCTACTAAACATAGTCTATTTTTATGTGTGTGGGTTGATGGGAAATACTTTTAGGGAATTTATTTCTACTTTACCATCAATGTATTGTCAAATAGGAAAAAAATAAACATATAAAATTAGTGCTTCATTGGATCATCACCATACTCTGGATACTGTATCAGGGCTCTAAAGGGTAAAATATAAGCCCTCACAGGGCCTACAGGGACCCATCTCATACTGTATTTTAATGCGTTCTCATTGAAGTATTGCATCGTTTAGGCCCTCACGACTTTACACTTTGCCCAAACAACTAAATACTCTAGATTCAGATTCATTAGGTCCTTCCGAATATAAAGAGCCCTTAATGATCTCTCTAGCACCTTTCTAGCCCGCCCTAGAGCTCATTGAACTCTAAAAATTCATTTTTGCCTACGTGTGTTTTACACCTTTAAAAATTCATAGCTTCATAGCATGATATAGCTTGGACCTTCAGAGGGCTTGCAAGGACCCATCTCATGTCACTTTATAACCTTTAAAAAGTCATATAAAGACAATGGTTCATTGGATCATCACCTAACGTCTGGGTTCCCCAATATAGGGAACGGAGACTTTAGTCGGGATAAGACCGACTTAATGGGAGCGAATCCCTGTGAGAGCGACAGACCGAACACTTTAACGGGCAAATTGATTTGCAGGCGTAGGTGATTTATTAGCAATCAGCCGGGTATAAAGGCGGGCATATCTTACGCTCACTATGGATTTTTCAGAGGAGCCGGACCTACTTACCTCCCGGCATCTCAGATCCATGACTTCTGGGGCATGGCAGAAGGGTAATGTTAGGGTTACGGAAGTGTTTATTTTCCCTGCAGCACATCCTGTAGAGAATGATGCACCACGTGACTACTCTGTTGTACGATGCCGCCTCAAGTTTAACTTCATACAACTTGATGAATGTTTTATTGCTTCATTTTTATTTTGAGGATTCGAAAAACGAGCATAAAACCCAATTCGAAAAAAGCCCAATTCGAAACTTTAGATTCAAGTTCCTTAGGTCCTTTCGGAAAAAAAAGGCCTCATTGATGTCTATGCAGGGCAGCTGCAGCTTGACCCGCCCGCCGAGCTACGGACCCTCGCAGGCAGGGGAGCTTGCCAGAATTTCGTTAGCTCGTCATGCACCTCCGGGAAGAATGGTACTGGCAGTGGATGGGAAAGAGCATCCTGGCCAAAGTCCTCCGTGACATGCACCAGAGTGGTGACGGCTTCGAGTCTTTAAAAGACTTGTGCACGGCTACGGATCTGGCTTTGGGCTACAAAATCCGCAGCGCAGAGTATTCGCCACACGATGTCCACACTCATGGCCCAGGTGTCGATGCTGAACGAGGACCGTAACAGGTTCCTTGACGCGCCAGTCTCCCCAGATGGCCTCTTTGGCGTCGCCGTGGATGACTTTGCCTCGAAGGTCTCCACGATCAGGAAGCAACCGGAGGGTCTGGGCGAGCTCATAGTGCCGTGTCGTAGCAAGTGCGGTTCCACTACGCTCGACGTGGAACCCCCTCCGCCTGCCAGATGCCAAAGAGAGTGCCCTCCGTCATGGTCCAAAACTCCGGCCAAAAGCCAGAGGAGGACCACTGCATGGCGGAGAGAACCGTCAACCTCAGAGGGTTCTCGACAGCAGATGAGGGCTTCTTCCCGTAAGAAGCGCCCCTGAGGTTGGCAACTCGGGAAGATGTGAGATCTGCCAGGGTCTGTCCATCAACCCGACTCCCCCTGGAGGGGGGGGGCACCACACACACACCTCGCTACCGACCTTCGGATTGGCGGCACCCATCATGTTAAAGACAGATCTCACTCCCTTTCAGAGTATAACGGAAGCGCCTCTTCATACTTTGACGAGGGCCCCGACACGGGCACGTGCTCCGATGGCCCAGTTAGTGGATGCGGCAGCTCAGGCCCCCTATATGCCACAGAGTTGTCCCCAGGGCTCTGCCCTGTTGATTCCGCCACTAAGCCCGTATCCGTGTGGCCCCGCCACGGGGTTCATTGGCACGTCCGTGTCTGGGAGCCTGGCCGAAGTTTCCCGGGGTCAGCAGGTGGATCCTCCGGACAATCCGGCTGGGTTACACGATTCAGTTCGTTAAAACCCCCCTCCCGTCAGGCGCCTCACTCCAGCGAGAGGAGATCGCTGAACTTTTGAGCAAAGGTGCAGTCGAGCCGGTCCCATCAGCCGAAGCAGAAAGAGGCTTTTACAGCCGGTACTTTCTGGTCCCCAAAAAATCAGGCAGGTTGCGACCAATCCTGGATCTGAGGTGTCTAAATCGGGGCCTGGCTAAGCTCCAATTCAAGATGCTGACAGTCTGCAGCCCTCTGCCTTGCGTTCGTCTTGGGGATTGGTTCACTACGATAGAGATGAAGCACGCGTACTTCCATGTGGCTATTGCGCGACGTTACAGATCCTTCCTCAGGTTCTGTTACGAAGGCCAAGTCTTTCAGTTCCGTGTCCTGCCCTTCGGCCTGGCCCTCTCCCTGCATACCTTCACGAAGGTTTTGCCGGGCAGGCATCTGGTTCCTGGACTACCTGGATGACTGGCTACTGCTAGCAGACTCCAGGGACCAGTTGATCCTCCAGAGGGAACGTGTGCTCATGCACCTCGGCCACCTAGGGTTCAAGGTCAACTGGGAGAAAAGTCGTCTCACTCCGGTCAAGGCGACTATTTTTCACGGTATGGAGCTGAACTCAGAGAACATGAGGGTGTGGCTAATGGCAGAATGCACCCGAGCCTTGCTGTCCGCTCACAGCTGCGTCGTATCGACGGATGGTCAAACTGAAGGTTCTTCAGTTCGGGCTCCTGCATATGCGACCGTTTCTGCTATGGCTTTGTTTTCGGGTTCCGAGTTCAAAGGTTCAGGGTTCTGTAGTAAGGTTTTGCCGCTGGGCCTGATCCCTACAGAACTCGGGCTGGACTTGCGGACCCCCCCCTACCTGGGTGGCCCAATCGTGTATTCTATACAAGGTCTAACTTCACAGGTTAGAGTTGGCCTGGCAGGATGGACTGAGGCATGGCCCTTCAAAGGGGGTTCCCACAGTCGAGACATCAACATTAGTTTGCATCTCGACTGAAAGAGAACGTCTAGGTTACTTTCGTAGCCCCCGTTCCCTAAAGGTAGATGGCCAAGGTTTCACACCTGTGTACATGTAACGTATTTTGCATGTGTTTTATTATCATTTATTACATTAACAATGTGTAGATTTAAGGACTGAAGAAATGTTACTTGTTTCTCTGGTTTTCCATTTTTTTCGCCTTACATGTAAAACTTGCTTCGAGATACAAAATGTTCAAGATACGAATGTCACCCTGGAACGGATTAATTTCGTATCTCGGAGCAAGCCAAAGAAGGAGCCTTTACTGAGAGTGGAGTCTGTAGATAGAGCAAATGACGGGTGAGTAGGTTGAAGGGGGTAACTACGCAGAGATTGTGGAAGAACGCTGGTGAGGGAATCTGGCAAATGACAGAGGGTTGACGACTGACATGGTATGCTGGTAAATGGAGTGATTTGTATACCCGGAGAGCTGCAGACTGGATTGGCTGATGAGGTAAGTGGACACTGGTGAGTGACATTAGCAATCTGGGATGTGAGGGAGAGAACAGGATTTTACAGTTGGAGAGTTCACAGCTGTTTGTCATGAATATTTTTTACGTTTGTGCTCATCCAAAATAAATACTCCAACACAAAGTGCGTAGTGCTGATTGTTGACAGCCAATGACGAGTTGCTTTGCAGATTCCACCCCTCCATGTTTGTAATGGTTGACATCATAAAAACATCTGTTGACCCATGCATGCTGCGCAATACACACATTGCTTCTGGCATCTCTATGTGGCAACGCCTGCTTTTTTGCACATGAGGTTCAATTTCACTTCAATCACAGTCCCTTCATTCCTTTCATCTGTCTGATGATTTCATGTGATTGATTTTAAACGAGGTGAAATTTATAACAAATGAAACATGATGTCTGAACCTTAGCTTTGAGCTTGACTGAAATGTAGGTTTGTTTGTGGTGTAAAAAATCTGAAGATAACGAATGGTGTCATTTTTAAAGGGCCGGTGTCTTTTCTCACAAGTAATTACATAAAATGTACATGTAAAAAATCTTTCAGTTTTCTTCTAGCTAAGAAATAAAATACCCCTTCTTCCCCCTAATTATGTATTTTTGAATCAATTCATATATTTTACATCTGTATTGTGTAAAGTACTTGAAAGATGCACTTAAAAAGTACAGATATTAAACTGGAAAATGTTTTTGATAAAAGCTGCTTGGCTAAAAGTAGTAAAAATGCTTACTTGGGTAACAGTAAAAGTATTTAGTCTTTTTTGTACTTAAGTATGAAAGTATTTTTATGTTTTAAAAAAAGTACTAAAACTACAGTTAGGAAAATGATTTGTAAAGGGTAGAGACAGGGTAGACATCTTTTGTAGCGGGATGGATTGTCATTGGTCCACATCAGGGTTTCCGGTAATGAGCTGCAGTTGGCTCATAGTTCCCCCCTTTGTTATAGTGGTCTTTCACTCCTCTGGTGTCAGGGTGCTGTTGATGCGCAGTTGCAACAGGAAGAGAATGGAGCCTGAATATTCTTATATATTCTGAATATTCTAATATATCTTTCTGGTTGTGTGAGTTTTGATTTATCGCTCACCCAGTAGGACTTCTCCCGCTGTGTAATAGTTGTTGGGTTGTTGTGTGAGGACTACTGATCCATTGGAAAAAGGGATACACTTAGATGTCCGGGTGTTTCTGTGAAGTTGCATGGCCAGTGCAGCAGTAAGCGCAGTGAACTATTTTTAGCAAGTCAGTGAAGTACCATCTACCTCTAATGCATGCTTTTGCTTTAGAATGTAGCATGTTGCTTCTTTCTAACCACTGTTTGTATAATTATTTGGCTGCTGTCAGTTTCTTGGGAATTCCCTTCTACAGGTACTTTTAGCCCATGTTAAAAGGAGGCTGTGACGTGTCGTACGGCTATGCTCTGCTGCTCTGACTGGAACAGTTCGCTCCAGTGACTCTATTCTGAGCAAGCTTATCATATTACTCGCTTTTAAACTACCCACCCAATAGTGGGATGAACTCAACAGGGCTCCCATTATGTGAGTGGTCCCTTGAGTGATAGAGGCATCTACATGGGTTTAATGGGGAGTTCAGGTGGGATTTAATGTATTGGCTGAAGTTTGTTTATACTTTTCTTTTTTCCTCCATTTAAAGTGAGTTCTGATTGTTATTAAATTATAGCGACCTGAGTTAGTGTTAAATTCCTTTTTTTTCTCATTTAAAGTGAGATTTGTTTGTTTTTGATAAATGGTAGTTGCAGTATATGTTAGATTCTGTTATGATTTTTGTGAATAAATTTATCTGGTGCTGTGTAGTGTTTATACTTCAGAATTCTATTAATTCTGTATATACCGTATTTTTCGGATCATAAGACGCACCGGCACATAAGACGCACCCAATTTTAAAAGAGGAAGATCTAGAAAAAAAGATTCTGAACCAAATACTTTTGTAAAATATTTTATATCAACTGTGTAAAAGTTAACAGCCAAACATGTAACATGAACAGACCGTAAACAGTAAAAGTAGGCTGTAAAAAAAAAAAGGCTGTAATGTTTTTCTTTGCCCCCACTCATCACTCTAAAGTTCACCATTCGTTATCACCATCACTGTTCCAGTGCAACATTGCCCCCACATTAGTAATACCGTAATAGCCAGTAACATTGTCACTACATTACTAATAATAGCTAGTAAGATTGCCCCCACATTAGTAATAATACAGTGTTTCTCAAACTTTTTTAGTCGAGCCCCCCTTTAAAAGAATCTGGGCACCCCCAGATGTAAAATAATAATTATTTAATAATTAATTAATAATTATTTTACTGTAAAATAAAGGGGAGAGAGGATGGGAGAGCCGCCCGAAGGGGGAGCTCTTAGAAAGGTGTACTTCTCCTGATGACGAGGAGAGTACTGCAAGCTTACACCTGCTCCGTCCCCTAAGGGTGACTGCCACCACTCAGGACCGCAGAGGGAACAGAGCCTACGTCAAGGTTGTAGAACCTGACGAAGTGTTAGGTGTAGACCAGCCCGCAGCTCTACATATGTCGGTGAGTGAGGCCCCTCTAGCCAACGCCCACGAGGCGGCGATGCCGCGAGTGGAGTGGGCCCTCAGATGGAGAGGGCAGGGAAACTCACACGCCTCATAAGCAAGGCGGATAGCCTCCACTAGCCAGTGGGCAAGCCGTTGCTTGGAGACCGCGGTGTTCAGTGAGAGGACGCGCAGCTCTGCAGAGTGCAAAGGCTCAAAAGGAGACTTCCGCAGCCCAGACAGGGCGACGGAGAGGTCCCAAGAGGGAAAGAGGGGGGTCTAGGCGGCCTAAGACGCCTAGCTCCCTTGAGAAATCTCACTGTCAGTTCGTAGCTGCCCACTGATTTCCCTTCGACCCATAGGTGAAAGGCAGAAATAGCGGCGGCATAGACCTTGAGGGACGAAGGGGACAGCCCCCGATCGAACCTCTCCTGGAGAAAGGTCAACACGACTCTGATGGGGCACGACCTGGGGTCTTCCTGACGGGAGGAACACCAATCGACGAACCGACCCCACTTACCAGCGTAGCATGCTCTGAGAGGGTGCTAGCGGGTGGTCGAATGTTCTCACCACGGAGAGTAGAGGCTCGGGGTCCACCGCAGACAGATATGCCATACGAGTAGGGCCCAGAGGTCTGGCCGCGGGTGCCTGTCCGGACTCAGAGGGATCGGCCAGGGGGGGGCTGTCACGAGCGCAGAGGTCTGGAAACCAGGTTCTGTTCGGCCCAAGGGGCAAACAGAAGCAGTTCTCGCTCGTCCTTCCTGACCTTGCACAGTAACTGTGCCAGAAAGCTCACTGGGGAAAACGCGTACAAGCGTTTGTTCCTGGGCTAGCAGTGTGCCAGCGCATCAGTCCCGAGAGGAGCCAGGGACAGGGAGTAGAAGCTGGCAATGGGTGTTCTGACGGGAGGCAACAGACCTACCTGGGCCTCGCCGAGGATATCCCATATCTGCTGAACAGCCCTGGTGGTTGATGTACGCTACTACCGCAGTGCTGTCTGTCCTGACCAGCACGTGCCGATCCCGGAAGAGCGGGCAGAAGCGCCGCAACGCCAGGGTGACTGCAACTAGCTCGAGACGGTTTATGTGCCAGCGAGAGCGCCGTCCGGTCCAGGCACCGGACTCTCAGTGGGAACCGCACACAGCACCCCAACCGGTCTTGGAGGCGTCGGTGGTGACAACCACACGGTCGGAGGGACTCGAGAGAGGCACAATGGACCGCAGGAAGCACTCCGAGTTCCAGACCTTCAGGTAAGGGAGCGCATCTGCCGTAGACAGATGTAGAGCTCCCCGACGCCATGCCCAACTCGGAACTCGCGAGAGAATCCATAGCTGCAGTGGTCGCATACACAGGAGCCCGAGTCGAATGACTGGGGCTGCGGCTGCCATATGCCCCAGGAGCCTCTGAAATAATTTCAGTTTGACCACTGGTAGAGAAGACACCGCGGAGAGCGCGGTCAGCAAGGCCCTGGCGCGTTCTAACGATAGGTGCGCCAGCATGCTCTCGGAGTTCAGCTCCATCACGAGAAAAGAGATGGAGTGAGGCGGCTCTTTTCCCAGTTGACCTTCAGACCCAAACGGTTTAACCTCTTAAGCCCGAGAGTCCCCGGTACCGGGGACTTGCCCCCTTGTGCGTTACATTTTCACTCATAGCTCACTAACCCTGAGAATAACCCACACATATTAAATACTGTTGTGTTCAGCGGAAACTCCTCTAAAAACGTATCTAATTCAATTTCATATTCGTGAACCACAGCTCGAACGCCATGCAAATAAACAACAACATAGCCGGAGTGTAATTCATGACCACGTTTTTGTTTATGTGCTATATGTATCCACAATATAAACGGAAACATCAATACCATGGCATCAAATGAAAGCTAACAACCAGCTGAATCCAGCGATATGCAACTCATTTACATTGCATGAAGTATTTCAGAGCA
>SRMA01026552.1:392652-408577 GCA_007224835.1 Danionella cerebrum | reverse complement strand
AAAGTTTGAAGAGAAAACTCTTCATTGAAACAATTAAAAAGACTTTGTAGACAACTGAATAAAGGCTTTAGTCTTGGACAGTACATAAAAACATGAAAAACTGTTTCTTTTTGAAAACAAAGGGCATTCATTACTAATTTCTGGATTTAAAACCGAAACAAAAGCGTTGACAGCAACAATTCCGTGTAAAATTCTCCATTGTAAATCTCCAGCTTTTTTAATTAACGGTGGCTTGTACGATGCTCTCCATTCGGGTCTACAAGCAAAGTCAATTTTAAAAACAGAACGCCATGGTGTATCAACCCTTTCATTTAAACCTTTTTTGTTAAAAACTTTAACACAAGCTTTATAAAACATTTTCCATTGCTTTCATGTAAATTCAAATTTGTTGTCTTTTCAGTTAAAAAAACCCTGTATAACCATCCAATTTTTGTAAAAGAATCACATCAGGAAATTGATCTTTTTCATTACAGACAATGTTTTCTTTACTACTGTCTTTAATCATTTCTAGTTCTTCAGTTGTGAGAGCTGATTTGATTTTTTGCAGCACTTGTGTGATAACTCTTACAGATTTAATTCCTACAAGAGCAGCAACTTCTTTTGCTTTTACGAAGTTTGTTCCAGTCACATTAACTAAACTTCCAATAGTTAAAATCTTGGATTTAATAAAAGCTGTTGTTATTGTCTCACATGTACTTAAAACGTCCAGACGTGATCCATGAATCAATGGTTCCTTTAAAAGCCAGAACAAAGAAGAAGTAAAATCAGTTCTTTTTACTTTAAAGAGGTCCCAGACTTTAAAGAGATTTCTATAGAACGCTGGCATTTTGGATGTGTTGATTTTTTTTTGATCTAGTAAAAACAAAGATTTATCCAAATCTAGTCCTGTAGCGGTCTTTAAGATCATGGTGGCCACTGGTTTCCAGCTCAAGTCCTCTGGGCCAGTAAGAAAACGCTGTATAAATTGCAGCCGAAAAGCTGCAGTCCTACTTTGTAAGTGTATCAGTCCTTGCCCTCCTTCCTCTTTTGGTAGGTACAGTACATTGTGAGGCAACCAATGCATTTTCTCCCAGAAAAAGTCTATTAAAATGGATTGTATTTTCCAGAGTAAATGAGCAGGTGGGTCCATACATGCCAGTCTGTGCCATAAAGAAGAGGCCACTAAATTATTAATAATCAGAGTGCGTCCTCTATATGATAACTTATTTACAGTCCATTTCCATTTCTTCAAACGACCTTCGATCTTTACAAATATTCCTTCCCAATTTTTTTGAACAACAGTTTCATCTCCTATAAAAACACCTAGGTATTTCAAACCATCATTCTTCCATGTTAAACCATTAGGGAGTACTGGTACTCCTTTTTCCCACTTTCCAAATAAAACTGCTTCGCTCTTGTTCCAGTTAATTCTAGCAGAGGAAATGATTTCAAAATTTCTCAATGTTTCTAGTAAAATGTCTATATCTTTTTGTTTATTAACTATTACAATTACATCATCTGCATATGCTGATAAATATAAAGTGCTTGTGCATTCTTGTAAAGACACCCCTTCTAAAACACTTCTTAATTTATTTAAAAGTGGTTCAATTGCTAATGTATACAGTATTCCAGACAATGAGCATCCCTGTCTTACCCCACGACACACTTTAAAAGGAGCACATAAGCCACCGTTAATTTTCAACACACTCTCAATGTCATTATATAAAACTTTAACATATTTAATAAAGTTGGAACTAAAACCAAATGCATTTAAAGTTTTCCACAAATATTCATGTTCCACACGATCAAAAGCTTTTTCCTGATCTAAGGAAATCAAACCCATATTGGTTCCCATAGTTTTAGAAACTTCAAATAAATCTCTTATCAAATAAATGTTGTCAAGAATAGAACGTCCAGGTACGCAGTAAGACTGATCTGGGTGGATGACTTCCTCCAAAACCTTCCCCAGTCTAGTAGCTAATACTTTTGAGAGTAATTTATAGTCGCAACACAACAAAGATACAGGACGCAAATTTCTTATGTCTCTCACATCACCTTTTTTTGGCAAAAGGGTGAGGACCGCTCTTCTACAGCTCTTAGGCAGAAAGCCTCTGACCAAACTGTCATTCAGAACTGCAAGCAGATCCTCCCCTATCTCAGGCCAAAAGGCTTTGTAGAACTCAGCTGGGATACCGTCTATCCCAGGAGCCTTACCGTTCTCCATACCTTGGAGAGCCTCATGCAGTTCACTTGAGCTTATAGTTCTCTCGAGTGCTGCGTTTGATTTCTCAGAGACTTTTGGGATTCCCTCAAAGAAACGCTGTTCAAGGACCTGATCTTTAATGTGTTCACAACTATAAAGTTTTTCATAGAAATCATTTGCTCTTTTCCGAATCTCCTTAGGATCTGATAACAAGAAACCGGTCTCAGAAAACAAAGAGTGTATAATACGTTTCTGACCGTTCTTTTTTTCAAGACCAAAAAAGAATTTTGAAGGAACATCCATCTGATCTACATCTTTAAACCGCGACCGGACTAGCGCGCCCTGTGCCTTCACTCTCTGTATATCAGACAACACAGATTTCTTTAGAAAAAGAGCTTCAATATGTGCTTGATCTCCATTTGAACGTGCTACTTCTTCGATTTTTAAAATTTCATCTTCTAAAATTTTTGTACATTTAGTTGCATCTTTTGTGACATTGTGAGTGTATTGTTTACATAACTGCATTATTTGAGTTTTGCCAAACCCCCACCATGCTTGTAACATTTTAAAGCTTGTTTGTTCTTTCTTAAAATCTTCCCAATAAAATTTTAATGTTTCTTTAAAATGTGCTTCAATTAGTAAATTTGTGTTAAAATGCCAATAAGCGCTTCTTAGTTTGACAGACTTTAAAGTTAATGTACATGTAACTAAACTGTGGTCAGAAAACCCAACTGGAGTAATGAAACAGTTCTTAAAAATATTAAGATGGTGCTTAAAGCAATAAAATCTGTCTAATCTTGCCAAAGACAAGGAATTATCATGGGCATGTGCCCATGTGAACTGTTTTACGTTCCCATTTAAACTCCTCCATACATCACATAAATCATTTGTTTCAATCATCTGAACTAGTCGTTTGCGAGAAGGTATATGTGGTTCTATGTGATTCCTGTCCATATTGTTTTCCACACAATTAAAATCTCCACCTAAAAAAACATACTCCTCGCTGTTAAATGTTTCTAAGGTTTCAGCAACAGTATTTAAAAACAACATTCTTTCTAATGGAAGAGTTGGAGCATATGCACATATAAAAACAAATGTCTGATTCTCAATCTGAGCTCGAATCTTTAATAGTCTACCTTCAACAATCTCCTCTTCATCAGTGGAGTAAAGAGTAAAATTATTAGCAAATAAAATAGCAACCCCTCCACTTAATGAAGTCTTATGACTTAAAAAAGATACACCTTTAAATTCTTTTTCCCATTCAACTACATTAGCTAAATCACTGTGCGTTTCTTGTAAAAAAAGAACATCAATTCGTTTATGATTCATAAGTTCATATATCATTGTGCGTTTTACACGATCTCTGGCTCCATTCACATTTAAAGAGGCAATGTGAATGTCACTCATTTGAAGGTGAAAATATGAAACTAAACTGAAAAGAAAAAAGTAGCCAATAAGGGCCAAGACATTACTCTGTTTCACAGCGATTAAATTTTTAACTGCGTTGATTTAGTTTTGTTACCATTTTTTTCAACCTGTACACCTCCTGATCTGTGAAACACCCTTCACTCATTAACATTCTAGTGTTCTCTATAAATCTTTTGATGTCTGGGAAGTAATCTACTACCTGTAATCCTCTTATATTTTTTGTCAGTTTCAAAAACTTTTTGATTTCCACAGTATTGTACTCTTGACATGACCACTCACTCTGAGAACAACTAGAAGCACCAGAATCAGATAAATCACTTTCATTATCAACATCATCAAAGTCAGACTCCTTTTCGGTTTCAGATTTTCGTGCTTGTTTTGAATCTGCAGTTTTGTTTTTCTTTTTTCTCTTTAAAGGTGTTTTAAAAACAGCCTGATCCATGTCCATTAAATTGTCACTGCTATTAATGATTTTTGATAGGGTAGTTTTTTCTGATACCACACTAGATTGTGAGGTATCCATGTTCTCATTACTCTTTTCTATAACAGCAACAAGGTCAATCAAGTTCTCTTCTGCGTTATTTTCGGCCTGACTCACTTTCTCATTCACTACATCAGTTGCATTATCAGTAGATGTGCTGGGTTGATCCGGAGCTAGAACCGGCTCAGGAACATTTTCTGCCGTTCCTTCATCTCTGTCTTTTGTCTCATTTATACCCGGTACATTTTGCGTGTTTGTTCCGTTTTTATTTGGACAAACACGCGCCAGGTGCCCCGTTCTCCCACAGCTAAAACACGTCATACCAGAGCTCACATACACCGTATAATCAAAGTCATCCACTTTAACTTTAAGGTTCAGATTAAGTTCATTTCTGTTATCTTTTAGGATCATGTAGATAAACCTCTTGAAAGAAACTACGTGTTTAATCGACTCTGATTTACTTCCGATTGCAACTTTTTTCATGGGTCCGACAACTTTTCCAAAACATGACAGTTCTTTGATCAGCGTCTCATCTTTAATGAACGGAGGAACATTAGATAGCATGACTTTTTTAGCCGGGGTAGAGAGGGGAAGCACCGGGGTAAATAAACCATTGATTATCACTCCACTTTCAACCACTTCATTAGCTTTCTCTACCGAACTCAGAAACAAAACGATCGCGCTATTCATTCTAGATGCCGCTAAAACACATTCGTTTCCAACGACATCACCGATAGCTAAGATACAATCCTCCACATTCACATCGGACACCACCTTCACTCCGTGACGCCGTGTGAGGGACTCTAAACTTAAGTTTGTGTTTTGGTTTGCCATGCTTCCCAGTGATATACACACCGGTCGGCACTAGCGGCGAACCCCCTCCCCCGGGAACGCTTAGTTTCACTCACGAACACAAAAAAAATAAATACAAAACAAAAATAGAAAGAAGGAAATAGAAAAGGGAAAAGAAATATATAGAGCAGTCGCTCTTGCCACAGCGGGCAAACAAACATACACCACTTTACTCACCACACACCACTCTCCACGTCTCACTCGTCACACTCACACACAGGAAGTGGAAAGAGAGAGAGAGAGAGCGCTGTGCATCTGTGCACCTTTGATTTTTGTTAGCTTATGAAAACCTACATAACTCCATTAATGAAGGATCAAACTGTCCAAGTTCGTGAAACTGTCCAAGTGAATGCTTAGCGGAAAAAAAACCCTCGCAGACTGAAGACGATGCAGATCGATCATCATCTTATCGTCAGGCTCAAAAACATCGCAGATAAACTATTAGCTGTGCCCATTTCACATCTTGAAATGTATTTTAGCGTGAGAAATCGGGTTTGTAGCGTGAGAGATCACTTAAATGCGAGAGTCGTTCAATGTGTACTCTGTAGTTTCGCTCGTGAGGATGGATGCGGAAGCACCGCACCGCTGCGGCCAAAGGCATTGTGGGAAATGTAGTTTTTTTTTCGTTTTCGTTACGACCGCACTATGGCAGAGATGGGCGATGACATCAGCGCGCAGCGCTGGGTGTACAAATATGGCCGCGGCTTCGGCCTAGCTCCGGAGCTCTTACACCTCTCAAACAGCCGTGACCGGACTTCGCGGCGCTCTGCATTCGGTCGATAAGACGCAGTTTTGGGAAGAAAAAGTGCGTCTTATGAGCCGAAAAATACAGTAATTCCAATAATTTTACATAATCTACATCATTTAGGGGGTGAACAAATCATATTCATATTGTTCTAAACCCATATAAGCTTTGTTTCTTCTCTTTACATTTAGATATTTCAATTAAATCCAGGAGGAAGGGGAATGCTCAATAATGCTCAGAGAAATGTACATTTCAAGAAACATCAAGCTTTAGTAGAGCATCACAAACATCTTCAATGGCCAGCATCAATAAAAGGGGTTCAATAAGATTTTTGTTCTCTGACGAAATTAAATACTTTAAACCACATATGTCAAGGCCAAGGCCCGTGAGTAGGTTTTATTTGGCCCGCGTGATGATAATAATTTATTATTAGATCTGCAGCCTGCAGATATTATGTACGCACCAAAACTACATTTCCCACAATGCAACGGTGACGGCTTAATTTCCTTATTTATTAGCGTCATTAGCATAACAGCAAAAAGCCTACCCATCAACAATGGCAAAACAGATGGACACTGAGAAACAGGGGTTTCAAACAAGGTGGGAGTCTGAGTACATGTTCACGGACATCGCTGGAAAACCTGTGTGCCTTCTGTGTGGAGAAAGTGTGGCGGTGATGAAAGAGTATAATCTGACACGGCATCATGAAACAAAACACTCAGACAAAAACAAGAATAAGGACATGGAACAAAGGCTACAGAAGGTGGAGGAATTAAAATGAGGCCTCAAATCTCGCCAGGGTCTATTCAGAAAAACCAAATCACAAAGCGAGGCTGCTGTCAAGGCCAGTTTTATTTTAGCAGAGGAGATTGCTACATCATCCCGGCCATTTACAGAGGGGGACTTCATAAAAGACTGTATGCTTAAAGTTTGTGAAAAAGTTTGCCCGACAAGACAGCTCTTTTTGAACGTCAGCCTGAGCAGAAATACCATTGCAGAGCAAATAGACCTGTTGTCTATAAATCTAAAAGAGCAGCTTGTTAAAAAGTGAAAAGATTTCATCGCATACTCCCTGGCTGTGGATGAGAGTACAGACATTTCTGAAATTGCCCAGTTGTCAAATTTCATCCGCGGAGTGGACTCTAGCCTAAACGTGACAGAGGAGTTGCTGGTGTTACTGTTGTGAAGTCAGAAGGGACCCAAAATGCAGACCAAAACACAAGAAAAAGATTTGACAAATTTATTTTAGAGGGAAGGGGTCCACAGGTGCAGGCAAACTGTATGCAGGTGCCGCTGAACAGCTGGGCAAAAAAAACTGGAAACAGGAAAAATTCAAGATTACCCAAGTCAAAAAATGTCTGGATAAGAGCCAACAGAGCACAGCTTCCTTGTGTGTGAACTGACAAACTGGCACGGAGTAGTGGGAGAACCGGGTAGTTTTATACTGCTTGATTGCAGATGAAGCTCAGGTGAGTATGGGCGGGATGTAGGTGGTGCTGAGCCGTTGTCTCCTCCCAGGTAGGTGTGTGCTTGTTGGTGACAGGTGGGGAGGGGTGAGAGAGGATCATGACAGTACCCCCCCCTCAACGGGAGCCTCCAGGCGACCCAGGATTAGCCCGATGGAAATCCTGGACAAGGTCAGCATCCAAGATATGGGCCCTGGGAATCCAGCAATGTTCCTCAGGACCATACCCCTCCCAGTCCACGAGATACTGGAAACCCCGTCCACGGCGCCTCACATCCAGCAGGCGTCGCACTGTGAAAGCTGGATGACCATCAATGATCTGGGCGGGAGGAGAGGGTCTGGCCGGAGGGCACAATGGACTGGAACGGACAGGCTTAACCTCTTAAGCCCTGAGGCCTATTTTCCGAAAATCCTATACTTTTACTTTTTAAGGCATTTCTCAGCTTTTACAAGGTCTAAACTGCAAATCTTGGTATCAAAATGAAGATAGGTTCTTGGGGAGTGGTGTGGATGAGTTAATTTGACAGTCAAGAACACTGGGTAAGAGTAATTGATGTTGGAATGGCCAAAAAATGAACTCAGCCTAAAAAAAAACACATGTTTCCTCCAATATCTCCTTATTTTACTTATAACGAAGCAAATAAACACAATTAAAACGAAGCAATTGTAACAACTACATGTCAAGGACATCTGTAGCAAGTTTGGTGTTCATACTACAAGAAACTAATATTCTGTAAAGGTTTGATTGAACAAAGTTCAGGCGTAATCCATGTTGGCACAGTTTGGCACAATTTGGCACAATAATTGAAATATGGAAAAAATCTTGTCCAAAGCTTCAGCTTCGTTCATAGTCTTCTTTTCTTGCTTATGGGACATGATTTCAGCAAAAAAAACTCATAAAGAAACGCTGTAAAAGGGGGGTAGAAGCTCATTTACGCCATCTTGCTGCGCTTTTGGGAACCTTTCATTCACAAACGCTTTGACGTCGAGCTTCTGCGTGTCCCTACCCCCCCGACCATCTGTCCAATCCGAGAGCTCTATATATCGCTGGAAAGCTCTGATTCTATGGAAACCAATCAGCTCAACCATTTTGAGACTGGCGGGATCGCCGACGAATCACACGACGCGCAGCGTGGAGAGACCACCTCTTACGCACGGGGAGTCATTCCATATTTGGTGGCGTCATGACGCCACGGAGCAACAGAAAAAAAATCAAAAATGGCGTTTGCGCGAAGCTATCGACCGGAAATAACAACAAACGGACTTTTATCGCTATGGAAATAACTTTTGTTGAAAAAACGGCAAAGGTAAGACAAGATTTACATGCTTGCTTGGTTTTCGCTGGCGTTTTTTCGTGGAACTTTCGCTCCCTGCTTTGAAATACTTCATTCAATGTAAATGAGTTGCATATCGCTGGATTCAGCTGGTTGTTAGCTTTCATTTAATGTCATGGTTTTGGTGTTTCCGTTTATATTGTGGATACATATCGCACATAAACAAAAGCGTGGTCATGAATTATACTCCGGACATGTTGTTGTTTATTTGCATGGCGTTCGAGCTGTGGTTAACGGATATGAAATTGAATTAGATACGCTTTTAGAGGAGTTTCCGCTGAACACAACAGTATTTAATATGTCTGGGTTATTCTCAGGGTTAGTGAGATATGAGTGAAAATGTAACGCACAAGGGGGCAAGTCCCCGGTACCGGGGACTCTCGGGCTTAAGAGGTTAAGATGGGACACATGGAATGTTGGGTGAATTCGCATAGATGTGGGCAACTTTAGTTTGACAACAGTGGGGTTAATGATGCTTTCAATGACAAATGGTCCAATGTAACGTGGTGAAAGTTTTTTAGAGTTTGTTCTACCCTCTGACCAGTTGAGTAGACAGGAGAAGGAACCCGATGATTATCTGCAATCCTGCGATTCCGTACAGTAGAGCGTCTGAGAGCTGCTTGAGCCTGCCTCCAAATCCTACGGCAGCGGCGGAGATGAACATGAACATGCAATATCTGCTTCCTGAGCAGGGAACAAAGGTGGCAAATATCCCAGAGAACACTCGAATGGAGACAGTCCAGTAGCAGAACTTTTCAATGAATTATGTGCATACTCCACCCAGTGAAGATGGGAACTCCATGAGGATGGGTTCAGGGCTGCAACACAGCGTAGGGCTGCCTCCAGATCTTGATTGGAGCGCTCTGCCTGGCCATTAGTCTGGGGGTGAAAACCGGAAGACAAGCTCACCTTAGCTCCAAGGGCTTTGCAAAAAGCCTTCCAAACGTGAGAAATGAACTGAGGCCCTCTGTCTGAGAAAAAGTTCACGGTCTCCAACTGAATAGTTGTGTTCAGCTTGAGAGAGTCGTCTGGAGAAAAAGGCACATGGGTGGAGTTTGGAATCCTCAGAAGTGCGCTGAGAGAGTACAGCCCCAACTCCAGAATCAGAGGCATCCACCTCCACTACAAACTGTCTGGACGGATCTGGGTGAACGAGAATAGGAGCTGAGGAGAAGCGCTGCTTAAGCTCCAAGAAGGCTTGTTTTTGTCATCTAAGTAGACAAAAACAAACCTATTTATGAAGTATCGGAGGACATCATTTACTAATGCCTGAAATACTGCAGGAAAATTTGTCAGCCCAAAAGGCATTACAAGGTACTCAAAATGGCCAAGTGGGGTATTAAATGCAGTTTTCCATTCATCTCCTTCCCTTATGCGAACTAGATGGTAAGCATTTCTCAAGTCCAGTTTTCTAAATACTGTAGCACCATGTAGAGGTTCAAATGCTGAATTTATAAGCGGAAGTGGATATTTGTTCTTTATTGTTATATTGTTCAAACCTCTGTAATCAATGCAAGGTCTGAGTGTTTTGTCTTTCTTGGAAACAAAAAAGAAACCAGCACCCACCGGAGAAGATGATGGTCTGATTATGCCTGCAGCCAATGAATCACCAATGTATTTCTCCATGCTTTCACGCTCTGGACTGGACAGATTGTACAGGCAACTAGACGGAAAAGCAGCGCCAGGCAGAAGGTCGATGGCACAATCATATGGCCGATGTGGGGGAAGTGAAAGAGCCTTATCATTACTGAAGACCTCTGCCAGATCATGATACTCCTCAGGTACAAGTGACAAATCAGGGGGTCGAGGAGAATTTCTAACAGTCTCTGTAGAAGTCAGAGCAGAATGCAGACATGAAACATGGCAATTAGAACCCCAGCCCAAAATCTTGCACAATGACCAGTCCAGGTGAGGGTTGTGCTGCTTTAGCCATGGCAATCCAAGGATTACTGGAGAATGTGGTGATGTTATTAAGTTGAAACAAATTGTCTCGTGGTGATTGCCTGAAAGGACTAGTTGTAAAGGTTCTGTTTTATGAGTAACTTTGGCTAGTAGTCTCCCATCCAAAGCATTTGCCACTAATGCTTGTTTAAGAGGGGTAGCCTTGAGGCCTATTTGGTTGGCAAAATTAGAGTCCATGAAATTATCATCAGCACCAGAGTTAATGAAAACAGAAACAGGAATGGCTAGAATGACCTCAGAGTTCGTTAAACGCAGAGTGACAGGAAGTTGAATTCTTGGTGGGGTTTGTGGATCAGATGAAGTCTGGCTCACCAGTGCCCCAACATTCACTGGTGAGCCCCCACTTTTGGCCTACTGGACAGTTGACAAGAAAATGACCAAATTTCCCACAGTAAATACACTCACCAGCCTTAATGCGTCGAAGGCGCTCAGTTTGAGAGAGGTGAGTTCTTCCCAACTGCATAGGCTCCTCTGATGTTTCCATGCTGCACTCGAGTGGCAAGGATCTTGCATTAAATGTCTGAGAGGCATCAGGACTCACCCAGGACTGAGATGTAGAGGGCCAATTAGTTGAGGGTCTTAATTGAGCCCTCTCTCTGCGGCATTCTCTGAGACGGTTGTCAAGCGAATTTCAGGTTTAGCTTCCCAAGTGGCAGATGCCCAAGCTAGTGCTTTTCCTTGTAACAGCCCCATTACAAATGCAATCTTAGAACTGTCTGTAGCATATGTGAGAGAACATTGAAGAATGAAAGCCCCACATCTACCCATATCACCAGCATAATGTTTGGGGTCAGGGATATGGGACTCACGGTACCGATGATCCGGAGGGGTGATTGGAGAAGACTGCTGCCCTGGAGCTGGAGCGGGCTGTTGTGTTTGGGTAGCAGAAAGGTGAGCAAAAGCAGAGGTGAGATTTGCCAGCATGGTTCCAATCTGATTCATTTGGGCTGAAAAAGCTTGTTGATTAGTAGTAATCTCTTTGAGTTGAGCATCATGTCGTCCAAGTAACTGTCCCTGGTTAGAGACAGCTTGGAATAGTGGGTTTGATTCTGGATGAAGAGTAGGATTAGGGTCTACCTCAATCAGAGAGTTTGGGTCTGCTGGGTCCATAGTGGCCAGTTCGTACTGTTGTGAAGTCAGAAGGGACCCAAAATGCAGACCAAAACACAAGAAAAAGATTTGACAAATTTATTTTATAGGGAAGGGGTCCACAGGTGCAGGCAAACTGTATGCAGGTGCCGGTGAACAGCTGGGCAAAAAAAAACTGGAAACAGGAAAAATTCAAGATTACCCAAGTCAAAAAATGTCTGGATAAGAGCCAACAGAGCACAGCTTCCTTGTGTGTGAACTGACGAACTGGCAGGGAGTAGTGGGAGAACCGGGTAGTTTTAAGGTGCGTTCGAGCTCATGCAGCGCTGTGCAGACCGATCGGCGAGATTAGCCGAAAGTAGCCGGGGAGGAGCTGAAAACGGAGCCGTCAAGTCGGACACGTTGGGAATCTCGTTGCTTCCTGAAACATGGGAGGTCACGTGGCGTTTGCCTACTTTGTCTCAGATGAACTGGAAGTTATAAAAATATCTTTTCTGTTGGAAAAAATGCAGCAGAATGAACATATATGTGCGCTTAACACTTAACAGATTTCAATTTGTCCGATTTAAGTGGTTGTCTGTTTGTAATTTTTGTGGTTTAGAATGTATGTAATATTTATGGCATAAACAAGTTTTAATACACTAAAAACATTGAAAAGAATGACCTGCACAGTATAAGGAATTAGGCTGTGGTTTTTTGTAGTTTGATTCAGATTGTAGTTATGTAGTATAATTTTGTAGTTATGTTGTGTTATGTGGTATGTATTTTTTTTTTTTACATTGAACTCTTACCTTCAGTTAGCTAAGGGCAGGTTAGAAAAACCACCAAGAAAAATCATAGATGCACAAGCACAATGTATATGTCTTTATTATAATTTATACCAGTGTATAAAAATGATCTGAATGTTGTATTTTTCAATTGACAATGCACACTAGCACAATGCAGCACATGCAAGTAAAGCAGCTACTACAGATTTCAGCATCAATGTTGACCACATTACATTAAATTACTCACATTTTAGTTATTCCATAAAAAAATATTACTCAAATATGCAGCTGAATACTATAGGTGGTCTGCATGAAAAAAGGACAATAATAACCTTATGCACAAATCCAATAAAAATAATTTAAGGGACAAAATTTACTGCTGTCAAAAGATCGTAAACTATTTACGAAATGGCATGCAAATTGATTTGTTATGCAATTGTATGGATTGAAGCACGAAACACACATGATCATCGTCATGTGGTGAATGTGGCCAATCAGGAGAAGCTATGACGTCATCATATCCTGGCGCAGCCGCTCCTAAAATGCTGCTCTGGCTGAGCAAGCCGGCTGTTATCGAAACGCTCTCGCGTTACTTTGATGCCACACGTGAACGTCACGTGGCGTCAGCGCCGTTTCAGGTCGGACAAAATTTCTAACCGGCATGCACTACTTCAAGTCAGCCTCCGATTGTTCTGCGCAGCGCCGCATGAAGTCGAACGCACCTTTATACTGCTTGATGTCAGATGAAGCTCAGGTGAGTATGGGCGGGATGTAGGTGATGCTGAGCCGTTGTCTCCTCCCAGGTAGGTGTGTGCTTGTTGGTGACAGGCGGGGAGGGGTGAGAGAGGATCATGACAGTTACGTCCTATGCATGGCACAACTACAGGACATGATTTGTATAAAGAGGTCTCAAGATGTGTGAACGAGATGGAGCTGCCTTGGTAAAAACTCGTGGGTTTGACAACAGATGGAGCACCTACGATGTGTGGGCATAGAAGTGGACTGGTGGCAAAGATACGGGAGAAGATGCAGCAGGAAAACGGATGTTTCGAGCTTCGTGAGATTTGTCTGTTCTTGAACAGCAAAGAGAAAGACACAACACAACTCAGAGACGAATGGATTTTTGTGTGAAATAACTTTTGTGTGTGACATCTGAATACAATGAACCTGCAGCTGCAGGGTCGGGGTTGTGTCTTCTCTGATATATACAGTACTGTGAAGGGGTTTCAAACCAAACTAACTCTATGGGAGGCACAAATGCGGAAAGAAAACTTGAGCCACTTTCCTAGCTATCAGATCATGAAAGATCAGCTCTCTACCAGTGTGTTTCCGAGCGCAGAGTTTGCATTGTTCAGTAATTCATTTGCAGTTGACGTAGAAAGCTCACTGCCAACCCTCCAAATGCAGTTGATCGAATTACAATGCAATGATGCGCTGAAGGCAAAATACACAGCAGTGGGCGCTGCTGAGCTTCCGCGCTTCCTCCCCGACACAATGCCCCATCTGCGCAGCCAGGCTGCTCAAACCTTTTTTGGCAGCACATTCCTGTGTGAACAACTTTTTTCATTAATGAAGCTGAACAAAACCTCACACAGAAGTCGACATACTGCTGAACACCTTCACTCAGTTCTGAGGATTTCCTCAGCTCAGAGCCTGACCCTGAACATTGATGAGCTTGTACAAAAGATGAGACACCACTAAGTATCATCAGCCTCAAAGAAGTGAACATTACTGTGCAATAACATATTTTAGAGTTTTACTCAAATTGAAAAGTTAAATAATATTTGTTTTCACTGCACATGACTTTTCCTTGAAGAAAGTCTTTTTTCTGGTTCATAGATTTTTGTACTTTATTTAATTGTATTTCAATGCAATATATATATTTTTATCAGTGGAGTGAATGGCAGAAAATTGCTGATATTATTTATTTCTTTGAAGTTGCTTGAATTCAGACCGCTTTTGCTAAATGAGAAAATATAGCTGATGATGCCTTGAATAATATCACTTTGTTTATTTAATGTTCATGTTGTGAGGTGTTTTTGTATTGACATATTTGTATTTTGTGCCAGCCTGTTGAAAATTAAAAATTACTGACAGAGTCATAAGAAAATATTGCTTTATTTATCTACTCGTAATATATTTGTTAGGTTTTCAGTAGGTCAAATTTTGATTTCAATGAAAAACTTGTAGCAAAATGTTTTATTTGGCCCTCCGTCCATTTGACTTTGACACCCCTGCTTTAAACGCTTTGTTTTGCTAAATACAAGAAGTTGCTCGTAATTTCTCAAATGCACAAGAAGCCTTTTTTAAATTCTATGCATGCTGTGCTTGGTTTTCATCATTTAATTTTTAAGAAGTAATGAATAGCCTAGTGCAAATGTACATTTTATCAGGAAAATATAGCACAGAAAATGTGGAAAAAATATGTAAATTCTCAAGTGATTCAGATACAACTTAAGTCCAATGACAATATAAATTAATTTGTTACAAATTCATTTATTACACCACTACGTAATAATATAATAACCTCTAATAAAAAAATAAATGCATAGCATATATAGAAGTTCCATGGTGGCTGAAAGGGTGTTATGTACACTATATTTACATGCAGTAAATGCAGCTGCACAGAAAAATAATGTTTAAGTACATCAATACATCTCTGTTCCCTTTTTCAGGAAACTTGGGTCATGCAAATAACCTAGATGGTAAAGACAACTAGTAGGAATGATTCCTGGGAGACCTGCCATTTTAAAGACCAATGATGCATGTATTATTCTGCAGTGTTTATGGCAGTGATCTCATAGTCCAGTTTCCCCCACAATCCTAAAAAACATGCGGTTGGGTTAATCGAATAATCCAAATTCCCCTTAGGTGTGCGCTGTGAGTGAATGTTGCCCGGCGACTGGTGACCTGTCCAGGGTGTACTCCCACTTCTCGCCGATGTGCGCTGGAGATAGTGACCCCCAAAAGGTAATAAGTGGGTTTGAAAATGAATGAATGATTGAATAA
Source organism: Danionella cerebrum (assembly GCA_007224835.1). Lineage (NCBI taxonomy): Eukaryota > Metazoa > Chordata > Actinopteri > Cypriniformes > Danionidae > Danionella > Danionella cerebrum. The sequence continues at coordinate 393,263 of SRMA01026552.1, read as the reverse complement.
TGGTTCTGGTGGGATCAAATTGCCAACCATCTCGTGAAGAACAACCAACATCACCAATAAGCCACTTGCCGGCCTAATTACCTTTTGCAGCCAAGACTACACAAACTCTGCCATCATGTTGTACAAAATATGAACAAAAATTTGGATACAGAAACTTGGCTACGGTACGGCGGCGGAGCGTTCTGGACTAACAAGCTGCCCAGGAATGCCACCCACTAATCTTTCAGGGTTTAGAGTCGAAGGAAAAGACAGAATTTTTTGTCAGAGAAAATGGAGTAATAGGAAATGCACAATTATGTTAAATCGCTTAAATTAGAATTGTTGAGAGGACATTTCAGTTGAAATTTGATGTTTAGAAGCCAACATAGATGTTTTTACTCATCATAGAGGAAGAAAATACAATATTTTATTTTCCAGCACATATAAAACATGAATGAAAAGAAGGTATGAAAAGAAGCCTTGGTTTATTGCATGTGGTGAAGCTAATGCTGTCCAATTTTTAAAACTCATCTAAAACTTGGAGGTATCTCTCCACAATTCCGTTTTGATTAACCATGTGGTGTATTATGTTATAATCATTTGAGTATTAAGTGTAATATTAAACTGAGAGA
>SRMA01026552.1:305507-392632 GCA_007224835.1 Danionella cerebrum | reverse complement strand
ATATATATATATATATATATATATATATATATATATATATATATATATACTCACTTTAAAGAAAAGGCAAGACAGCTTTGTGCTCTCAAAGAGAAGAGCGAAATGTATTTATTGAAATTAAAACACTAATTGTGAAGTTTGTTTTATGTTTAAATAAAGAACTGTGATGATTATATTACACATGTTGTTCTCTTTGACAGTTTTCTATATTAGTGTCACTTCCTGTCACTGCTGAATGCTACATTCTCTCTCATACATTAAAGACCTCAGCTTTTTAACTTGTGGGAGGGTGTAAGCAGGAAAAGAGTAATGTCAGTTTGTACAAATAGAACATTAATTTTATGGAGCAGCAGCATGTATCTGAAAAAATCTGTTCCTGAGTGGTGTGTGGTGTGGAACCAGTGCCTTTTAGACTTGCAGATACATGGTAACACTCAGAAAGTTTGGAGAGCTTGTTATTTATTTCTTTTTCTTCTCCTCACCATTTTGTTTCGTATATGTTGTGATTTGTTTTATTTCAGAGGAAGGAGCAGCACAGGAAGAGAAAAGGCTGTGGGTTCATTTAGCACATGTTGCAGGTCACTATTCCATTCAACACCAATGAAAAGGTTTCTCCTAGGTTTCTTCCCTTCCTTGCGCACACGCACCCACACCCACCCACACACACACACAGTTTTAGACATGTGGTCTATTTACATGTTGGCAAAGTTGCATTAAAAGGCAGAGCTCTATAATCATAACAGAACAGGCTCTAGGAAGTGCTCCAGTAGCTAACATTTTATAATAACAATATTGTGGTCTGTGTTACATTTTGTTTTCCCTGTTGGGGTCAATTACAAGGGTATAATACACACTGGGGGCTGAGCAGCACATCAAACACTCTAAATAGAATACAGGATTCTCAAATTAGAGAAACGTTATCTATTATTTCTTTTGTAAAATTGACACTGGAAAAAAGTTGAGATCATTCAAAACTTAACTGCAAAGGATTTTGTGTTGTTGGCATTTTTAGTCTTACAAAACTTGTTGAAAGTTGTGCCAACTAGTTCTTTAAAACGTACAAAATTGAGCTGCAAAGCATACAAAACAATTAAAAGTTGGTTAGCACAACTTTGGAAATGTTAAAAATAACCACTCACTGTTCCTTGACATGAACAAGTTTCTCAATTTATCTTCAGTGGTAATGCAACATTGTGGACCTTTAAATTAAAGCTGGAATGAAAAGTGTGTAGAAATTAGTAAATTTCTGTTCTCTGTTATGTGGAGCAACAGAGAACAAATCGAACGGAAGAAAATAAAATAAGTTGCATTACCATGGAATAGTTTTCAATATGAACATGAACTTCAGTAATCACCCTTTGGATCCACTGTTTCTTTAGTTTGACGAAAATCACATCTTGCTATATCATTAGTGGACTGTTAAGTCCAATATGCACAAATCTGATTTTGAAAACAATTGAATTGTGTTAAAATACTGCCTCGATTTTCTTTACACTTTTCTTTCCATCATGTTATTGAACTACCCAAACACTTCGACAGCAACTCTTCTGCAGGTTTTAGGGTCCAGTTAATAACAAAATGTAAAAATGCTAAGACATGAATATTTGTAAAATTGAACATGGATTTTATTCATAAGCAGAGCTTTGCAGAGAGCATGACTTCGTGTCGAAGAGTTCCATGATCAGGAAGCAGGCAGAGGGTCTGGGCGAGCTGATGGTTCCGTGCTGTAGCAAGCGCGTACCTGAGACGCTCGGTGTGGAGCTCTCTGTCTCCTCGACGCCAGAGAGAGCGCCAAAAACCCGAGGACCCCATCTTCCTCAGATGGTTCTCAGAAGCTTCCAGTAAGAAGCGCCCCTGAGGTTGATGCCCAAATCTTTGAGGGTCTTTCCATCGACCCGACTCCCCTGGTTTCCGTCCTTCTGGATTGCGGTACCTAATGTGTCAAAGAAATATCTAGCATTTCTAATCAGAGGCTCCTGGAGAATATGGCAGTTGCGGCCTCAGTAATTTCGCTCTGGCTGTGTTCCAGCTATGTCTTCGTTATCGGGTTCCGAGTTGGACATGGCGTCCGTTTCCACGCCCTCTCTGGCAGAACGTTGTTCGCGGGTAGCCCTCTTCAGGTCTCGATGCGGCCTCTGCGCACCCCTGTTGCACTTCAGGAGTGCACTCCTTCTGATCGCCCTGCTAGCCCAGAAAGCAAGCCACCGTACACTGCACCTCTGATCCTCTAGCAAAGCCTGTCTTGTTTTTTTCTGCAGTTTTGTCATTACCCTGTCCGTTTTTTATGACATAATGAGTAAAATGTGCAATACTCCTGGCTGTGGTTGGTTTTTCTCGTCGAAAAGACGGTCACAGTGCCCCTCTCCCCGATCCATGGCCGGGACATGTTCCCCGCTTACCGCCAGTGCCTTTTTTCCTGAGATGCACGAGGAGCTCACGAAATTCTGGCGGGCTCCTCTGTCTGCCACCACCCTGATCGATGTGGCAGCTAGGGAGTACTCTTCGATTGCCCGAGTGGAGCAGGCTGCTCTTACCCTCTTGTTCCCTCCAAAGCTGGGAGGTTTTCATCATGCCTGATCGAATGCACAGGCAACCTTGGAGGTTTCTCGAAAGCAGACGAGAGCTTCTAGTAAGCAAATGGGACTCTTTTTTGAAGCGGTGGGGCACTGGATTTCTGACCACTGGGGACAACAGCATGCCATATGGTGGGTGTTCACAAACCATGACTCTCCCACATACATTGACTTTGAATGGGGTTTTGAGGTCAGAGCTTCCCAATTGGCTGCCAGGTCGGACTGACTACAGGGTGGGCGGGGCATGTCCACGAACCACGATTCCTCCAATATACAATGACTTTGAATGCTATTTTTATTGGACGACCAGATTGGGGGGGGGGGGGGGTTGCGGAACTTTCAGGGCCGTGGGTACTACGTGGGCATGCTTACGATGGGTACTATGTGCTCGTAGGCGGGGCTTGTTGTTAGGGTAAGGAGTTTTGCCCAGAATGGTCCGGTCGTCTTCAAATCGGCAGGGGGACACCAGGGGGAAACTCACTAAGGGTAAAACTCACTAAGGCAAAATCGCAAAAAACGTGTGTTTTGAAGAGTTCAAAGGGCTCTAAGTAAGGCTAGGAAGGTGCTAGAGAGGCTCTTTATTCTCAGTAGGACCTGAGGAACTTGAATCTTGAGTAGAGTTGAGTTATTTGGATTAAGTGTCAGACCGTGAGGGCCGAACGATACGATACTTCAATAAAAATGCATTGAAATACTTATAAGATGGGCTCTTGTGGACACTAGGAAGCTCCCAGCTAGGTCATTGATGGATTTAAAATGGATTTAGCGCCCTAGGACCCTAATAATACATGTGGAGTATGGTGATGATCCATTAAACCATTGATTTTATATGAATTTTTAAAAGTTATGAAGTGACTTTGGCAAAAACGCCAAACGAGTTTTTAAGAGTTCAAAGGGCCCTAGGGATGGCTGGGAAGGTGCTAGAGAGGTTCTTTATTTTCAGTAGGACCTGAGGAACTTGAATCTTGAGTAGAGTTGAGTTATTTGGATTAAGTGTCAGACCGTGAGGGCCGAACGATACGATACCTCAATAAAAATGCATTGAAATACTTATGAGATGGGCTCTTGTGGACACTAGGAAGCTCCCAGCTAGGTCATTGATGGATTTAAAATGGATTTAGTGCCCTAGGACCCTAATAATACATGTGGAGTATGGGGATGATCCATTAAACCATTGATTTTATATGAATTTTTAAAAGTTATGAAGTGACTTTGGCAAAAACGCCAAACGAGTTTTTAAGAGTTCAAAGGGCCCTAGGGATGGCTAGGAAGGTGCTAGAGAGGTTCTTTATTCTCAGTAGGACCTGAGGAACTTGAATCTTGAGTAGAGTTGAGTTATTTGGATTAAGTGTCAGACCGTGAGGGCCGAACGATACGATACCTCAATAAAAATGCATTGAAATACTTATGAGATGGGCTCTTGTGGACACTAGGAAGCTCCCAGCTAGGTCATTGATGGATTTAAAATGGATTTAGTGCCCTAGGACCCTAATAATACATGTGGAGTATGGGGATGATCCATTAAACCATTGATTTTATATGAATTTTTAAAAGTTATGAAGTGACTTTGGCAAAAACGCCAAACGAGTTTTTAAGAGTTCAAAGGGCCCTAGGGATGGCTAGGAAGGTGCTAGAGAGGTCATTCTGGGCTTTATTTGATCGGAAGGACCTAAGGAAAATGAATCTAGAGTCTTGGGGTGTTTGCATAAGGTTTCAGGCTGATAGGAATCTAATTATTGCATTGTTTTATGAAAATCTGAAAAGTCACTCCATGAAACAGGCCCTTGTGCACCCTGTGAAAGTCCCAGCTGCCTCAATGAGGGCTTAAAATGTGCAGTCCTATGCCCTGATGTTATATCTGGAGTTTGGTGAGGATCCTTTAAAGGGTTGATTTTTTATGAATATTTAAAGGATTAAAACTTCTCCTCGTGACCCTCTGATACAGAATCTGGAGTTTTAAGCTGTTTGGTTAAACTTTGAGGCATGTACAAGTAAACCATTGCCTATACGAATGCATTGAGACAAAGTGAGTGGGGTCCTGCATGAGGTTGCGGTTGTCCAATCAACCTCACCGAGGACCAGTTCTTCTCGTCTTGACCCCCTTATACTGAATCTAGAGTTTCAAGCTGTTTGGTTAAAGTTTGAGGCATGTACAAGCCAAACCATTGCATTGGCCTATATGAATGCATTGAGACAAAGTGAGTGGGGTCCTGCATGAGGTTACGGTTGTCCAATCAACCTCAATGAGGACTCCTTCTCGTCTTGACCCCCTAATACGGAATCTAGAGTTTCGAGCCGTTTGTTTAAAGTTTAAGGCATGTACATCCCCAAACATTGCTGTGGCCTATACGATTGCATGGAGACAAAGTGAGCGAGGTCACTAACAAAATTTTAGAGTCTGTAGAGCAAGATTTCTCTAAAGAAACTCACAGCATTGATTGGGTATCTTCTAAATGAGAAAGGAGTGCAGGTTTCAACTCAAAATTCCACTCAGGGGCTGAGATATGGAGATTCTATGTGTGTTGACTTCCATTCATATTTTTTTAAATGGAAATCCATACACGTGGGAGCCCCTGAGTGGAATTTTGAGGGGACACTTGCACTCCTCTCTCAGCTCTGCGAGTTTGGGACCGATCGGAGAAAATCGAAAATTTGGTGTAATGACTTCAATAAAAAAAATGAATGGAAATCAATGCACGTGGGATCTTTGTATTTTGGCTTCCGGTGAATTTTTTGAGGTGAAACCTTGATATTTTGTCATCTGGGGAGAGCCTAGATCTGTGGCTAAAGTTTCAAAGAAATCGGAAAAAGTCAGGTCAGAAATTTGCTGTTGCTCCTGGAATTGGTCATTCTGCAGATGAGGCTAAGGATGTCAAGACCGAGTGATACAGACTTTCCCATGTTATTTGGTGACGTCCCAACTCGTACAAATTTAGTTCAACATGATGTCGATGTGGGTGATGCACCACCAATCCGCCAACCTTTTTACAGAGTTCCTGTAGAGAAGCGCTAGAGACAGAGGTTCAGTATATGCTGGACAATGAAATAGCGACGCCTTCGTTTTCTAGCTGGGCCACACCTTTCTTGCTGGTGAAAAGGTCTAATGGTACGTACAGATTTTGTATGGATTATCAAAAACCTAATAATGTCACCAAGCCAGATGCGTTTCCATTGCCTCGAATAGAGGATTGTCTTGATCAGGTTGGAGCATCAAAATTTGTTAGCAAGTTAGACCTTTTGGTCTCCCCGCCCACCCTTTAGTCCTATTGGTGCCATTAACAAAGCGTGCCCAGGAGGTTACTGCCTTTACTACACCATTTGGTCTTTTCTCATATTCTGTTATGTGTTTTGGTTTGCGAAATGCACCGGCCACCTTTCGAAGGCTGATGAATTGCATTGTTTATGGTTTGGATGGGTGTGCTGTTTGATGTGATTATTGTTGGCGACACCTGGGATCAACATCTCAGACAAATTCGGCATTATTTACTCGGTTGGCAGAAGCAAATTTACCATCTACCTCGTAAAATGCGAGTTTGCTCAGGCCACAGTAAAATACTTGGGAAAGGAGGTGGGGCAAGGCATGGTGCGGCCGCTTCAAGAGAAAGTTTTGGCTGTGGAAAATTTTCCTTCTCCTACAACCAAAAAGGAACTAATGTGTTTTTTGGTTCCCGTTGGATTATATAGGAGTTTTTGTCCTAATTTTTCTGTGGTATTCTCTCTTTTGACCGATCTGTTGAAAAGCTCTGTTAGGTTTAAGTGGACGAATGAATGTCAATAAGGATTTGACAATGTAAAAATGCTCTTAATGACAGTTCCTGTACTTTGTTCGCCTAGATTCGATCAACTTTTCAAGATCCAGGTAGATGCGAGTCAGGTGGGAGCCGGTGCGGTACTATTACAAACAGACACTCGTGGAATGGATTGTCCGGTCTGTTTTTTTTTTTTTATGAAAGTTCAACAAAAATCAAAAGAACTATGCGGTTATTGAACAGGAGGTATTAGCAATGATTAGGGCACTCCAGTACTTTGATGTGTATGTGGGAGGAGGTGCTGAGGTACTGGTGTATTCCGATCATAATCCGCTCTCCTTTCTACATTCGTTGCAGAGTCCGAACCAGCGTTTAATGAGATGGGTTTTGTTTCTCCAACCCTATAACCTAAGCATTCGCCATATTAAAGGAGCCGATAATGTTATAGCCGACGCATTATCTTGTGCATCTATTTAGCTTATCTGCCCTTTAGCTTTCATTTTTGCTCTTCTCTTTCACCTTAAATTGCTTTCAGGCTCCAGATTGCTGGAGAGGGAGGAGAGAGGAATGTGAGTTGGAGGGGTAGTGGAGTAAGTCTTGATGTGGTAACTTATTTTTTTTTTCCTATTCAGTTTGTTCTTAATTAGTTATGTTTTTTTGTTATGGTGAAAGATTTTTTGAAGGGGGGGGTGACTTCCCGGGTTAGTGGCTGTATGGTGACATCGCGTCCTGGGTGTCACATTGATCATCGTATAGGTGCCAGCTGGAGCGGAGTGGCTGGTGCACCTGACGGTCGTTTGGGGATAACATAAGAAGGTGCCAGTTGATCTGATCGGGAGCGTCATTCTCCAGGCGGTGCGTCGAGGTCTGGCCAGGATTTGATCCACAGTGTATACCTGACATCCAAGATGGCAGCGTGAAATGATGAGCCAGAGAATGCGGCTTCATCGGCTGACCTTCAACAGGCTTATCCTCCTTCCTTCCTTTAATTAGGCCTATCTTCTTTATTTTATTTATACAAATAAATATTCTTTAGTTCAAAGTGTGTCTGTCCTCCTCTTTTGTTACAGTTTGTGAACCATCTGTAACACCCAAGGTCCCACCCGTCCCCTTCCGAGACCAGGTGTTGACCCTGCAAGCTCTTTCCCGGGAGGAAAATACTCATCCTGAGATTCGCGGAGGCTTCGCTCACCAGCACCTCACCCTAACAACCAGATCCACCTGGAGATGTTCTGGCGCCCCCCTGGACCTCAGCCCACCAGCTCTACTCTTCTTCCAATACTCATCCCGTGGCTCCCGGAGGCCCTGCCCACCAGCTCCTCACCCTAACAACCAGACTCATCAGGAGATGTTTCGACGCCGGGAGGCTCGCCACCAGCCCTCAACCTAACAACCAGATTCACCTGGAGATGTTCCGGCACCCCTGCAACAAGCAAACAACAAGCATACAATTGTTTCTTTGCAACTGAATTGTCACTTAAATAAGTTATAAATAATGAGTTATTTAACATTAAGGAGTAGTTACATTTATTTTACATTACATTCGATCACATTGATTTACATTTATAAGTTACATCTGGCCCTTTGAGGACAGCCATTATGCTAATGTGGCCCTCTGTGAAAATGAGTTTGACACCCCTGTCATAGCGCATTGGTAGATATAGGAGGACAGGGCTTGCAGGACCACATCACTTTCTCTGCTGAGGATTCAGATTGGAAGATTTAGTTTGTCTCCATCAACATAAACCTGTGCAGGGACATAGAAAGAAATAGCGTAATTTCGGCTCATAAGACGCACTTTTTCTTCCCCAAAACTGAGGGGGAAAAGTTGGTGCGTCTTATCGACCAAATGCAGAGCGCCGCGAAGTCCGGTCACGGCCGTATGAGAGGCGTAAGAGCTCCGGAGCTAGGCCGAAGCCGCTCCCATATTAGTACACCCAGCGCTGCCCGCTGACGTCATCGCCCATCTCTGCCATAGCGCGGTCGTAACGAAAACGAAAAAAAAAAAAACATTTCCCACAATGCCTTTGGCCGCAGCCGTGCGGTGCTTCCGCATCCATACTCACGAGCGAAACTACAGAGCACACATTGAACGTTAGACTCTCGCATTTGAGTGATCTCTCACGCTACAAACCCGATTTCTCACATTAAAATACATTTCAAGATGTGAAATGGGCTCAGCTAATAGTTTATCTGCGATGTTTTTGAGCCTGACGATAAGATGATGATCGATCTGCATCGTCTTCAGTCTGTGAGGGGTTTTTTTCCGCTAAGCATTCACTTGGACAGTTTCACAAACTTGGACAGTTTGATCCTTCATTAATGGAGTTATGTGGGTTTTCATAAGCTGACAAAAATCAAAGGTGCACAGATGCACAGCGCTCTCTCTCTCTCTCTCTCTCTCTCTCGCTCGCGTGAGGAAAACAAAACGCTCTCAATGACTGAAACTCTTCTTTAATAAACTCAAATCATCTCTCAACGGTTCATCTCACATGCAACCGAATTGTCACTTGAATAAGGTATAAATAATGAGTTATTTAACATTAAGGAGTAGTTACATTTATTTTACATTAAAATAATTATTAATTAATTATTAAATAATTATTATTTTACATCTGGGGGTGCCCAGATTCTTTTAAAGGTTTAAAGGGGGGTTCGACTAAAAAAGTTTGAGAACCACTGTATTATTACTAATGTGGGGGCAATCTTACTAGCTTTTATTAGTAATGTAGTGACAATGTTACTGGCTATTACGGTATTACTAATGTGGGGGCAATGTTGCACTGGAACAGTGATGGTGATAACGAATGGTGGACTTTAGAGTGATGAGTGGGGGCAAAGTAAAACATTACAGCCTTTTTTTTGTTACTTTTACTGTTTACTGTCTGTTCATGTTACATGTTTGGCTGTTAACTTTTACACAGTTGATATAAATTATTTTACAAAAGTATTTGGTTCAGAATCTTTTTTTTCTAGATCTTCCTCTTTTAAAATTGTGTGCGTCTTATGTGCTGGTGCGTCTTATGAGCCGAAAAATACGGTAACTAAAATGTTTTTTCACCAGATATTAGATGTACAATATGCAAATTATGGTAATAAAACATCTACATAATGCAAAGTAATATACATTTTGGAGAGATTTGCTTACATTATCCAAGAAGTTCACAAAGCTGACAGTTAAACGTAGCTTTAAGCATCATACATTTATTTCAAAGATGTTGAAAGACTTGTACATGAACTGCATGGAACTGGTTGGCTTCTTATATTACCATGTTTAATTCTTTAATACTGTAGTTTGTCACAGGAATTGTCATGACATCCCTTTGTGTAAACAAACATCCCTTTTTGTTAGATTCTACAAATGGACAAAGTAAAAAAAAATCTATATTTATAGCCAAAATAATTGTCACTGTAGTGTGTAATTATAATTCTGTATATTAGAATTAAATCAGTCATAATGAATTTTATTACCAACACACACTTGAAAGTTAAATAGACATTCTCAAACAGGTTTATCTAACAAGACAACACCACGCAGATAAAAAAAAAAGGTTTGCAAAGAACCAAAGTTACATGATTATTTATCAGTTTCATGTTGGAAGTATTCTGGGTTTTATGTTAGCATTATTGATACAATAACATGCACCGCAACATGCAAATAATCATTACAGCACCATACAGCGTACCATTAAGCACAAATATCAAAACATGACAACAAATACCACATCCACATAAAAAGTCAATAAGCAGTTTGAAGTTCAGACAGTAACTTTATGCTCAGTGGTCAAAAACTTAAACTTTGTATTTCTAGTTTAAAAGTTCATACATTTTATTTAATATACACCAGTTAATACAGGACCACTGTTCCACTTTTATTCATTTTCCAACCTGCTTATTCCCTTTTTGGGGTCATGGGGGTCTGTCAATGCCTATCTCTGGTGCACCTTGGGTTCATTGCATGGCAACATTCACTTACACATTCACACTTAAGGGCATTCAAACCTAACTGCATGTTTTTGGGATTGTGGGGGAAACTGGAGTACCTGGAGGAAACCCACACAAGCACGGGGAGAACATGCATACTCAAAAGGTCACAGACGAAGACATCTACGTAATTGGAACTGTGATAACTAGGATTCTGCTGAATGGAATATGTGGAGCTCTCGGCTATCAGCAATTATCAAAAGCGGTCAGTGCTCAAAGCCCCACTAAGCTGACCGACTGGAATGGAATGTTGACTGGACTTAAAACTGTCAGGACTCATGTAACGGTCTGTGACCGCAAAATGGATTTCATAGTGGAAAAGCTGGCAGAAATGAAACGGAAGTTGGATAATCTGGAGACCGGTGATGGACATTAAAAATCTGTAGAAATTTACATTTTTTGACCTAAATTAACTTTCTACCATCTGGCTTCCCTTATCTTCTCTGGCCTTGGAGGCCACGAAGAGGAGTCTAAACAATTTCTCCCCCGGAGTACCTGATAAGGAGAGTCTCTCACCGCCCACCCCGCATCCACTTATCTCCGCCTGCTTTGTCTCCACCGCTGTAATCTGACGGGCCATGAGTACAGCGCCATCTGGCTGCAGGAAAATGTCAGCTGCGGACTGCAGAGGTTACACCACTTCCCCGTACCCCTACCTCATCGTGCGATGTTCTCTTCCTATATTTGTCTATGTGCTAGATTGCTGCAATGGCTTTTTTAACCTGCTCTACAGTGCCCTTTTTTGAAGGGCAATGCGGAAAAGGCTCTTTTTTGAGCTACTTTACCTAATGTATATCCATTTTCTCTGTTTCTCTGTAAAAATACTTCCTCTCAACACTGGCCTGTCCCCACCCTGTCTATGTCTGTGGCCAGAGGGGTCTCATCTTGCTACATTTAACTGTGTATGTGGCAAATAAAGGCTATTCTATTCGAAATACTATTTTAGGATCACGTTGGTATTGCAAACTCATCATGCTATTGAAAGATATATTTTCAGAACACAAACTGTCCATTAAACAGGAATGCCGACAGAATATTCCTGCAGGCGTCCTGTAAGCAGATTTATGATTTTCAATGCATGTATGGTACAGAATTTCTATTGTTAAAGGCAATGCATGCGGAGACCTTGTGTGTCCCGTGGCCCCTTAATGGTCTCCAGATTTTTACTTAGTAAATGCTTCAACTATGTATGCTATTTTAGAAGTTAGAAACACACACCTGATAAAGATTATATTTTAGTTATGGAAAAAGTATGTAAAATGTTTGTACGCTTATTAATTATTAAAGATAATTGTCTTCAAACTATTGTTTAGTAAAAAATGTGTGATTTCCTTAATTATATATTTCCTACATGAAGCATCTCTGAAGGAGAAACTTGCGGTACGGAAAACAACAGGGTTGAGTCCAAATCTTCTTCAAGACACATGGCAGTTAAAGTGGCAAAGAGAGCTACACACAAGTCACTACAGAAAGTTACAGAGCTTTTTAAACGCACTTGGTAGGCATAACCCATCAGGATCTGGAGGAGCTTTCCGTTTCTGTGATTCATGAAGGAGAGTGCTAGACGACTACCACCTCCAGGGGTCTAATTTGTTACTAATTACAACAAACATCCTTGTAATCCAAAGGATTGGAGCTCTGTTTGGTACAGTCCATTTGCATCAAGGACTGGGTTTTGGTAAGGTGGATGTTCATGGAGCAAAATGCAAATTGTGATTATATTCATTCTGGAAAACATAATTGAGGATAATACGAGGAGTCGCTGGTGTGTAGTGGAGCAAAACACATCAGATTTCAGATGAGTTGATAGTTGATGTGGTTGATTTTTCCTTCCCCAGTGTTAAAAACAAATGACTCTGGGTGAATGGTTTAAAAAAATTGTCTTATTGCAAAGAGTAATCACTTTTTTTCACCTTGGAATAATACAAAACTATCTTTAATTTCTAAATGTGCAATTGACAGTCTGATCTATTAACCATCTGCTTATAGACAACAAAGACAGCTAGAGTTGAATTAAAAAGGTAAAATAGGGATTAACCCAAATCTAAATTACAATTGCATACAAGAATAAATCAGAGAAAAGATGTAAAAAAAACTATATCACAATAGACATAGTGAAAGATAAGATAGAAACTGTGAAGTTGATCAGAAGGCGTAGATGAAGAAGTTTATGTTTGGAAATACCTAGTGTAATACCTTCTACCTAGGTGAAATACCTTAATAAAGACTTAATATATGATTGGTTAATATACATGCATTTAAGAAATAAATTGGTTTGTTTTTGCATGTCTTTGAAAAATGATATTTATACACAGCAATTGATATACATATTAATAACAGATACAATAGCTTTTGAAAAAATATTAAAGTGATAAGGAGATATTTGACATCCTATAATCTGAAACAGTATCTGAAGGTTTGAATTTGACAACATGTAACATTATGTTTGGACAAAATTTTGCTTGATGTTTAAGGATTCTGACTTTTCGGTATTGTTTGGAATGGGGATTTTTCTTTTTAGAATATGAACAGCAATTTACTTGTTTTTCTTTTCTGGAAATGTTTTCTCAAGGTTAAAATTTTTATACAGTGTAAACCAGTTTTCAAACACATTGTCGAAGATTTTTTTAATGACAGCATTCATGATAAGGGCAAGATACACTGCATATTTATCGTTTATGGTTATTTAATCGTTACAATTTTTAAGGTAATTGTCATATAAAAAGGGGGAAATATGTGATATTAAAAGACCAGACTTGGAATCCTCCTTTCTCATGGCACATGTAAGTGTGTGTCTGTAGCATCTCAATCTTTCCCAGCAACCCTTCTTATCCGTCCTGGCTCTAAATGCCCTGAAGCAATCTGGGAAGGATTTTTCCCACCCATTCAATGAGTTTACCTTCCACTTTTCCCTCTCAATACATTTAATGTTGCTTTAGAAGAGTTTTGAATATACACCAGCAAACATCTGTCTTCTCTTAAATCCACAAAACAAACAATGCGTCAGGGGTTGTTCAATCTTACAAAATTTGGTGACCACCCAGCATCTAGAGATGAAAAGCAGATGACAGCTGTAATCTGAACTTTCACTGTTAGTGAGCGAGTTTAATGTTTTTCAGACAGTGAGTAAACTTGGACGTACTCCAAGATAGAATCCTAGCAGATAGAATCCTAGATGACAATGTGCTACAGGCACTTTCCATTTCTGCAGCCCTTTATAAACTCCCTGCACACAACATTGGAAAATTTCTTTCCTTTCAGACAGACATTTGTGTTTCTGATTTGAAAAAAGGAAAAAGACAATTCTGTTTATGACCACACATTCTAATGATAAGAGACAGGCCAGTTTGACCTAAAAAAAAAGGATGCACACATTTGAGAAAGCTACTCTGAATGTTGTCTGTGCTGGTTGAAAGTTTGTGAAGTGCTTTGAATTATAGTCGTGTGCGATACACACACATTAGTCTTGTCCTCTGGGCTTCACTGTGGAAATCAGAGGTCATGGCCTTGGTCAACCCTGACCTTGGCTGTGCTGTTTGGCTGCGGTTCCTGCTGAAAGACAGGAAAGGCTGTGATTTAACATTCCACCTCTTTCCCAGATAAAGCCACGACCCAGGTGGGGCTCTGCTCACCCTGCAGAGAACAATCACAGGAAACTGCAAATGATGAAAATGTGCTCTCTTTGGAAGGCACCAATAATAGAGAGAGTATGCACGAAGAGCAGAGAGAGACTTTAGAGAAATTGGCGAGTTGAAAACATGAGAACAAAAAAGGTTTTTGAAGGGAGTTGAATTATGGGGCCCTGACAGCATGGGCCTAAGCTGTCCTTTTCGTTCACTGGGATGAGCAGTTCCTGCTTGGAAGTTTCTGTTTCCTGTTCTGACTGGTAGAATATGGACAAGCACTAAAATTAGTTTTTATTGTGTTATGTTTTGGAAATATGATTTGCAATAATGGTTATGCACTAAAAATAAATGCATGCAGCTCATTTTGATTCAGTTGGTGTGTCACAAATTGCACACATGCTATCTGTCTCAGGACAGACAAGGTAAAGTCTTCTTTATCTGGCCACTCTTCCATAAAATGAACCATTCGGATGTTCATTTGTGCCTTTACTCTGGCTTTCAGGAGGAGCACTTCATGAAAGGACCATGAAAGGTCTTTGGAATCGTGTTGCTTTTAATCAATTGTTTCCTATGGGTAAACTGCCTTTAATCCTCTTGTGTACTTTTGGGCTATTTCAGAAATTATTTATTTGAATTTGCAACAGATTAACTGTTATTATGTGTTTCACCTTTTTGAGTAAAATCTAAGCAACTGTTGTCACCTCCTCCCTCATCCAGCTGCTTGTGATGTTTTTAGAGCCTATTTCTTCCTTCAGTATGTCTACAATCTTTTCCTGGAATGCAACTCTTTTGAAGATAGAGAGTCCTAATCTCATTTAGTTCGCTGTTCTAAGTTTGGAGCCCAAAGTCTTCACATTTGCCACTTTCAGATGATTACAAGATGAAGTTAAAAAATACTTATTTCGCGCTGTATCATACAAAAGATAGTAAAAAAAATCATACTTTGTGATTTCTGGATTTTTCTTTTTAGAACATGTCTCTCACAGTGGACATGCACCTACGCTGCAAATTTCAGACCCCTCCATGATTTCTAAGAGGGAGAACTTGCAAAATAGCAGGGTGTTCCCTTTCAGTCGGATTCGTAGTAGGATTCGCAGACAGAAAGAGAAGAGGGAAGGCAGGAGTATAGATCTGAGAATAGGGACTCTTAACGTTGGTACAATGACAGGGAAGGGTAGAGAGCTGGGGAACATGATGGAGAGAAGGAAGGTAGATATTCTGTGCGTGCAGGAGACCAGGTGGAAGGGTAGCAAAGCGCGTAGTATTGGAGGGGGATACAAACTGTTTTACTATGGTGTGGATAGGAAGAGAAATGGGGTAGGAGTGATCCTGAAGGAGGAGTTTGTGAGGAATGTTTTAGAGGTGAAAAGAGTGTCAGACAGGGTGATCAGTTTGAAGTTAGAAATTGAAGGGGTGATGTTGAATGTAGTGAGTGGTTATGCTCCACAAGTAGGCTGTAAGTTGGAAGAGAAGGAGAGATTTTGAGTGAGTTGGATGAGGTGATTGAGAGTGTTCCCAGAGGGGAGAGAGTAGTGGATACTGAGGACAGAGTGGAAAAGGATGATTCGCTGTGGCGACCCAGTCCTGACAGAACTGATGTAAACTGACTCGTGGGAACCACAACTAATAAATATTTACATACATTCGATGCTCCAATCCTAAGGAGAAAACACCACACCAGGTATTTTACTCCCCTGGAGAAAGTAAAACTGTCCAACTCAGCAAAGCATTTACTCTCCCATGTAATGGCTCTTGAGCGGGACAGGACAATGTAAAAAAAAAAAAAAAAGATTAAAACAAGAGGCTGGGTCAAAAGAATAAAACATCACAGAATAGAGTGAATTAATGCATTTTTAAATTTTTATTGAATCTACTAGTCTTGTCGCAGAGAAACCTATGCTGACCATAACTCTTCTAGTCTGTTTTATCTTCTTTAATTAAAGTATATGCACATATACATAAAAACAATCCTCCTAAAAGAGAGTTAAATGTTTAAAATATATAAAATATATATTGTCATTATTTCCTTGTATTTCCTTGTTTAAAATTAGACATGAAAGAGCAGGACTTGGAAATATTCACAATCATATATCCAAGTGATTTACTCCAATCTTCTTTGATAGGTTCCAAAATGATCCATAGACATGAAAACCATCTCTCAGTCCACTATATTGGCTTGGTTTTTTTGCTCTAACAACACAATGGCTTAAAAAACTAGGGTAAGAATCACAATTACATAGAAAATCCATTTTCACCTCCTTTTCAAATACATGAGATGATTCATGATGGTCTCTGTAGAGTTCCTTGCCCTAAAGTTCCTCCAACACTACTAATACTCCATACAAAATAACAGTATTTCCTCCCAATCCCTTCCATTAATAACGCAAAACTCAGGAAGGGCTTAGTGTCTGTAATTCCAGTGTTATATGTTAGATGTAGAGATTGTCTGATCGGTGGATGGTGCTCTCCAGATTGTAAAAGGTCTTTCCATTTAGTGTGTTCATGTGGCTATCAATACTGTAACACCGGTGGACCTCAGTCATGGAGGACGCCGTGTAGGATGCTGAGCGTAGGGCTTCTGCATTTGCTAATGTGCTGCCAAACTGGATGCGGTACTGGTTCCATTGCCGTCTCAACACCCCTTGAACCTAAATTGGGAAAAGTGAGATGTAATATGCAAGTCAATAACATAATCACAAGAACTTAGAAACGCAAACAATGCTTACCTCACTATTGAAAAAGCAAAATATTGTGGCAACTAGAAGGCCCTGTGTTTATAAATCAAAAGATGGTATAAATTTAGTGGGTTCATAGAATATTTATGAGGTTATTGACTGATTTGTGCTTTCTACCTGGTAGTGCATGAGTATGTTTGTGGTGTGAATGAAAATCTCTGAGGCGAGCCGTCCATCAGGTTTGTATGGCAACAACAGGTACTGAATGCCTAGCAGAGGAACCAGGATGAGGGTAGCCCTGACAGCTCTCATGTACAGACTGGACTCAGCCTGGTGGGTGACTTTCAGCTTGGTGATCAGAACTCTGACAATGTTTAACAGGAAAAAGAGGTTCACCTAAAGAAAAGAGAGAGGGGGGGGGGGTGCTTAATAAAACCATAATTAGAGCACATGAATATATGCTTAACCAATTGAATTTAGGAGCATGGGTTACTGATCTATGTAGTAGCTGTCTCAGAAGTCCAGGAATTCATCCGCATAAACGGACAAGTGCTTATTGAGAACTGTAAGCACCTTCCAGGATTTCTGTTTTGTCTCTTTTGTTGTGTTTTCCCCTCCTCTGTGAGCCATTGCTAATTTCATTCAGCTGCTGGGGTCTCATTAGAACACACCTGTCGAGCAGTGTGCTTTAATTAGATGGTCTTTTTACACCTCTCTCACTGTCGTCTCAGTAATATTAGCTGTGTCCCAATCCAGAAGTGTGCATCCTCCCATATTTAAAGCCACTTGCATCACAAGACCATTACATTTTGCCAAAACCCAAAGGGTCCTTCAAATGCATCCAACTTTCCCCTAAATTGAGAGGTTTCATCGCAACCATCCTTTGAGGCCTCAGATATTGCAAAATGCATTGCATTTTTTTTCAACAGAATCAACACAAAAACACCTACATTTGTATTTAAATGTAAATAACAGGTTGTTTTTAAGGATAGTATTCAAGTGATTATTTTAATGCTGGTAGTTATAGGAGTATTTTAAAACACATATTTTATTTTAAAAACATGACATTGAAAAAAGTAACTCATGTAGCTAACTAAATATTAACTATTACTTGGTGCATTTTATTATGTTTTAAGAAGCAGTCAAAGGAGCAGATGAAGCTAGACCATCATCCTGGTTTAAATTACACACAACATAAAATACTACAGGGAAAGTTTACCAATGCTTCCAAAAACAAAACTAAAGAGCGTTTTTTAATACAAAGTATTAAAAGAATAAAGAAATAGAACAATTAAAAATAAGAAAACACTACAAATTAAGAAAAAAACTGTGATCTTAAAATTTCTCAGACATAAAACACAAAATATAAGAGGATTATTTAAAAATATCAATAATACAGAATGTTTAATTTACTGACCCAGCTGGTAGCGCTATAAGCAAACTGCCAACAGAAGAAGAAGAGGCTAGACCGTCTCGTTTACAAAGTATTAAAAAAATAAAGAATTAAAACAATTACAAATAAACCTTAAAACATTGGCTTTGAGTCCTCTGTGCCTCCTTTGCACCCAACACTGACAAACTGCATCGATTAGCAATGCCCATGTCCACCTTTCTTTACTTTGTGTCGCTCTCTTGCAAAAAATGTGTGCAATGCATGCAGAGTTCCATCTGTGAGCTAAACTCTTGATTCAATGTTAGCAATCAATAACTATGGCTTTTTCTCCTCTGAATTCCAAACTACTGCAGGGCCTTGCAACTTGCCAGAACATCTGAAGACATAAGAGTTATTAATTTAATAAGTGAGCTCAAATTCATGAATAATCACTACAGGCCTTCAAACATCCTGTGCCCTTCAGATTTGCTCAAGAAACATGCGTAGAGAGCTTCATGGTCAGTCAACTGCTTTGTAGCCAAACATTGTGAGTAAGAAATCTGGACATGGGTTTTGCAGTTGCCAGAAGTTGGTCAGAGGGGGACGACCAATGTGGAGTTGCATTCGAGAGCTGGGATGACAGCAACTGCTGTGCTCTCCCAAGGCTGGAATCCCTGGAGCTAACACTCCTGCACGTGTCTCCCTCTCAACTGAGGCATGTGAGAACCTGCCCGGTAGGAATAATGAACATTTTGGGGATCTGCCATAGTAGAGACTCTCTTGCCACCCGGATGCCATACAAATTTATATCTGGAAGAAAGGTCTCATAAATACACTACATTTATCTTTTAAGACTTTATATTGTTTTAGTTGTAAAGGGTTTGTTAGTGTAAAATAAACCAATGAAATCCATCAACAGGCACAATGTTTGTCATTATAGAGAAGGTTGGGAGTAGTCACTTCCATCATGGTGGGTAAAATATTTTTGGCTTTTCTCTTGAGCAGAACCTGTCAAGAATACATTAGAAGAACAGAGAATCGAGGTTTAATTTACAGGAACCATACGCTTATTACATTTTCCCCATGGCTTGCAAAGCAAACACTTTCACATCACATTTGATGACCATTGTGTGAGAAAATATAGTAAATTTTGAGTTACCAATAGGGCAGCACAGATGGGCCCATGAATAATGTAGAGCAGAGAAGTGTTTGAACTTATCCAGCAGCTGTGAATGAAAAACAAAAGAAAAGTTCTTGTTTCAGAGGCAGGAAAAAACATAAATGCAAGAAAACATCTAGGTTACTTGCATAACCACCGTTCCCTGAAGGAGAGAATAGAAACATATTTGAAATTATTTTCAAAGGGTCAATGAGCACTCATTGTGCATGTGAAGGAGGGAGCTGTCCTTGTTTGGAGCAATTGACCAGAAGGAGAGCACCACTCAAACCATGGGGGAAAGGTACGCGGAAACCTTGTTGAGGCCTAAACAGGGTTTCCAGCATAATCATCGTCCTGTGAAAAGAAACCGTTGGCAGGTATTGCACAGCCATTGCTTCCTACTAAGCAGATCGGGGTTAACGGAACGGGATAATATTAGCCACCCTCAAGGGGGCTGTATAGCATACTCAGAAAGGGGGCGCCTGAGTAGGGACCACCGAATCTGGACCCTAGTTCTGTGGTGGTCTTCCCCCCTTCAATAGGACTCACCCCATCAAATGGACTTACCCCTTCAAGTGGACTGACCCTGAAAGAAGCTCATAACCCCCCAGAGTAGCCAACCTCAGTGGTGCTTCTTGTAAGAAGCTCTCATCTGCTTTTGAGGACCCACTGAAGTTGACTGTGTCTTATTTAGTGCAGCGGTCTTCGTTCAACCAGAGGTTCCAGCGCGGAATCATTAATTCACCCAAACCCACCGCCTGTGTCCTGATCATGGAGACCTTTGACGTGGGTACAATAAGAATCAGGTGCAACCAGAAACCAAGCTCTGTCTTCGGAAAGCATCAATGCCTTCTCTTGATACAGATGGTGCTCCTGAGCCCAGATTGTGCAACCATTGTTAAAACTGGCTGATTTTGTGGCATGAAGAGAAGTCTCCCGCAGAAGACCGCGTCCCTTCCAATGTCATGAGAGAAAGCAGATTGTCCACAGGGTCATTCGATACTGAGTAATGGCAAACGATGTTTGATTCACCCACAGACTATACAGGAAGCATGATAGATGACTGGGGATACCACGAGGGATCACCTGACGCCGCTCGACCCATATCATCCGAGGCCTTGGGGGGACCCATCCATTTCGTAGGATCACCAGAGGCCAAAGCCTCTGGGTCCTGTTCCTTTGAAAAAGGATCTCCTGACCTAAGCGTGCGACATGGCAGACTGTTGCAGTGCAAAAAAAAAAATCACACCTCAAGAGGGCAACGCAGGCAACTGAAAAATTCTATGCATTTATCGTGACCGTCCTGCATCGAGCTAAACCAAATGCAACCAGGAGTATTGCAGGTATTCCAAAATTTATCTCAGGAATCGACTAAAAGGGAACCCAAACGTTCCTTTTCATTCCTTCTCTACAACATATTTGCCGAAGAGATCGACATATGGGAACCCACCGAAAAGGCCATGGCAGAGGTCCTTTCATGCAGTCAGATGCTAAACTTAAAAAAAGGGAGGGAACTCCTGCTCCTGGCCCGGAATATAACCCTATTATCATGGAGAGGTCACAAAACATAGTGGACGTAGCCCTCAAGTGGAGCAGAATAGCTTCGCCCTATGCTGCTACTAAACTCCCAGATATGGTCCACGTGGACCCTTAAAGCTCTGACGAGGAAATATTCACCCTGGAATGGATCTGGTGTACAGGCAGTACAAAAAGGGGTCTGTACCGAGAGGAGACAGGGGCAGAAACAACTAGTAATGTCTCGAAAGGCGAACAGAACTACCTGAGCCTCGGCAAACTTTTCCCATTTAAACTTTAAACTTTATCTGCTGGACAGTCAGGGGATTGGAGATCACGTACACGGTACTACATCATGTCAAGGAGGCATCTGTGGCCACAACTTTGGACTCTGTGACCCCCCACTTACCCAGGGGTACACTGGCACAGAGAACACAGAAGCTCCCGCTGAATGCGACTGCGATCCAAACTGAAGCTCCTGTAGAAATTTTGCAGGGTGCATCTCTGGAGGATTTTAATCTCCTAGCCACAGCCCCGAACAAGTTTTTGATGTTTTGGAGCATTTCAAAGCTTAGTGATGCAGACAGAAACTTAACAATACCGTCAGCCTTTTTCCAAAACAATGCGGGGCCTGTAACTCCTCCCACTGATCCGCGCATTCGAATCAACACCTGAGTGTTATGCGTGCATTAGCGGCTCTACCACGCGAATGGGGCAATCAAGTGGAAAGTAAACACGCGTGCATTCACATTTGTTCGATGTGAACGTACCTTAACATTTCAAGCACCTTCTCTAAGGTCAAAGCAAGCTAATAAAAAACACCACGTGTGGCATGTGAGAACAGTAAAATGTGTGTGTCAAACTTTTTGCACCTTTTCCACCAAACTTTTTCCACTATTTTCCACCTGTTACCCAAAACAATTTACTGAGAAAAATCACAAGGGCGACCTTAACTCACATTTAATTGGACATTTGTTCTCGTCTCCCCTAAAAAACTAACGGAAAGATAGCCACAATAGCTGTGCTGATTTGAAAATGCGACGCTCCATTGGGTCTTGAATAAAAACGTTTATATAAAAACATCAGTCTGCAGCTAAAGGACCATATGGGACAGTTTCCACCTGTTAATGACCCCTGGTTCAGAATGGAGGTTCCAATCAAAATCAGAGAAAGAGTGTATGCTCTCACTGTGGTTATATACCAAGCTGGTTAATTGATTAATTAATCACCTACACCTGCATAATGAGTGCTCATTGACCCTTTGAAAATTGTTTGGGCTAATCTGTGGCCCCCAGGAGAATTCTCCATATAGCAATCTATTCGACAAATATGTCATTCAGAAAAACTGAAAGGGTTAGTACCATGCTGTGAGATTCAGCAGATTTTTACTTACTTATCATTGTAGTAATAACTTCGGGAAATGGCATGGATGAATGCAGGTATTAATGGGAACCCTGAAAAATCACACAAATCAAATAAAAAGTTACAAAAAGATCACTCAAACAGAGGCTAATGCCGCTTTTCCTCCAGATATTACTGGAGGATTTTAGTTTAGCATGGCTTTGCTCTTCTCGCAACGGTTTGCCTTTCTGTTTCCACCGACTTCCAGTAGAGCCGTGCTGATACAAATCATGTCAGTGGAAAAGCAGCATAAGGTTGGTGCCTTTTGTATGGGTAAAAACTTACCCCATCCTAAGAGGTAATACCACATCAGGTGCTGTTTCTCAGCAAACACTGCCACCACAATCAGAGTATGCAGATAAATGCCCTCACACAGCATCCAGAAGTAATTACAACCCAGGAGATAGTGATGGATGAACACAGACACTTTACAGCTCACCTGTGAGTGGAAACACAGATTAATACCAGTCAACCTGAAAATAAGAAGTACACATTGTTGTTCACTCACAGAGTTGGCTTGTGTAACTTCTTGGCTGTTTGCAACACATGTGAAGAAGATGATAGTGATGACAGAGTTTAGCACAAAGGAGAAGAAGAGATTCTTGTGGAGAGTTATCCTTTGGCAGCTTAAACTCCTTAAAGGAGGAGAATGAAGACGTTAGACCAGTTGAAGACAGGATGTAACTACTTGATCTGAAACTGGATTTGTTCACATGACTCACTTGAAACAGAAAAAGATTCCCAGGGAAATAAATAAAGATATCAGTGATAATCCATGGCCAATCAATGTCAGGTAGTATAGATTAAGTGCTGTCTGAAAATGGGAAAGAAACAATAGTCAAAAAAAATCACTAATATTTAATGGTGAAAAAATTATTTTCAAAATAACATTTATTTGACAAATTTAATAGGTTTTTTTTCTCGTAGTACACCTATTAATTCAAGTAGCAAGAAACAAGTAGATAGCTAAAGTTTGCACTTTAACTTCAATGTTGGCCTGTGCTGGTGCGGTTTAAAACTTTTTTTTTAAATGTTGTCCGTTGAACATATACCAACTCCCACATCTCAATGATTTTTTTTAAGCTGAAATAGAGATATACCAAATGGATTGCTATGGGGAGACTATAATAGTCCTCATGTTAATACAAGTAAAATTCATCAACTCACATGTCTCAAGGTATTTCCTAGGCTGAGATAGAGATATGCCTCATTGGCTGCTATTGTAACTGGTTTGATTGCTATGGAGAGGTCAGTGACATAACATAATGATCCCCATGTCAATACGAGCACAATAAAACAACACTCATGTCTCTATGATTTCCCCAAGCTGAGATAGAGTTATGCATATTTGGTTTCTATGGTAACCTGTCTGATTGCTATGGGGTGGTCAGTGACATAATATAATGTTCCCCATCTCAATATGAATAAAATAAAACAACCCCCATGTGTCTGTGATTTTCCTAAGCTGAGAAAGAGATATGCCATATTGTTTGCTATGGTAACCAGTCTGGTTGCTATGCAGGGGTCAGTAACCTTATATAGTGTTCCCTATGCCAATACAATTAAACACAGCAACCCCCATGTCTCCATGATTTTTTAAGCTGAAATAGATATTTACCCATTTGGTTCCTATGGTAAACAATCTGATTGCTATGGATGAGCATTTCCCATCATGTTGTAATCTACTTTCCACTTAGATCAATTTGAAACAACCCCCATGTCTCTACAACGTTCCACTTAAAAGATATTTGAAATTGAAAATGATGTTGAAAAGTGGGCGTGGCTTGATAAAGGTATGTTAAATCATAAGCAATGATTGGCTGGATTATTTATATGGTTCCTTAATGTTGCTATGACTCTCCATTGTGAACCAATTACAGAAGTTCTTTCACAATGAGACCCTATGGAAATCAATGGCCCAATTGAAATAAATGGGAGCAATGCAAATCAGTCACACCTAGAACAACTGTCAGAGACATTTCTCAGATTTTCCCAAAATTATGCCTCAAACGACTAAAGATTATAGGGGAACTGTAAGTCATTTCGAGATGATTCTTTCTTTGTGAGAAGCAGCAGGCTTCAATTAAGAATTTTAATATGGTTAGTGGAAATTCTAGGATTTATAGCAAGTTAGAAAAACCTTTTGTTTACATTTTTCAAACATCATCTTCCGGGTGAAATGTTTTGATCCTAACGGAGCGATTTGCTTTCCTCCCTGTGGTTTAGCCCTCCTAGTCTAAAAAACGTAGCTCATTTCAAATGAACAACTGCATCTTCGAAAAGAGGACAAATTTCTCTACTACTTTAACCCCTCAATACCCGCGGCGACACTTACAGAAAGATCACATAATTGCACCCACTATTTTTAATCAAAATTTGACAAACTATATATCATTTAAAAGCTGAATTTCTCATGCTTCAAGCGTTATAAAGCATTATAGGTTTAACACACCACACTGACAACAGTTAGTCAATTTGTGTCCTAACAAAGCAAAATGGCGATGCCTACCTTTTATGATGTCTCAACAGGTTCACATCCACTGAATCATCAAGTGTCTGATACCATTGTACTTGTAACAGTCCAACGAACCGGTACTCCAAAAATGTGTTTACCACGAGAAAAAGACATAAAAGCACAACTATTCACTCTTTGTTTGCTACAAAAGAAAAAAAAAAGTCTGCAATTTTTCAGGTTCCATTTTTAAAGAAAACCGGACAAGCATGGTATGTTTCGATTCAGTGGAATCTCCTGAACATTTTGAGACCACCATTAAACAGGCATGTTTTTCTTTTACTGTTAGTAACACAATGGCATCTAAGAAGATATTGGATTGTTTTTCTGGAGGAGATTCATTTTGTTTTAATGAGTGGCATTCACAAATCACATTGTTTTACGTATTTTTTTCCATTGTTTGCATTTTCTTTAAAAATTTTTTTTTTTTTTAATTGAGTAGTTTATCTAGTGGTACTGATTTGTATTTAAAATACAAATTGATTTGTTAATTTGGTTACCAAGTGCCAATTTGGTGCCAGTGGTGCCCGCCTGGATATTGTCTTATAAAATCACTCCAGAAAACACAGTTTAGCTCCATTTTGACAGATTTTGGTCATGTATTGGTCCACAGTTGTGGCTTCTATTCAGTGTTGTCAAAAAGTCCACCAGGGACTCAAGTATTCACTTATTTAAAAAATTATAAAAAAAAAAAAAAATTAGGCAAGGATAATTTCCATTATTTCTACAAAGTTTGTGAATATATAACTTTATTTTTCTTTAAGGTATCCAGTTTGTTACCTTTACCTGATAAACTAGAAAGGGTTACCTTTTCAATGACACCAAAGGGATTCATTTAACCTATAAAATGTGAGAGTTATAGCCATTTTATTTTCGGTATGCCTTTTTTGGACCTATGTTCAAAAAGATAGGTGGGTGTTAAGGGGTAAATATACATCTATATGCATAAAGGTTAAAGTTTAATTTAGGAGAGAGGAGTAGATGAAGAAGTGTGAGGTGTGAAAAAATAAGAGAAAATGTATCTAGAGTGCAGCACTTTGATGATAAAATCTGAAATTTTAATTAAATTTAAACTGTGATTTAGAAAAATCTGTAAAAGATATCAAAAAGCGTATCCGCAGAGTTATATATCTTCACTTCCGTAGACCTGTTTAAAGTTTGAATGAAGTTTCTAGCTAGACGTATGATACAGTTATTAAGTTAGAAAGAGGAGTACATTTGAGACAGTTTGAGAAGCTTTTTAAGTTCATTTCACTGGGATTTTGGGGGACAGTTTTTAGGAGTTTTTGAGGGAACGGGGGTCCAATCAGTTTGAAACAACAAAGCAACCTAACACAGATCAGTTTGAAAGTTTCTTGAAATTTTGAAGTCAGTAGCTTAAACGTGCAAACCTTAGCCATCTAGGCAATGTTAATGTTCTGTTACAGTTACACTGTTATATAATGAAATGTATTAATTCAAAGAAATGCATTTATACTGACAAAACTTTTGTTGCATTTTGTTTTACTAGAAACATAAGAATAGACAGGACAGAACATAAATAGAACTGTGAAATCAAAATAAAGATGTGTTAAAATTGATTAATTTGTCTTCTTATTTTATTTGAAATGAGAAATACACCAAATACAAAAACTAATGACTCATGGCGCATAGTTCAGTGTCTAATCTAAATTTATTTAATATATTATCTTTATACATCGAAAATGTATCTTGAATTATGGCTTTCTGCAGTATAGAATGCACCTCCACCTGTTTCTGTGTGGCTTTTCAAATTATATGTGCCCCTTTTTCAATTTGAGCACCTGTCTCTCCAAAGGTCTCTGCACAGCATGTAAAGAACAATGTTATATAAACATTGAATTATATAAATTATTTAAATAATTCTGATCTAGAATGTGTCATTCCCTTTCAGTCGAAACACAGACGTATGATGATGTTTCGACTATGGGAACTCCTCTTCCGGGGGAGGGCGGTAAGGGGAAAATTAAATTGCGAGTGTAGGTGATAGCAATCATCTAAGAGCAGGACTCACCCTACGCTTATTCTATTTTCTTCCTCTGAGCGAATGACGGTTCCCTCTATTTTGATGCTTTCTCAAGCTGAAAATATCAAGGTTGCTTACCTCAGCGCAAGGTGTAGCTGTGCTCACCCAGAGAGCTAAAGCCACCAAACCTCAGATTCTTCAGCAAGAGTCTGTCCAGAGTTTCCAGCAGTTCTGTCATCGATTTGTCTATTTTCACGACACAATGAGCAAAACCTGTTTTACTCCTGGCTGTGATGGATTATCTTGTAAGAAGACTGTGACGAGAAATGCACCTGCGCTGCTCTCGTGAAGTGAGAATATGGGTGTTTGCACTGCAATGCTCTACCTTGCTGCACACTGAGGTACAGGAAGGACCTTTTCGAGGAAGAGGACACCGAAGCTTCTCTCTTCTCTTGCTGTCTCTCGCCCCTGTAATTCTAGAGGGCCGTGTCCTTCCTGCGCTCTGGGGTTCCCTGGGTAAGGGGGAATTCCGGTTGCTTGGTTGTGACCACGGATGCCTCTTGGACAAGTTGGGGCGCCATGTGCGGGTCTCATCTAGAGTCTGGTACCTGGACCAGATGCCTATCTACAGTCATCAACAGTCTCGAGCTAGTTGCAGTGATACTGGCATTGCGGTGCTTTTCACTTCTGCTTCAGTGTCACATGCTTGTCAGGACGGACAGCACGGCGGTAGTTGCTTACATCAACTCTCAAGAAGGTGTTTGCTCCCACTATCTGCACTACTTCGCCCAACGACTGCTCCTGTGGAGTCAGAGCAGGTTTCTGTCTCTCAAGGGTGTTTATATTCTCAGCACTTAAAAACACGATCGCGGAGTCGCTGTCCAGGTTCAAACCCGCATCAGGAGAATGGCGACTCCACCCCCTGGCTGTCCAGCAAATCTGGGACAACTTCGTAGAGGACACATAGCCTCCAGCAAGAACACCCATTGCCAGCTTTACTACTCCCTGTCCCTGGCTCCTCTCAGGACAGACGCGCTGGCACACCGCTGGCCCAGGAAGAAAAATCTGTATGCATTTCCCCCAGTAAGCCTCCTTGCACAGCACGGGTTCTGTGCAAGGTCCGGGAGGACGAGCATGAGTTGCCTCTTGTTGCGCCTATGTGGCCCAACAAAGCATGGTTTTCTGGCCGATCCCCCTGAGACGGGATCTCCTTACTCAGGGGGGGATTCAGGCACCCGCGGCTGGATCTTTGGGCCCTACACGTATGGCATATCCATCCACGGAGGACCCCCATCCTCTTCCACCCTCCGTGGGGAACACGTTGGACCATGTTTAGCCCCCACTACGAGTGTGCGTTACGCGAGGAAGTGGGGTCGGTTCGTTGAATGGTGATCTTCTCTTTAGGAAGACCCCAGGACTTGTCTTATCAGAGTTGTGCTGACCTTACTCCAGGAAGGGTTTGATCAGAGGATGTCCCCTTCGTCTGTTAAGCTCTTTGCTGCAGCGATTTCCACCTTCCACCTGTTGGTCGAAGGGAAATCAGTCGGCAGCCACAAACTTATGCTGAGATTCCTCCAAGGGGCTAAATGTTCCTTGCGTGGGCTGAGAATGTCCCCTTTTGAGCATCTGGCCTTGACAGATCTCCGTGCCCTCTCTTTGAAGATGTCACTTCTGTTGGCCCTGGCTTCGCTCAAAATGTGGAGACCTCTAGGCAGTGTCCACCAATGAAACCTCCCTGAAATTTGGCCCTTAGGTCTCCCTGGTCATTATCAGGCCCAGGCTCAGATTCGTCCCCTCTGTCCCCTTCCAGGATCAGACGGTGACCCTGCAAACCCTGCCCCGGGAGGAGGGAGACCTAGCCCAGGGTGTTCTCTACCCAGTTTGTGCCAATACTGAGGCCTCTGGTCTCAAGAGGCCTGGCTTTGGCCGAGTCTCTCAGGAATAGGATGTGCATGCCCTGCGGTTCCTAGTCCTCTGGGAAGGAACCTTCTTTCACAACCTCCTTCTGGCGGTGCGGTGAACTTTTTCCTGCCCCCATTCAGCATCTGACTGAGCGTAACAGTCGTCTTTGCTAAGTTCTGTATGCTGGCTTTTGGTGAGGACTCGAGTCTGGACTTAGGGGCTCCCCTACTTGGGTGTCCCGGTCTGTGTAATCTATCACCCCTTCCTGGCGGAACAATGCTCGCGGGTAGCCTTCTTCAGGTCTCGATGCGGGCCCCACGCACTCCTTCTGGTCGCCCCACGTTAGTGGCATGCTGCAACACTCCCTACAATAGATGATTCTGGGCTAAGGGGCAGAAGGAGTTTCCCAATCAGGCGCCTTGACTAATACCTAACCTTCACAGCTTAGAGTCTGCTGAACTGGATAAACTTTGAGGCATGGCTCTTTCAAGGGGTTCCCAGAGTCGTAATATCGGCATACGTCTGCGTTTCAACTGAAAGGGAACATTCCCTCATTCTCTGAAGGAGGGAACGCAGACATATCCCTGGCCATGCATCTCAAGTTGCTGATCTGAGGTGCCATGAGGTAAGAGGTTTCGGCTCCTCGGAAGAAGCAGAATCAGCGTAGGGTGAGCCCTGCTTTAATAGAGCAGTAGATTGCTGTCACCTACACTCACAAATTAATTTGCCCATTGTATTTCGGTACCGCCCTCCCATGGAAGGGGAGTTCCCATAGTCAAAACTTCGACATTCGTCTGCAATCCCTCCTTCAGGGAACGGGGGTTACGAAGGTAGCCTAGATGTTTTAATTTGAACAGTATATTTGATGACATAACAGCACATAAAACTTTTCCATCTTGTCTATGTAAGCTGCTGAGTGTGACTTATGAAGACAAAATTACAGTAAACCATAGCTCACCCGTTTATGATCATTGGATGTGTGGGTGCAGCCTGTGTAGTTAGTCCATGTTCTGTTACTCTCTGGATGAACAAACCAGTGGCCTGATTTTGTACAAATCTTTGTTGCCATTTCTGACAGAACACAGGTTGGGAAATGGTTAGTCAGATGCTTTTGTGTGTTTATTGAGTGAAAAAAAGCATTTGAACCCTTTCTGATTTTATACATTTTCCCAAAGACAAAGAAAGTACCAGTTCATAAAGAGAGCTTATTTAAACAGTGAGAGACAGAATAATACATTAGAAAATGTTAAAAATTGATTTGCACTTGTTCAAAACAAATCTTACAAAAGGGAAAATTATGCATGTATCATTGTGCAGGTGTAGGTGATTTGACATCAATCAGCTGATTATTAAAGCCCAGTGAAACCTACCCTTATTCTGAGTGTGTGTCTCTCTACTTCAACACTAAATGCTGACAGTTGCCTTACCTTGCACTGCAGTACAGTTTTTTTTTTCCCAGATAGCGCATCGACAGTATTGCAGCCCCTCTGATCATTTTAATACCAAGGCGTATATTGAGGCGCACACTGGAGCACTCAAGGTCCTTTATCGAAGCAGAGACCACCAGGACTCGGTCTAGCCTCCCCTGAGGCTTCCAAGGATGATTCAGTTCGGAGCGGCAAAACCTCTCGCCATCCCAATCATCTAATGTGCATACCGTCTGGTTGTACGGGCAATTTGAGTAGTGCTCCAGCATTGCCTGGGTCCTTAAATGACCCTGTTGACATTCTATCCCTTGAGGCACCAGAAGGGGTGCAATCTTCTCAGTCTTCAGATTCAGGTCTGCCATCCTCGTGGTTGCATGTACTGACTCTGAGCTGGAAATGTCTGAGATGCTTTGAAAGCTGCACTGGAGATCAGATTGATTGTTGGGATGGCGTCTGGACACTGTGTACCTCTTGTGCCTTTCGTCTTTGGGGTGCATTAGGAGCTCACAAAAAACTGGCAGGCTCCACTGTCTGCCAGGGGTTCAAGTGATTTGCCTTGCAGCCTCGCCTGATTGTCTTTTCCGAAGCTCTAAAGTTGTCCTCAACCCTGATGGTGAAAGCCAATTTGGCTGCCGAGGGTCTGGACGAACTAATCGTAGGAGGTGTGGACTCTGTCCACTCCAGAACCCCCCTGCTAGACCTAGAGTTTGGTGCTTCTCAACCTCCAAGCAGCAGTTAGCCCACTGGATTGTGGAGGCTATCCAGCATGCTTACCAGGTTTGTGATAACCACGCCCTCTCCAGCTGAGGGCCCACTCCACTCGCGGCATATCTGCCTCATGGGGATTAACTAAAGGGCTCTTAACTTCCAACATATGCAAAGCTGCAGGCTTATCTACACCCAACACCTTCATTACCTTCATTAATGTTGGCTCCATCTCCTCTGTGGTGTTGTTTGGTGGCAGTCACTAACGAGGAGATGGTGTGGGATTAGCTTGTGGTGACATTTGGAAAGTGTCTATCCGGGTTTTGCCCAAGAGATTGACACCAACAGAGCTAGGGTCCAGATGTGGTGATCTCTATGAGGCGCCCCTTTTCTTATGTACATCATTAAATTCCAGCCCTTCTAGGCGATCTCTGCGCACCCCTCCTAGCGGGTTGAGGGGAGCTCTCCTTCTGGTCACTCACTCACTAACCAAGGATAGCAACACTCTCCAGTGTTACGCAACTTCCCCAATATAATAGGGTAATCCCGGGCCAGGGGCAGAAGGAGCACCATTACAGGTTTGTATGACCATTGCTGCTAACCTTTTTTTAGTTCAACGTAGGCCTGTATGGAAGGACCATCAATCATCTTTACAACGCAATAAACTGATGAGAGTAACTGAAATGAAATGTCTTTGTTATTTGCATAACCCTTGTTCCCTGCTTTATGTATTCCCTTTCCCTTGACCTTAAGGTCTAAGGTGCTAAGAGGTAAGTGGGTTCGGCTCCTCAAAAAAAAACACAGAATGAGAGTTTAAAAACCCAGCTGATTGATAACAAATCACCTACGCCTGCACAATAAGTGCATCATAGCCCCTCTAAAATGGCAGATTCACTTATTGTCCCAGGTATCCTTCCCATCAGTTGTCTTTACATTGCAATAGTTCTCCATTCCCTTTTTCAGAGAACAGGGATTATGCAAGTAAACAAGACATTAATCTCCTTTAGTTTTGACCTCCATGCATCTAACCGCAATAATCAATAATCATGAAAATAGTCACGAAGCAGTCCAGGGTCACAGTATAAATGTTGCATATTCACAAAACCTTGCTAATGGTAGCTTTCATATTCAGATTTACTGTCAATGAAATAAATTCCAGAGACATATGTCGAGAGCCGACTGATGGGAACAATCTACCCGAGAGTGACTGTGTCCACCATATCAATGGGCAAATTGATTTGCAAGCATAGATGATTAGTAATCAGCCGAGTATATCATCACCCGAGTGAACGTGAACTGCTGGATACCACCCATTGCTCTGTTTAGAGCCCATGTTTGCATTTGTCAGAGTGAAAGATAATTTATATCGAATGAAATGCTTACAGAATCACTCCTGAGTGATTGTGAAATAATAGTCTTCAAAAATTCATAGTCGAATTTGAAGAAAAATATCAAGGTAAGTTTAAAATAATACACAAAACACAGCTGTTTCAGCTAACAGTTAGTTGGATTCTAGTAATAGGAAGTTCAGATCATTTTACGGACTAGGTTCTTTGAGTCACGTTCAGAAAAATTAACCAATCTTTTCTCGAGTTATTTTGTTCATTTTACTTAAATATCAATAAATGTTGTGTGTTAATCTACTAGCATTATATACACAGACACGAATTACACTACAAATAAGACAATTATAATGCTACATTTAAAATATATTATAAATATATTACTAAAGCCTACCTGGGTCTTTTAGTCTGGTTTACCTAACCTCTGATCTGTCTTTAGGTTTAAATCTCCTTTGTTCAACACATAATTACTTCTCTTTGATGTGAACGTGTGCAGTCCTTGGACTCAGTCCGGACTGGCTTCTTTAGCACTTTTTTCCGACGAGTCCGACTCCTATGGGTCCTTTCATTTGTACAAGGACTGCAAGAGAAATTACCTTACCTAAAGTAACCTGAACCCAAACTCGAACCTGACAAGTGTGTAATAACATATTCCAAGCCTATACAAATTAGGTACTTATATCAAGTTTGTTTGTCTTTCTTCCAATTTGAATATTGCTTGTATATTATAATTTTTCTTAAGCAGAACTGATACTTTAGTCTAATATATATGTATTCATACACAACATAATGTAAAATAAAACAGTAAAAAAGTTAACTCAAAAAGTTGATATAGGTTATAACAAAAACTTGTCATGTTCTAATTAATATAAAACTGAAGAATCAAAATTATTTATTTAGAATTATACTATGCTTGAATCACACAAGAAAGAGTTAAACCAATGGTTCAGCTGAAGGACAACTGTCCATCAAGTTTGTCACTGAGGGAATGATTTCACACCCAATCCCTGTGTATTTAACTCTAGGTAAGGGGGAGCGAGAAGCCTAGGTCAGTCATATATTAGCACTTCAAGAGAATAATGAGCACCAGAAAAAGGAGCAACATATGGACTAATTTTGGAGAAACTTCAGCCAGTGAAGCAAAATGCATGATCTGCAAAGAAGTGTTCTTCAACAAAAGGAGGAAGTACTTCTAATTTGAGAAGACACCTTAAAACCTCACATCCAACTGTGCTGTTAGCACAAGTTCGAACAGAGACTGCAGTTGATAGCCCTGCAGCAGCTGGAGCTGTTTCTACCACCAGCACTTTTGCTGGACCTTCAACATCTACAGCATATATTACATCAGCAGCATCCACCACCATCAGAGAAGCACTGAGGGCACGAAGGCCACAACAAACAACATTAAGCAGTTTTGTTACAAGACCAATGGATCCTCTAAGACAGATCAAGCTTGATGAAGCTCTTGTGAGGATGATTGCTTGCGACTTTCAGCCATTTTCCATTGTGGAGGATAAGGGCTTTAAGGAGTATTCACATATTCTCGAACCCATCAAACAGTCTAGCTAGCAGAAAAAACTTGTCTACAATCAATAATATCTCTGCTGTGTGTCTCACAACAGACTGATGGACATTTTTGAGTGTGACATGTCATTTCATAGAGGATTTCAGATGACCTTGTATCTTCTGGACTGGTTTCATTTCACTGACAGACACACGCTGCTCACCTGCCAGGAGAGCTGACAGGGGTCACAGATGAATGGGGGATGGGTGACAAAGTTTTAGCCTGTGACTCAGACAATGCCAGCAACATTGTTTCAGCCCTGAGAGATCATCTCCACTGGGACCACATATCTTGTTTTGCACACATGTTAAACATAATTGTCAAAGCTGCACTAAAGGAGGTACAACATATATTGCAGAGGGTGAAAACAATTGTGGAATACTTCCACAGAAGTACAGTTGCTTCAGAGAAGCTCAGGGCCACACAAAAACAGATGGGTCAAGAGACATTACGCTTAAAACAAGATGTGGCTACAAGGTGGAATTCATCATATCACATGAGGAAAAGATTCATTGAAGTAAAAGATCCAATAATCTCCACACTGGCACTAATTAATCCATCTCTGCCAATATTGCTACCAGAAGAATGGGAAATTTCCAAAGAACTTTTGGAAATATTTAAACCATTTGAGGAAGTCACCAATTAAAGTAAGTGCAGAAAAGTAAGTAGTTCAATATATTTGTTAAATTTGTTATTTTAAGGATCAATTATTTTTTTATAGCCTCACTTTTATCATGGAATTATGTGCAGCACTAATTTTGTTATATTTTAAATTATATATAAACATTTTTTAATTTTATAGATTTGTGACTGCCTCCAAAGTGATTTTGATGACAAGAGGCCTTCAGAGGATTGTTGCCCGATTTCAAAGAAATCCTTCAAGGTTTGACCCCATCAAAAAGCTTGTGGATTTTCTGATGTTAGAAATGATGAAAAGGTTTGGCAGAGTGGAACACAATGAGAAGCTTGCTGATGCTACTTGCCTGGACCCAAGATTCAAGAAGCAAGGTTTTGTCAGCCAACAGGCAGCAGAAGACACTGTGAAAAGGGTTACAGCAGCTGCAGCAGCTATTAACCCAAGTTCAACAAGTTGAGGAGGATACTTCTGAATCCGCTGCAAGTGCCAGTGTAGCGGCCATGTTTTAGGAGGATTTTGATAAGAGGGTAGTGTTACGATTCCTAGGGGATCGTATAGTTTTGTTAATATTATTTAGTATGTGTATTACACCGTGATTTTATTATTATTTTGCATGTTTTTGAACTTACACTTGTTTCCTTGTTTATGTTTATGTGTGAGTGGATTGGAGGTTTGAATGGAGACGGAGAGTTATCTGCCAATCATGAGAAGGGGCGGGCCTATAAAACGCTGCCGGCTCAACACACAGCTCCTCTCTCATCTGAAGTGTTCTCTGGCCAATGTGTTCTACGCCTCGTAAATCCTGCACGCTCGCTCATCCGCTCCGTCTCCCTGGACTCTCTCACTCTCTGGGAAACTTTTGATTTTGATTGGGAAACTTTTGAAACTTTTGATTTTGATTGGGTGATTTGATTTTCGAGTGAGTGAATCCTTTGTGAACCTCCCAGTTATATTATCTATTTGAGTTCCAGTGTGTGCAGCGTGCTTGTGTATGTGTGTGTGTGAATTTATTAGTGTTTATCTTGAAAAGTTTAGTCAAGTTTTATTTTAGTATTGTTTGGGGATTTAAGTAGCACTGTACATATGTGAAGCACCATTAATAAATGTTTGTTTGGAGTTCAGGTCTCTGTTAATGTTCCTCTTTAACCACTCAAAACACCACAACCAGACATTTCATTCTTATTTTATTACTTCTCACTGTGCGCACCCTGAGCCATCTGCTTACCATCCAATTTGGGGCGTAACAGTAGCAAGCTTGAGGCAACCTGCAACATCCTCCAAAACCTCAGATTCCATGATGGAAATGCGGCCCTACCTTACAGAGCCACTCTCACCCCGCACACCAGACCCCCTGGCCTGGTGGAAGAAACGCTCTCCAGTTTATAAAACTCTTTCAGAGGTCATGAAGGCAAGACTGCATTGTGACAGACTTTTTTCAAAAACTGGGCAAAGAAGAAACCTACTTAGCCCATCCAAGGTCCAGGAGCTTGTTTTTTTTTTATGCAAACTTGCCTGAAAACATGTTCTGAAAATATAACCTCATTGTGATATTTATTTTAGGATATTTTTTACTAGTTTATTTTTAAAATTTGTCAGTTTAGTGTTGATATGTTAATGTTATTTAGTTAGTTAATGTATCTTTTGAATCTTATTTATTTTTTATTTATTATTATTATATAGCTCTTTTGGCACAAACGTGTTATTTATTTTAAAACGTAATTATTTGTATAACTTTACAGCTTGTTTTGCACTTTAAAAGTCTTTTGTTATATAAGTATGTTTTGATTTATCTTTTTAAGGTTGTATTTAAAAACATTGTAAACATGTTAATTTGCCTAACATTGTGGCACGGTCACTTGGAAAGGGGGAGAGTACCACACTTACCTTCCTGCCAGCACCCAAAGTGTGAACAAAAAAACTCACCACAGTTGCACCCAAAGTGTTAGAGAAAGATCTCATGTCCTAGTGCACTTGTTTGGCCTGCAACACTTTGGTCCCACCGGCTCAAACCCTTGTCAGCTCGCCTGGGAGCCTGCCGGAAGCTTCCTGAGAACTGGTTGCTCTTTCAGCATTGTCATCTCTACAAGGTGTCATACTGAAATGCTTTCAGAGGCTCCTTTGGTATATAGCAGCTGAAACCTCAGTGATTCCACCCGGGCTCCTGCAGAGCTTCTACCTTGCCACACTAGTAAGTGGGGATGGTTTGTCGACTGATGTTGTTCACATCAAGAGGACCCTAGGACATGTTCCAGTGCTAACCTTTCTCCAAGATGGGTTTGATAGGGGACTGTTGGTTTACACCCTAATGGTTTACACTTTCTCCTTCCACTTCTTGGTTCAATGAAAATTGAAGTTGACAGTGAAATTTCTCCGGGGAGCTAGACGTCTGCGGCCTGCTAGGCCCCCCTAGATACCCCCTTGGGACCGCTCCGTTGTCCTATGGGGGCTATAGATGTTGCCTTTCCAGCCTCCCTGAAGACTCCCGCTGGCCTCTTTAAAGAGGGTGGGAGATCTCCAGGCGCTAGCCGCTGTTGAAACCTCCCTAGAATTTGGGCCAGAGAGCTCCCTGGTTCGTCCCCAAGGTCCCATCAGTTCCCTTATGGAGCCAGAAGGTGACCTTGCAAGCCCTGCCTCAGTAGGAGGCAGATTGAGCCCAGGGTTTGCTTTGTCCTGTAAGAGCTCTTGGGATCTACTGGCACAGAACTCAGGAGTTTTGTAACTATGAGCAGCTCTTCATATGCTTTGGAGGTCAGCACAGAGATTGTAGAGTTAGCTTACCAGGTGTGTGAGAAGCCCTGCCTTCTACAGCTGAAGGCCCATTCCACGCACCACATTGCGGCTTCATGAGCCTTGGCCTGGGGGCTGTCACTCACCGACATATGCAGAGCTGCAGGCTGGTCTACACCATGATACCTTCATCGGGTCCTATAACCTTGATTTCAACTCAATCACCTCTGCGGTACTGAGGGTGATGGGTGGTTGTGGCTAGCAGCACATTTCTTTCACAATAAAGGGCACTCTATTTTGACCCCCCCTTTGGTATCTGACTGAGTGGAGCAGTCAGTTCTGCCAGGTTCTGTATTTATGGTTTTCCATGAGGACTAGGGAAAAGTAGTGAACTAGGGTCTGGGTTTGGAGGCAGGTGCCCTCTGCCTGATGGTTTGTATGACCCCGTTCCATTTCCTCCCTTTTCTTTTGTTGGGCAAAAGATCATTCTCTGGCAGGATGATGATTTTTGCTGGTGGCCCTATTCAGGTCTCGACACGGTCTCCGTGCACACCTCCCCACCTCCATACAATTGCAATTCAATTTTCCCATTGATTTGGCAGACCCAGTCACTCTCAAGTAGATCGCTCCAATCAGTCGATTCCCGACAATCATCTCCATTCCCTCCTTAAGGAAACGGGGTTTATGCAAGTAACCTAGCCATTTCTCCTGCAAGCTTTATGATTTTTCAGCCTTAGTTTTTATGCGTCACTTATCTCATCGAACTCCCCTGACATTTTGCTTTTGTTGAACTTTAAAAGCAGACCACTTTTAGAAATCCACAACAACGACTCCATTAGACAAGGTCTTAAATCAAATTTTGTTTCACTTTATTATTAAGAGTAAAAGACAAAGTTGAGATTAAAATCAGTTAGTTGTGTCTATTTCTTGGTTTTGGCATCTTCTTGATGTTTTTTTGTGTGCTTGTTAACATATTTAAATCTATGCAAATTAGGCAGCAGACCTGTATGGATGCTAATTTTCACATTAATTTGGATGCACAAGGAAAATCTGTGCGGAAACCTGTTCTCTGTTTAGTATGAATTTATTAAACACGGTTAATACATAATAAACTAATTCTGGATTGTATATTAGGGATTATGTTGTGGAGACTAACTTGTTCCTGAGACCCTGCTTTGTTTCCTTGGCTATGTGTTTTGAGTCATCTTCCTACTGCAATACCTATCCACCCACCACCCATTTTCAACACTATGGTTTTTCTTCAGTCGTTCACTCTGCATTGGCCTCTATTAAAAGTGTTGAAGATCTCCAAATACTCTCTGCTGACAAAACCTGTCTACCATTTACAGTAGTATGTGATAAAATCCAGGCATGGATTTGTGGTGAAACTTCAATATTCAAGTGAGATCCCTGTGCTGTCCACCTCTACGTGGTTTGCACTTGTGCCCTGGCAGCTTTTTTTTTTGCTATTATGGAGGCAGCAGATATGAAAGGTTGTCTCCAAACAAAGGCTGACCCACTAGTTAGTGGGAAAAAGTCTTTAGTAGAATTTCATTCTGATTCTGATGCACTTTGAAAGGAGTTTCTACCTCCGTCTCCTGATATTATTTTTTTTTTCCTATTTGACGTTTCAAGAAAAGGTACTTCAAGAAAAGGATTCACATCTGAAAAGGTAAACTAAATTCCATAAAAATATGGAGTATACATTAGTTATTGTATTTGTCTCTTGGCATAAACAGCATTTTAGCTATCACCTTTAATGTCCAGAAATGTTGGTAAGACATTGCTAAAATAGTCAATGTTATCATTCAAATGTAATTTAATGAAGTGACAAAAATAATTTGTGCCCAAAAGATTTTGAAACAATTTTCGATTAACAATTTCTTCTCTTCCAAATTAGTCTCAAAGTATGTTTCAAGGTATTGAGAAATTCACACCTGTTACTTTCTTCTGTTTAGGATTCAGATGTGGATGTAGACCCGAGTGCAGTTGATGTTGGCCTGCTCACAGTTTTACCTGAAGAAATGCCTGCCCAAACTCCTCATGTCCTCAATGTCAACTCATTAAGGGCAATTATTCTGGAAGGAAACTTGTGTCAAAACTTGAACTTAAATTTACATATTAAATTTACTTGTAGCTAATTATTAACTTAACTTAGAATTTCTTCTAAAGTTTGCTTTGGAAAAAAAGCAAATCAGTTTCCAAAGTTTTTTTTAGTAAAGTGAACGAAGTTGAATTTACAGTGTTGAAGTATCCAATTCAAACCCTCGCGGTCTGACACTTTCTCCAAACAACTTAATACTCTAGAATCATACATTAGGTCCTTTCAACAATAAAGAGCTCTCATTGACCATCTAGGACCTTCTAAACCCATGCTAGAGCCCTTTGAACTCTTAAAAACTTACTGCCTAAGTGAATTTTACACCTTTAAAAAAATCAGCGCAAGGTAGCTCCTTTTAGGCCCTTAATGACTAAGCTAGGACCTTCTCATAACGTATTTCAATGCATTCTCATAGAATGATGCAATCTTTAGGTCCCTATCAGCCTGAAACCTCTATAAAACATCACCAAATTTCAGATTCGTGAGGTCCTACTGATCCTGGACCTTCCCTAGGGCCCTATGAATACCACATTGTTGATATTGTACCGGCTTGGAATCTTTACCAAACAACACCAAACATAAAGTTCATCTATGTTGACACTAACGGTCATGCTTGTGCTGTACCAGTCTGGCACCTTTACCAGATAACACCAGAAACTTCAGATTCAGGTTCTTAACTGGCACCCAAATTCATCGGTCCACTCACAATTACTAAGGTGATTAGTCCTGTCACAGTGTACTTACGTCTTCAGCAGTCCATGTCGTATTCTTTCTACGCAGAAGAGTTAGCTGCCTTGTCATATTTAGTCTTACCTTTATTTCTTGCCTTCCAGTCATGTCCAGTTCTACTTTGGTCGAGTCAGATCTGTTTTGCACATCCTGTCAGCCAGCTTTCCATCTCCTATTCACCATAGAAGACGGTGGTTGCTCGTAACCGGAGACTCTCCACAGCTCTCTTTTGTGGTCATTGTATGTGAGCTTTACCAGCCATTGTGGATAATTTTGGGCCAGTTTGCCAGGAGAGTCTCTTTTCCCGTTTCATGCCCCTTCATGCCAGTGGATGATTTTTTTTGCAATAAAACTCTTTGAGTTGCTTGCTTTAGGGACCACCTGTGCTTCTCTTAATTGCACCTAACACAGACTCTCACAACTTAAAAAATACAGCTTAAACTTTTCTTTTTTGAAGGCACTTACATGCTTAATTCATTGTTTCTCTAAATTACTTCTGAATTAATTCTGAATTAGTTCCCACTGTTCACAATAACCTACCACTGTCTGAGAGACCACAGGGATGATCAACAGGGATTTCAAATATATTGGTACCCCGAGATATGAATACTTTGAGTTACGAAACGTTCGAGATACGAAAGGTCTCGCGGAAAAGTTTTTGCTTCGAGATACGAAGAAAAATTTAAGATACAAACAACCACAAGCAGTTCTGCTCTATTATCCACTTGTTTAGTCTAACGTCGTGCTGTTCTTTCGGGTCCTGGCGCTCCTATCTCCCAGTGCAAAAAGGGTTTATTACACTTCAAATCACTTTTAATCAGTTTTAATTCGAGCAAAACATTATGTATAGATTACCAATAATGTGCTATAACAAATGTTAGAGTCAAGGTGTTGCTAAAAAGAAATAACGTGGAAAGTGCTGTTCTGTAGCACAAGTTAGAGAAACGTCTAGGTTACTTTCGTAACCCCCATTCCCTGAAGGAGGGAACGCAGGCGACGTTGAAGTTTCGACTATGGGAAATTCCGAGCCTTGGAGGGGTGGAGGCGAATTTTAATGGGCAAATTGATTTGCGAGTGTACTTGATTAGCAATCAACTGCTCTATAAGAGGAAAGCTTGCCTCTACACTCATTCTGCATTCGTTTGAGGAGCCGAACCCACTTACCTCTACGGCACCTCAGATCAGCGAATTGAGGTACATGGCCAGGGAAACGTCTGCGTTTCCTCCTTCAGGGAACTGGGGTAACAAAAGTAACCTACAAGTTCCCTTTAGGTCAAAATGCAGATGACTATGGGAAAAAAGTTTTGACTATGGGAACCCCTTTAAAGGGCTATGCCTCAGTCCATCCAGCTAGGCCAACTCTAAGCTGTGAAGGTTAGGTATTAGTCAGGCGCCTGACCGGGAATCTCCTTCTGCCCCCTAGCCAGAACAGAGTCTATTACGGGGTGAGTTGCACTCTGCTGTACAGCGCAGGGCAACCAGAAGGAGTACGGCCCTGATGTGGAACAAGGGCGCGCGGAAGCTTGCATTGAGACCTGAAGAGGGCTTCCCACAAGCAGATAAACGTATAGTGCCTGATGAAGGTTTTGGGTGTCGACCATCCCGCAGCTCTACATATGTCGGCGAGTGAGACCCCCTTAGCCAATGCCCACGAGGCGGTGATGCCATGGGTGGAATGGGCCCTCAGCTGCTTTAGAGGGCAGGGTACATCACTCGCCTGGTAAGCCAGCTGGATGGAGGTTTGACACAGCGTACCCCTTGTGCTGCCCACTGTAGTATATGAAGTATGAGTTACGAAACTCCCGGGCTCTGTCCAGATAGAGCCGAAGGGAGCGGACTGGACAGAGTGTACCCTGGGCTGGGTCTGCCTCCTCCCAGTGGGAAGAACACCACTCGACTAACCAACCCCACTTGCCTGTGTAGCTCAACCTCGTAGAGGGGGCTAACACATGCTTGAGAGTCCTTAATAACGTGGGCAGTAGAGGCTGGAGGTCCACCATAGCCGAGAGGTCTGGCCGCAGGTGCCTGAATCCCCCCCTGAGTGAGAGCAAGGAGAGTTCC
This sequence comes from Danionella cerebrum, assembly GCA_007224835.1. Classification (NCBI taxonomy): domain Eukaryota; kingdom Metazoa; phylum Chordata; class Actinopteri; order Cypriniformes; family Danionidae; genus Danionella; species Danionella cerebrum. The sequence goes on along the minus strand of SRMA01026552.1, from coordinate 350,886 downwards.
ACGAACCATTCTTTGTTGGGCCACATGGGCACAAGAAGAAGCAGCTTGAGTTCGTCCTCCCTTACTTTGCACAGTACCTGTGCTTATTGGGGGAAATGCGTACTGGCATTTCTACCTGGGCCAGCGGTGGCCATGCGTCTGTCCAGAGACGAGCCAGGGACAGGGAGTTTAAGAGCTGGCAGTGGGTGTTTTTGCGAGAGGCAAACAGATCTACGTATACCTTTCTGAAGATATCACAAATCTGCTGAACTCGGAACCCGAGAATGAAGCCATAGCTGAAACGGTCACATATGCAGGAACCCGAGTGGAATCACTGACACTGCAGCTGCCATATGCCCCTGGAGCCTCTGAAAATTCTTCCGTTTGACCGTCCGTCGATACAACGCTGCTGTGAGAGTGGACAGCAAGGCTCGAGTGCCGTGAGTCACACCCTCATGTTCTCGGAGTTCAGCTCTAAACCAAGAAAAACAGTCGCCTGTACCGGAGTAAGAGAAAGCAAAATGAGTGTAGAGGCAAGCTCTCCTCTTATAGAGCAGTTGATTGCTAATCATCTACACTCGCAAATCAGTTTTCCTGTTGAAATTCGACTTCGACGTCGTCTGCTATCCGTTCCACCTCCTCCGACACATCGCTTCACTAAAGGTAAAGTTTCACATTTGTGTATGTATTACGTATTTTGCTTGTGTTTTATTCTGTTTTATTATCATTTAACAATGGGTAGATTTAAGGATTGCAGAAATCTCTGGTTTTCCATTTTTTATCAACTTATACCGTTGTTTCTGAGAGCATGTAAAACTTGCTTCGAGATATGAACGCCACCCTGGAACGGATTAATTTTGTATCTCGGGGTACCACTGTACTTGTTTTCTCACACTATAGAATAACTTTATATGTGGTTGGGTGTGAGCCTCACCTGAGGTATCGAAGTCATTGTAGTATCCTGGACAGTGCTGGGCTGAAGTGACCCCTGCTTTCAAATCCTCCCAGCACAGCCATCCATCCCATGTCCGTTTACACATAGAGCCATCTGGAATTATTCACATTGATTTATAATAGTATCAATAAAGAGAGTGGTTATTATAAAAGATCTTGAACCTGAATGATGGTTAAAAGGTTTTTGTAAATGCTAACAGATTTTACTGCAATATAAAAATCTTCTGATTATAAAATTCCCACAACAAGAGCATTGTTGATGTTTACATTAAGTAATCTCTATTTCTATGAGTGATAGAGGGAGATTGTTTTTCTTGTTTCGCAGTAAAAATGTAAATGAAGGATAACTGTCTCCTAGTACATATTAAATAAAACACAAAGAGGAGTGAACTTAAAGGAGTTTAAAACTTAAAGGAGTTTCAGATGTGACTAGAAATGCCTTCACTTCAAGAAGCAGACAGACTTCAGCCTCTAGAACACGTGTCAAACTCAACGCCTGCGGGCCACATGTGGCCCGCCATGTAATATAATGTGGCCCGCAAGAACTTAAAAGTTTTGAGTGTCTAAAAAAAAACGAAAACAGAAAAAACTTCATTCCACAAAATGCCTTTGGACTTAACTAAAACTTTAGCTATGTGCTAGTGGAGAAATAATTGTGAATATAATGTTTATACTGTTTATAATAGCATAAGCATCACCTTAATTGTAGTAATAGGTTTATTAATGTTAGATTGTACTGTTTTTTTACTGTGTTCAGTCCGTGATTCTTCTTCCGCATTAGCGGAAGTATGTCTTTTCTTCCTTATTTCCTCGCATTCATCCGCCGTTTTTGGCACACTAAACTGTTAGATTTCAGTACCAAAACACTTGTAAATAGTGAAAGAAGATGTTTATACCATCGTCGAGAGCTCCTGTTAGTTGTGAAAAACAATCAGCAACAGCAGGGGGCGTGTCACCATCTCAATCACAGTCATTTGTAATAAACGTTTTTATACACAGGGTTTATTCCCAGCAATAATGTTTTTCAATATACATATAGTGTAATTTTTGACATTATACAATATCACTTTAAAACGGCTCTTGGTTCCAGCAACATATGGCTTCATTCATTTATTTTTATCTTTTGCTTAAGGTCTTCAGCTGGACAGGAACTAATCCACAATATTCCACAGCTGAAAAAAAAAAAAAAAACACCTGGACACCGGAAAGCCGTATTCAGACGTTTTGGGTTAGGTTTTAACTCATTGGGTTGAGGTTAATTTCTGTAATCTAAAAAATCTTGTTGCTGTACATTTCTAATTGTTTATAAAGAGAAATGTGATGAATCTTTTTTTTCAAATACTTTTTTTTACTTTTTTGTTATACACTGTTCTGAGCATTTCTAACATAAAAATAACAAATATTTGCAGATTTTGAAAGTTTTATTTCCTCTGAAAAGAAAAATGGCTAAAAAAATTATTCAAACACTATTTTCTTGGGGTTCGGTTCATTCAACTAAGATGGACATGGTGTGATGACATAAATTCCAAATGACTACAGGTATTTGTAAGCTGGCAGGAGTTGGATGGGAGTGGGAGTAATTTTGAGTGGAAGTGGGATGGGACCAGGAGTCAATTCTACAGGAGCGGGACAGGACGGGATTTATTTTTTTACTCTGGTCCAGGATTGGGATGTGATGGGATTTTTTTCTCTGGGAGTGGGATGGGACAGGAGTGAAAATCCACTCCAGTGTCATGCTCTAGTCCAGAGTTTCTTAACCTTTTTGACACTGGGGCCCAATTTTCCCCGTACAACGTGATTCAAGTAACTTGTTAATGTAAATAGCTCTTTTTTCTGTCTAATTTAAGTAGCTCTTTTTGTTCTGTTCTTTGCTTGGTGATTAACGTGAGAGACCTGAGTACTCTGTTGGTGAATTCTAGAATTTAGTTTTTCTCCCTTGGAGTGATTTTTATTAGTTCCTCATTATTAAACATTATTGATTTAACTTGAAGACTTTATTCACTTTTTTGTTTGTTGTGGAGCTGTTGTGGAGCTGTGTTTTTGGAAACTAAATAAATCCTCCAATTATCCAGAGAGACTTTTTGTTGGTTGCCTCATTTTGGATCCACTCTCACCTGTGGCCTAGTGGTTAAGCATTTGCCTGCCATCCACAAGACCCGAGTTCTAGCCCCAGCTCTGACAGAAATCACCAAGCCATAATGGATCCAGAGAAAACCAATACAGTGTTTGATGCCCTAGCTCAGCATGAATCGGCGGTTCAACGACATGAAGCTGCATTTATTTAGCAGGAGAGTTGTGACGAGAAGTGCTAGTATCTCCTCACCCCCTAGTTCCGGGCTCTTCATTTCCCTAATTTTTTCCTGGGGTAAAGAGCGACATTATCACAAGGCCCTGGTAGATTCTGGGGCAGCGGGTATTTTTATGCACTCAGATCTTGCTAATCACCCCCAGATTCCCACAGAACTTCTCAAGATTCCCCAGACAGTTACTGCTCTTGATGTTAGGGCCTGAGAGAGTTACCCATTGTACACAGCCCTTAACCGTCTCCATTCACCACCACCAAGAGAGGTCAAGTTTTTATCTCATTCACTCCCTTAAAGTACAAGATATTCTTGGACACCCATGGCTTCTTATGCACAATCCAGATGTTGACTGGTCATCTGGGGTCAAACTGGGTTGGAGAACTGTTTGTCATTCCTCCTGTCTTGTCCCAAGTTCTCAAGAGTTCCCTTCCGAGTCCCAAGAGCCTATTGACCTGTCTCAAGTCCCCTCCCAGTATCATAGTCTCAAGGCGGTTTTTAGTAAGGCAAGGGGTACGTCATCACCTCCTCATCGGTCGTTTGATTGTGCCATAGAGCTATTCCAAGGTGCCTCCCCTCCAAAGGGCAGAATTTTCTCTCTGTCCGCACCGGAGAGAGTAGCTATGGACACTTACATAGAGCAGTCACTTGCAGCTAGGATAATTCGTAGGTCCACCTCTCCTGCAGGTGCGGGCTTCTTTTTTGTGGGGAAGAAGGATGGAGGACTAAGGCAGTGTATCGATTATAGGAGCCTAAATAAGATCACCATACAAAATCGCTACCCGTTGCCCCTTATGGCTACCGCATTCGAACTTCTTCAAGAGGCCACAATCTTCACCAAGTTAGATCTTCGAAATGCTTATCATCTGGTGCGTATTAGGCAAGGGGATGAGTCTAAGACTGCATTTAACACTCTTACAGGCCACTATGAATATCTAGTGATGCCCTTTGGCCTTTCCAATTCCCCTGCAGTCTTCCAGGCTCTGATGAATGACACTCTCAGGGACATGCTGAACCAGTTTGTATTTGTCTACTTGGACAACATCTTAATATTCTCAAGACATGTTACTCATGTCAGGAGAGTGTTAAGCCGCTTACTGAATAATCACCTGTTAGTGAACCCTGAGAAATGCGAGTTCCACTTGTCCCAAGTTCAATTTCTTGGGTACCTAATCACTCCAGGTCACCTTGAAATGGATCCCAAGAAAGCCCAAGCAATTGCCTGACTGGCACATTGTTTACAATTGTTTCTATGCAACTGAATTGTCACTTAAATAAGTTAAAAATAATAAGTTATTTAACTTTAAGGAGTAGTTACATTTATTTTTCATTACATTGTTTTACATTTATAAGTTACATCTGGCCCTTTGAGGACAGCCATTATGCTAATGTTGCCCTCTGTGAAAAAAAGTTTGACACCCCTGCTCTAGAAGATTTATCTTAGTAACTCCACGGTATGTATTGTGGAATATTTGCATCAAGACATATTGTGCTACAGTTAATGCTATAAACCTAGGATTAAAAAAAATTCATTTTCATTTCTTTGTGTTCAGTAGGTAGAGATTTGAAAGACAGTGGGTAAGTAACTGACTTCTTGTGTTAATTCCTTGAAATTGTAAGTTGCGTTGGAGAAAAGCATCTGCCTAATGCAAAAATGTAAATATAGAATTTTTTATTGTTTTGAAATTTTGCCTCTTGTGGTAAAATGCTTTTCCATAAAATAATATTTGAATACTTAACTTACTTAATGGCAGTGGGTAGCACTGTGGCATTACAGTTACAAGGCTGGCGGTGTTCGAGGCTCGCCGGTGAGCTTCCTGGAAGGAGTTTGCATATTCTCCCCGTGCTTGCGTGGGTTTCCTCCAGGTACTCCATTTTTCCCCACATTCCCAAAAACATGCTGTTAGGTTAATTGAATTGCCCTTAGGTGGGAATGTGAGTTGCCCTGCTGACCTGTCCAGGGTGTACCCCTGTCTCTCGCGCTATGAGTGCTAGATATATGGGGTGCAGACCCCCATGACCCCGAAATGGGAATAAACGGGTTGGAAAATGAATGAATGAACTTATTCTAGTTTATATTTTTGATGATGGTGCAAACAAAATTTCCTCCTTTCTCCTTTTTCTGTTGAAGATGCTTCTAAATTCTCTATGCATATGTCCTCCATGGCTTCTGTAGTGTCTTTATGCAGCTCTTGGTGCATTGGAAGCACACGGAAGTCACTCTGAACCAGAACCAACAGCTGCTCTAAATAACTTCCTTGTCTAATATAAAACATTTTTCTATACTCTCACCAAGCGTCTTATTCACTCCATTGAATGACATCTGTGTGGTTTCTTGGCTGTGCCAGGTTCATTCTTTATATTATTGTTTTTTCATACGTTTGAAGTTGCTCTGAGGGTTTTATAATTCATTGCAAGTTTTCATTTTCAAGTGTTGAACTGTGTGCTCTTTGTGGAAGTTGCATATTTCACAATGAATAAGACACAATATTGTATTTCACAATTAATAAGTTAGATTAATCTATTTACCTTTGAATCAAATAAGGACATTTACATGTTTAAATTGTACTTTAAGGTTCAATTTCTTATGTGGGCATTCAAAATCTCTTTATATCAGTATAGTAAGTATTATAAGAATCCAACATTTAAGAATATTTTACTGTAGTATTTTAGCTACTCCATCCTCAACTTGATTTTTTAGAAAACAAAAACATACATTTAGTAAAATTGTGTTTTGAGCACATTTTGGGCGGCTACATAGTACATTTCCGCTTAGGGAACTCAATTGGCCAGCAGCAGCCCTTGGTCCAGGAATGACAATCCTCCCACAGAACATTCTGAAGGCAGCCTGAACAAACACCACTGACTCTCTGGTTGATTAGGTTTATACAGGTACGTCATGATGAGACGATTAAGTGACACTGGTAGCTCCAATTGAAACTCCCCCTGAAACTTGTTAATAAAACATCACTTTTTTTATTTTGATGGCAAAATTCTGCTGAGTGACACACCCATAAATGGTTTTCATTCAATCATCCTCATAAACAGCATTGAGTTCATGTCTCTTCAAGTCCTTTTGAACACATACACACTGAGATGGAGAAAAGGAACCTTCCTTTTAAAGAGGAGTTTCAAACTTTTTTAAGCAAAACCCAATGCATTTCATTTGTAATATTTAAATCCCAAAAGAGCTTAATGTAAGTATTCTAAAAACTGACCAAAGACCCTCAAGCAAGAGGTCAGTATATAGCTATTGATCACCAACAAGAAAGTTTCTGAGTAAAGAGGTCTCACCTGTTTTATTATGGTTGGTGTCTTTCATAATTTGTTGGTAACATTCAAACTGTGCGATCAGAATATTGTGGCGAGTGAAGTCCATTTCATGGGCATTCTTCTGTGCTGTACCTTCAGTGTTGTTCTCTGACACCACCACCACAAAAAACTATGAAATACCAAAAGAAGAATTTCTCAGTGACATCTGCTAATGGACAACAATGGCATTGACATCTTGTGTTTTATGCAGTTGTAGTATGGGAAAAAGTTAATAACTGTCTACATAAAAAACATACTGTATTAAAACTACTATGCAATGTTCTCTAATAATCAACAATCACTCTAAAACAATTACGCTGTTTTTTAGGATACGGTTTAATGGGAAATCTACCATGACTAGCTCAGGCTGTGTTTTGGAACACTGTAGCTGGTTAAGGCTGGTGAAAGCTGAATTTAACTGTTCAACCATTTCAAAACAGCTTTGACCCACCTAAACAAGCTAAAACTTGCTAAACTGTTCTCAAACACAGTTTAAAATGGTAATAATGATTTTACTTGATTTATTCTTAATACTGATCTTTGTTTGTATTGTATGTTTTACCAAAACCCTAGATGAATCAAAAATTCATCCATTCATCCATCCCAATCTACTGTGATCTCCAGTGCTTATATAAAGCAAAACCTACTGTATACCTTCAAGGTCACCAGCACATCACAGAGCCACATTCAGACATTTAGAACGTTCAAGTTTATCGTAAATATTGGACCTAAAGCAAGTTTTCAGTCTGGGGAGAAACTGGAGTACTTAAAAACCCAAACAAATACAGGGGGAGCATACAAATGATCTTTAAAAGGTTGATGCTTAGCCTGGCAAAGAGGCAGTGCTTCCCACTGAAACAACATGCAGCCATAAAACATCCATTTGTTCTGATACACCTAAATTGAAATTACTTTGAACGTTAGGAATTCAGTTTTTTAGAACTGACTAGAATTCTAGTTACAGAACATCAAAATCTCATTCTTAACACTACAATTAAGGACTTTATTTTCTGGTGAAAGTCCTGAGGTGTCACAGTTCTTCAGTTCAATTCTCCTCCTGCTTTTGCTGTACAAACAGACCTATTACCTGTGAGACCTAGCACATTTTCATTCGTTTGAAGGCCTCTACACATAGACCTGAATTTTCATTGCAAAGTTCGTGCTATGACGCGCCACGATATTAATCCAATGGCACCAACGGGATGTCACACATCGTTCAGAAATGCCTGCTGTATCTAAAATTTGATAATAAAGACACAAAGATTTGATGACAAAGGCACGTAGACAGAATCTGTGAGACAGATTAAATTTGCTGCGATCTCTGACTTCAGGACTCACTTCAGGAAAACATATGACCAGTGTTTGGCAAATTACTTCAGAATGTACTTAAATTACTGATTACTTATTCAAAGTCATTTGATTACTTTAATTGTCAAGTACTTAGTTACAATACTAATTACATTAGCCCAACCATCCCACTATAAAAACTAGATTTTAAAGTTTGCACGCAAACTTCTATGCTAGGTTGTGTTGGTACCATTAATACCTTTTTTTATGTTGTCAATTCCGCAAGAATAACGTAATCCAAACCTCATGTCTCTATTGTTCTCATAAGCTGAGATACAGATATGCCATATTGGTTGCTATGGTAACCAGTCTGGTTGCTATGGAATGATCTGTGACCTAATATAAGGTTCCTCGTGTCGATACAAGTAGAAGAACACAAACCCCATGCCTCTATGACTTTCCTAAGCTGAGATAGAGACGCGCCATATTGGTTGTTATGGTAACCAGTCTGGTTGCTATGGAGGGATCATAATGATATAATGTTTGAGCTGTCACTATGGATGAAACTTACCAACCCCCAGGACTCTAGCATTTTCCTAAGATAGAGATCTTTAACGGTTGCTATCAATTCGGTTGCTATGGTTAATAGTTTGATTGCTATGCAGGAGTCAGTGACATTATGTTGTAATCTAATTTCCACTTAGAATAATATAAAGCAACCCTCAGGTCTCTACTGTGTTCCATTTAAAAGATATTTGACATCAAAAGTTGTGTCAAAAAGTGGGTGTGGCTTAATGAAATTATGTTAATTCACAAGCAATGATTGGCTGAATAAGTGTTTGCTTCCTTAATGATAGTATGACTTTCCAGTGTCAACCAATTACAGAAGCTCTTTCACAATAGGAACCTATGGTATTCATGGCCCATTCATTTTAATGGGCCATGGAAAGTCAATGAAGACACTTTTGACCTATTTATTATGCAATCAGTGGCACCTGGACTAAACTGCTGCTTTTTTTGTTTTCTGACATCTCACTGAATCTCACAGAACTATGCTGCAAACAAATAAAGATTATAGAAGAACCGTACAGCATATCGAAATGATTCTTTAATGAAAAGAATGCTGTGAGGTTTTTGTGAAGGAGAATTTTGTGAAGGTTTGATTAAAATAAAAATATTTATGGCGAGCTAGAAATAGCCTTCGTATTGAGTTTTTGCGAAAAAACATTTTTAAAAAAACATACCTTGAACAATTAAGGATTATGAAAGAAGAAACAAACATATTGAAAAACTTCCTTCTCTGCAGGAATCAGAAGGTTTTAATGAAGAGAATGGCGTAAAGTTTGTGAAGCTGTGATAAAATTTGAATGATTTATGGCGAGTTAGAAATAGGCTTCGATTGAGATTTTTAACAGCAACTACCAGGATTTTTGAACAGAGGTGAATGGAACAATTATGTCCACTCCTTGTGGTTTAGGCCACCTGGAGTAAAAACCGTATGTCTTTTTAAACACGTAAAAAACACCAAATGAAAGAGGACAAAAATCTCTATCATTTACATATAAAATGTGTGTGTAAAGGTTAATTTTTAGTTAAGTAAACAGTGCAAGTATCAACAAGACTGAGCATACTCGAAGTTAGAGTGGGGTGATGTCATCACTACTCTAGGGCTCCCATCGAGAAAAATTTTGACGATTTTTGGGGAGATTTTCACGATTTTTAGGGAAACCGCTGGTCAAATCGGTCCAAAAAGACTTGTAGTTGGTTCCCTCTCTGCATCTAGCATCAGCTTGCTTTATGCCATGTCGAACTGCACATTAGAAGTACGTATCTGCTGACTCCCAAGCCCGTTCACTCTCATGGAACCAGTAGTCCACAGATGGGACATCCGAGAGTCCCCCTGTCCCATCCCTGTAATAGCCCAACACACACTGGAAAGGAGTGATGTTTGGCATACTCAGCCCAGGGAGGTAGGTGATCCATGTATCTTGTTGTTGGTGACAATAAGTTTGAAGAAAACGGGTTATTTCTTAAATTTTCCTCTCTGCTTGGCAATCACTCTGAGGATGGTAACCTGAGGAGAGGCTTACAGAGGTGTTCAGTACTGATACTTTGTGTCTGACTGAGGGTCCCAGCTCATTTCTTATGTCTTCAAAAGATGCGTTACAAAGGCTTCCGCGTGAATAAGGCTTCCGCTGTTTGGAAAGCAGAGGGGATCTTGCTCAACTGAATCAATTTACGTGCCTTTGAGAAGCAATCTACTACTACCAGAACAGTTATGTAGCCATTTGAGTTTGGGAGATCAGTGAGAAAATCTACACAGATATGGGACCTGGGGCGATATGGAAACTGCAATGGCCAGTTTTCCCTCTGGCAGTTGACGTGGAGTTATGGTTGTGGCACAGGTAGAGCAACCATGGACTAGCACACATAGGATCGCATTCTTGGCCACCACTATTTATGTTGAAGAATGGAGTGGGTTTGGTCAATGCCTAGATGTCCCGAACCGGGAGAAGTGAAGTGTTAAGGGAGTGTAATAGTGAAGTGCGAAGTGATGGGGGAACATAGACCTTCCCCTCTGGAACATTTGGTGGACTTGGGTAGAATTGCAGTGGTGATGTCATTGCCTAAGGAGAAGGAGATTGGGCACACAAACAGCTCACGAGAATGGTTTCTGTGCACTCAGTAAGTTCGTCCTGGTTATAAATCCTTGATAGTGCATCCGCTTTGGAATTTTTTTTGAGCCAGATTGATAAGGGATGGGAGAATTGGAACCGGTTGAAGAACAATGCCCATTGTGCCTGACGGGGATTGAGCCATTTAGCTTCTTGTATCTTCTGCAGGTTTTTATTATCACAAAGAAAGGATGCCTTGCCCCTCCAGCCAATGTCGCCACTCCTCCAGTGACAATTTAAAGGCCAGAAACTCGCTGTTACCCTGTTGTTATAATTCAGCTTCTTCAGTGCCTCAGGGAAAGAGGCACGTGGGTGTAGGAGTTCCAGACCTTTGAGATAGCACTGCTCTAACTCCTTGTGAGGAAGTGTCAACTTCCACAAGGAGTGGTAGTTCAGGATCAGGATGTCGAAGAGCTGGTGCAGTGTTAAAAAACGATCTTGAGGGTTTCAAATGCCTTTGTAGCCTCGGGATTCCAGGTCAGGGTTTCTGGAGTCCCCTTGAGAAGAGAATTGAGAGGTGCTTCAGGCTATGAAATGCATATAAAAATTTGCAAAGCCCAAAAAACGATGTAGCTCCTTAATAGTGGAGGGAATATGCCATTGAATTACTGCTTTTACCTTCTCTTAAACCATAAAGACATCCTGTGATGAAATTTGATAACCCAAAAACTGGATTGAAGTGCACTGAAATTCACATTTTTCTTGTTTAGTGAAAAGCCTATACTCTCTGAGGCGGTGAAGGGACAGCTTTAACATGGTGGTGGTGATCAGAGGGTGTGTTTGAATAAATCAGAATATCATCAATGAAATGATTAGAAATAAATGTTTAGAAATTTTACTGTTTGAGAGTTGAGTTTAGGGTAACCTATGCAGGGTCATAGCGAGCCGTCCTTTTTGGTGACAAGGAAAAACTAGAAGCAGCGGGTGAGATGGAGGGCTTCTTCTTCTTTTAGGGAGTTTAACTTCTGGAAAATCAGTGCGCAATCCCAAGGTTGATGTGGTGGAAGCTTAGCAGCTTTGGCTTTCCTGAACACATCATCATATGCCTGATATTCTAGAGTGAAGATTAGTGTAATGGTCAGTTGGAGAATCCTTCAAGTTAGTGGAACACACTGGAAAAGTTGGGTAAAATTGAGAGAAGCAGTGTTTAAAACACTCATTCCCCCACTGTTCAATTTTCCCTGACCTGGTCGTCCCAAAACAACATTTACATCATCTTCTTCCAGCCTCAATAGAGAAATCTTCTCTGTTTGCAGCCAACCAATCCTCAAAGTAAAATCAGGCACATGATTACGCATATTCCTTTTATTTAGTGGTTTACCCTGAATTGTATTAATTTAGTAATGTTTGTGGTATGGTAAACAAGGAAGGCCAAAGTAGGAAATTAGATGGGAAGACAAAATTACCAGAAGAGCCAGAATCAATTAACACTTGTACTCTAAGAACATGGCCATTATAGATGAGAGATGCTGAGAGTTTTAGCGGGTGAAACACGACAGAATTTATCTCAAGAGAACTCACTGGAGCTACAGTGGGACGAATGGGGCAGGTGTGGACAAAATGGTCAACTGCGCAACAGTAAGGGTAATTGGAAATTCATTGTTGCCTTTCTTGTTCTGACAGTCAATGTTGGTCCGTCTTCATGGATTCTGGAGCATGGAGAGCTTTCTGACTGATTGGGGTGAGTTGTGGATAGTTGGTAACTACAACTTGGAGAGGCAGAGAGATGTTGCGCGATCAATCTGGCTTTTGAGACTTTTGAGTTCTAATCCCATGGTATTGTCATATATAACCATCTGTCTGTGCGGTTCTGGATGAAGGCCTCTGACCCTGTGTTCACACTGGACATGAGTGACACAAGTAGGACGCATTGCATTTTTTGCATTTCGCAGCGCGAATGAGGCTAATCGTGCGAATGTCACGGTGCAAATGGAGCAAAGCTTGCGACGCAAATGAGGCGTCGAGAATCTAAGCTTCTCGCTCAAGTCTACATTTTTTAACTCTGGTGAAATTCAGCATTGTGTCAGCCAAACAGGAGCTTTCTCCAGCAGTGACGTGTTCTCATTCGTGCTGGAGAATCACAACAACAATGGAGGAGAAGCTAATACTAGCCGGGTGCGGTCACACAGAGTTGTATGACTCATCTAATTATTATTATAAAGACAGGAATAAAAAGGATCTTGCTAGGAAGAAAGTGAGTGAGGAGGTTAAAGAATCTGGTAAGTAAAAGGTTTTGCTAATCAACTTCAGGTGATCGATCTGGGGTCCTTGTTGTACCCAGAGGTGCGTTTAGGCAATAACTACCATGGTTGATCGTGCTTTTATTAAGTTAAATGTGTAAAAACAATTGTGTATTTATAAAGCAAAATATTTTACATTTATTTTTTTCTTCTTTATCAATTTAGATGTGTTGTGTCATTGGAGCAAATATATTTCCTTTTTCTTTAACCTTCATATGAGACTAATGGGGTTTGAGAGATCCTAAACAGCATGTCTGTCCAGAGAGAAGTGAAAGCAAAAATGTAATTTTGGCTCATTCACTGGGGAAGCTTGAAGTTTGTAGCGGCAGGAAGCAAAGGGTTTTTGTCTTGGCTTCTCTTGTTCTTGTTGTTTTTAGGTCCAATCTTCAGTCACGCTCAAGGGATGAAAGACCATGGTGTGAGATCCAAATTAAGATTTTTTTGAACAGAAACTTCCAAGAAAACAAAACAAAAAAAAAATGTAAAGGTTAAACTAAATTGTCTCAGTTCAAGTTGAAGATCATGCACAAGCAAGCCAGGGTTCTGTGAGGGAGTCTGGACAAGAATGGATTGAGGAAAGCAGCCTTAAATAGGGCTGAGGTGGGTAATTGGAGCAGGTGTTTGGTATTTTGGGAATATTGATCTTGAAGAAAGTTTACATGGTTGATTGGTTTCGGGAGGGGGACAGGAGGGATAACACAAAGTAACCTAGACATTTTGTGGGCATGCTTATAATGCATAGATGCAGTGAAATTCGCATCAGGAGAAGTGTGACTGGGGCTTCAGCTAGACAGACATACACTTGTGTTCATGAACATACAGGTCCTAAAAATTAGCATATTGTGATAAAGTTCATTATTTTCTGTATTGTACTGATAAACATTAGACTTTCATATAATTTTATTCATTTCCACACAACTGAAGTAGTTCAAGTACTGGGGCTCTGCAGGTGGAATAGAGTGCCTAAAGTTTGTCTCCTGAAAATTCTGCCAAGTGGCAGCAGTTGGCTGCAGTGACACGGGACAACAGGTCAGCCCAAAGAACCACAGAAAACAGCCGTCATCCAGCGGCAGCTCCCTAAGGAGTTGTTACTTTGTGTTGTTACAAGCCTTTTGTTGTTTTAATAGTGATGATTTTGGCATACAGCTCATGAAAACCTAAAAATCTCCAAAAAATTGCATAATTTATCCTACCAATAAAAGAGAAAAGTGTTTTTAATACAAAAAAAGTCAACCTTCAAATAATTATGTTCAGTTATGCACTCAATGCTTGGCTGGTAATCCTTTTTCAGAAATGACTGCTTCAATGCAGCATGGCATGGAGGCAAAAATTTGAGTCCAGTGGTGCTCATCTGTAGCCCAGATACACTACACTTCTGCACACGCCTGTACACGGTGGCTCTGGATGTTTCTACTCCAGACTCAGTCCATGTTTCTACTCCAGACCAAATGTCTAGAATGGGTCCTTCTCCACAATCTTCCTCTTCGGCCACATTTTTTTCTTCCCACTTCCCACCATTTTCCACTGAGGTGCCTTGATACAGCACTCAGACATTTCTTTCTTTGTCTTACCCCTTTGTCAGTGATGGTCTTCTGGACAACAGTCTTACCAATGATTGCGGTTTTGAATAATGAACCAGGCTGGGAGTTTTAAAAGCCTTAGGAATCTTTTGCATGTGTTTAGAATTAATTAGTTGATTTTTAGAATTTTACATTTTTAGTTTTAGAAAACCTTTACATGGCGGTTCAGTTGTGTGTAAATTAATCTGAAATATATGAAAGTCTAATGTTTATCAGTACATTACAGAAAATAATGAACTTTATCAATATGATCATTTTTTTAGAAGGACCTGTATGTTCATGGACACAAGTGCTTAATTTAGCACACAAAGTTGCACTGTCAAAGACTGAGTTAATGTTGAGATTGTGACATACCTGAGAAGTCACCAGCAGTAAGAGAAATGAGGTAATCCAGCATTTAAACATGGCTCCGTTTTTTTGCTTTTGTGTCTTGAATGAAATAAATAATCCAGCTGAAAGCAAATGCACAGTACAAGTAAATATAAACTCTATAAACATAAGTGTGTAAAACATGTTGTAGTTAAATACCCCTGCTTCAGTGAGTTCAAATGAAAGTACATAACTCAAATTTTTTACTAGTTACTAGTACTGCATATAATTAGTCACAGCAGCAGCTGGTGGTGGTGCATCCTAATGTAGTTTAACAAAACTAAGGGATATAAACCATTGACTTGTTCACCATGACAGCAATTAACCTGGTGCTGCAAACCATATTTGGAGACCATGAAATGCAACCAAGCATGCTGTCCAGGTAGGGGCCCTGGAGGCAGGAAGGGACCTGAGTTTAGGCACATTTGCTCAAGGCCACCACAGTCAGGGTTGTGGATTACTGGAAAAAATTTGATTTGTTTACATGCTAATCAAAAAAATCAATAAAACTTGTTAGGTGCAAGTAAGCAAGCAAACTCAAATGTGAGTTAACCAGATCAGGATCAGTTCAATCAAAATGTCAAATAATGAAGCCAGTCTCACTTGGAGGCAGTGGAGCACTGGAGCCAGCAACCAGAGGCCAGTAAGCCCAGTTCCAGCAACCACTGATATCCAGAGAAAAGGTCACACACTCGTGGTAACACAAAGTTCATTGCACACCAGACAGGACAAGACTTCAGACTGCCTATGAGAGGATGAGTCAGACAAGGTCAGATAGTAAACGAGAGGTAATGGTCAGAAAAAGAGTGAGAGGAGAGAGAATACAAGAATACATGTGTACTTGTGTGTGCATGCGTGCGTGGGTGTGTGTGTGTCTGTGTGTGTGAATGCATGTTGCTATATATAGTCAGCAGGGTTCATATAGTCATACAGGCCTGCTACATACATATATATGTAGCAGGCATGTATGACTATGACTGATAAACATAAATATTGCTTATATATGATTGCTTTGCTCTTGGTAGCAACAGACCTTATACACACTTTGCAGTGGGGTGTTGTTTGTACTGCTACTGACATGGAAACACCAAACGAATTCTATTTGAACATATTCCAAGTTATACCCTGCTTACTGCCATGTTTTAATAAAAAAAAAAGACATTTTAAATTATACATTCAAATAGAGTGGTACCTTGAGATATGAATGCTTCACATTACAAAAAAAAATTTAAATACGAAGGGTCTTTTTTTTCAGAAAAAATCAAGATACGAAAAACAGTGCAGAAACTTTGATCATTATTACACCAAAAATATGTCATAATCAACTTTAAATCAGTTATAAATCATTACGCATAGATTACCAATAATGTGCTCTAACAAAAGTTAGAGTCAAGGTGTTCTAAAAGAAATAACCGTTATAGTGTGGAATGTGCTGTTCTGTAGTGGAATGTGCTGTTCACAAGTTAGAGGAGAAACCCAGTGTGAAACAATGATGTCTTACCCTCAGCTTTCGAATCTGAACAGCAGCACTCTAACTTTTGTTATAACAAGGATCATACCTATGATCTCATTAGAAGCACTCTCTCCAGAATGATCTCTCAGAAACACTTTTCTCTGGTTTTCCATTTTATTTTTCAGAGAAGGTGGACCAAAAGCCTGCCTTTACTCCATCAGGAGGCTGACCATCATTACAAAAGTCAAGTTGACATCATTAAAAATGCATTACTTGTTTGTTCTTTGGCTCACTTGAAAACGATAACATCATAAATCAAGTTTGAAAGATCTTTAATAGCAAAACTCATTGTACCCTAATTTGTTCTATGTAGGGTATTACATGTGGGAAATCTATGAGCAGTCCCAAACCTCTTTAACATCTGCCTTGATTATGTTGTTATTTCCTCTTTAAATCAATACCCTTCACTATGGTCATGGCTACGGGGCTGAACTGTCATGTGATTTCTTTGTTCGGCCTCCAAACATTTCCTGCTTGGACTAGTATACGAAACCAGATTAATAGACTCTTATGTGGAAAATGTTTTATTTGGATTTGTCTCTAAAACTAACAACTTCCCAAAGTCCAGAAATAGAGAATTAGCCTAGGGTTGTTCTCTCATGCAATCTAACTATGGGAAATATGTGAGATGCATTTGGAGACAGTGGTGGACAAATTACACTGGGCAAGCCTAATGTGCACTGGAGATAGGCATAGGCAGACCCCTGTGACCCCAAAAAGGGAATAAGCGGGTTGGAAAATGAATAAATGAATGAATGTACTTAAGTATCATAAGTACTATGACTTTTTTACAGTTGACCTAAGTGTGCAAATATTTACCACATTTCCTTTTGAAAATATGTGGGTAAATGCAAGTTTCTGGGTTGCACAATGTCGTACTTGGTAGCACTGTAGCCTTTCAGTATAAGTTTCAAGGCTAGCAGTGGGTTTCTAGGAGGCATTTGCACATTCTTCCTGTGCAGTATAACACATACAACATAAAGCACAGGACTCTGTTAACATAATGGTTGTAATGATTTAAAGTGAATTCTTTACATAAATTATCTTGGCAAAGTAGGGACCAACCTCAATCTTTTTTTCTTTATCTGAGCAGCCCCTGACCCCTTTAAAAAAAAAAAAAAAAACATATAAACAATAAAAAATATTTTCATCTGATAACCATCTATTGTTGGTGTTTTTTTATGCTGCTGCTTTCAACATACAATTTCCGTTGAATGCCATTATTTACTTATTAGGGCCCGAGCACACCACCAAAGATGTGTGGCGAAGCCCTATTGTATTTCGAATGATTATTATTATTATTATTAATATTATTAGGGCCAGAGCATGCCACCAAAGGTGTGCGTCGAAGCCCTATTGTATTTCGAAAGATTTTTATTATTATTATTATTATTATTATTATTATTATTATTATTATTATTATTAGGGCCCTAATAATAGCCCAAGACTTCTTCCGCGTCATTCTGGCACATTCGGCGTGATCGTAGCATTAAAAATGACTCTGCAGCACTCCCTGGAAAAAATGGGGTCCTCTTGCCAGTTCAACCGACAGTGACCTCTAGTCAAGAACAAAAGTCTCTAAAGGTTTTTGCCAAATCATACAGGAAGTCCGCCTTTTTGAAAAAATCCAGCTATTTTGAAAAAACATGACCTTGCACTTAAACAAACTCATTCTAGGTGAAATGTCCAATCCAGCTGAAATTTGGTGTGGTTACTTGTAAGGCACTATGGACAAAAATGTATCAAAAGCACAGCAGTATGTCAAATGGTCTTTGGATGGCGCCCCCACGAATTTCACCCTTCAAAAATGTGCCAAAAATTGACATATTTTCACTATATCTCCGTTCAAGTTTATCCAATGGCCACAAAAACAGCCTGACATGATGAGACTAGCAGGTTGAATGGAATGATAGGCAGCATGATCTCTACAGCGACCCCTTGAATGTTACCACACTCATAGTTTTTGCTGTTTTGACCCCCTGAACATATTAGAAACCCCACCACATTTTGCCTAATACTCATGTTCAATAAATATGGTAATCTGACACTGTTGCCATGACTGCACCTCGGACAACAGCGTTGCAGCGCCTCCTTGAAAGTGAAAAAGCTAATCTCGCATTTTAACTAACTCCTCCTAGGAAAATTGCCAGATTGAGCTGAAAATTGGTCTAGTGACTTATAAAACAAAAGTTGCCAAAAACGCAGAAGTTCACATGGCCTTGGTGTGGCGCCATTACAAATTTGACCTTTCTCAAACGTATAGGGACAAATGTACTTGTTACTATACCTCTCACAATTTCATGGAATTATGAGCTTACCCCTCAAATTAAACTGATATGCTTACGTGATAATAAACTCACAGTGCCTCTTGCTGGCTGTATGAATTGCAAGGAAAATCAATGTATTTGTGGCTGTTTCTCTTCATTCTTCACTTGAAAATAAAATGTAGCATCATGACCCAGTGATTCGGAGCAGTTTAATAGCCTTGGTAGCTTTATGAATTGCGTTTTGGTGCACTTTTATGGCCAGTACAAAATAGCTCTTGACAAAAACAAGCGAAATAACAATAAAGGTCAGGGGGTGTTGGCTTTGGCTCCCACAGACGCATAGTACAACGGCCCACCCTTTGCTGCTGGCAAGCGATGATCATTTTGCTAACCAAAATCATGGTTATAGCGGTTTTGAACCCCTGAACATGTTAGAAAGTCAACCAAACCAGAAAAAGCTCATCTTGCATTTTAACGAAATCCTCCTAGGAAAACTGTCAGATCGAGCTGAAAATTGGTCTGGTGACTCTAAAGGCATAACGGACCAAAGTTATCAAAAACGGAGAAGATCGTCACAGGGTCTTGCTTGGGGCCATTATGAATTTTACCCTTGTCAAACGTATGGGGATACATGTACTTGTTCCCTTTCAGTCGGTTCCTGATACGTATGTCGGTAGGAAAACCGACTGATTGGGAATGAATTCCATGAGAGACCTTAGCCAAACTCTATATGACAGGCAAATTAATTTGCGGATGATTAGCAATCAGCTGGGTATAACCGGGTATGACCTACACTCATTCTACAATTTTCCTTCGGAGCAAACAGAGTGTCTCTCTCCCTCTCTACTTTAAAGCTACATTAAAGAGATTAGTAGGTTACTTACGTAGCATTCCAATGTTATACTCTGCTAGCCCAGATAGCAAGCCACCGTACGCTTCAGATTGCTTTCCTCCAGGATCGCAGCTGATCCAAAAGAGGAAGTGTTCGCAATGTTCTTGGTCACCGCAATCGTGTTCGTTTCTGAGGTGCCTATGCTGTCTGATTCTTCTTAAATTAAGGTCCTCCATGGTGTGCACCAGAGTGGTGGCAGCCAGTAGATCCTTCGGGTCTTGTGTTCCAACTCTGACTCTGCCCCTTCGGGTTGAGTTTAGCAGGAACGCACGGCCGGACCTCTGGTCCCTACATGTATAGCATATCCACCCACGGTGGACCCTAAGCCTCGACCACCTCTATGGTAAAATCTCTCTACCACGTGTTAGTGCCCTCTAGAGCTTGCTATGCTGGTAATGGGGTCAGTTCATCAAGTGTTACCCCTGGACATGCACATCTAATCGTGTTGACCTTTTTTCAGGGGGGATTTGATCGCGTACTGTCCCCTTCGTCCCTCAAGGTCTACCCCACTGCAATTTCTGGAAATCTGTCGGAAGCCACGAACTGACGTTGAGACCTCTCCATTGATCTCATTTGAGTAACCATGGTCAGCAGAGTATTGGGTCAGAGATGCTTTGATGCTCTATGCTTTGTATGCTGACAATACCTGCCTGGAAATTGACCCTGAAGTCTCCTGATTTTTTCATCAGGCCCATGGCCGGATTCATTTCCAACGTCCCATCGGTTCCCTTCTGGAACTGGTTGGTGACCTTGCAAACCCTGCGTCGGGAGCAGGCAGAACCAGCTAATCGAGCCCTTCAGATCTCCTGGACAGAACCTGTGAGTTCACAACTCTCAGCAGCTCTACATATGTTCAGGAGGCCAGCGTCGTGGGTCGTGGTCTCCAAGTAGCGGTTAGCCCACTGGATTGTGGTTGCTAGTCAGCTGCTTACTAGGGGTGTGAGACGCCCTGCTCTCTTCAATTGAGGGCCCACTCTATGTGCAGCAATTCGCTCCACGTTTTCTGGCTTACGGCCTCTCACTTACCGACATATTCAGAGCTACAGGCTGGTCAACACCCAATACCTGCATCAGGTTGATTGGGCTCTGTTCCCTCTGCGTTCCAGAGTGGCAGCAGTCACCCTTAGGGAACAGTGTGGGTGTGGCTTGAAGCACCATCCTTATCCAGAGAGGTACATGTTATGT
Source organism: Danionella cerebrum (assembly GCA_007224835.1). Taxonomy (NCBI): domain Eukaryota; kingdom Metazoa; phylum Chordata; class Actinopteri; order Cypriniformes; family Danionidae; genus Danionella; species Danionella cerebrum. The sequence continues at coordinate 330,333 of SRMA01026552.1, read as the reverse complement.
ATAAAACCCCCTGTTGGTTGTTCTTTTTTCCTCCCCCCTTCGGCATCTGATTCAGCGGAGCAGTCAGCTCAGCCAGGTTCTGTATGAGAGCTTTGCCTTTGGACCTGATCCAAACAGAACTAGGGTCCGGATTCGGGAGCCCCTCCCTTACCAGGCGGCTAGTATGACCCTGTTCCGTCACCATCCTTTAACATTAACAATCTGTAGATTAAAGGATTGAAGAAACCTAACTTGATTTTTGTCTGGTTTCCCATTTTTTATCAACTTATACGGTTGTTTCTGAGAGCCATTGCACAGATTAGACATTTAACTTGCTTCGAGATACCCTGGAATGGATTATGCAAGTTACAAAGGTAGTTACAAGAGATACAAAGGCGTAAACAGCAAGATAAACAGTGGTTTCGGTTCAAAAGAGGGTTTCTTTTTGTGAATTTATCAACTACTGCATACTGCTCCAGATAATCCTGCATTCTGAAGGAACCTGTTTTTTTCTGCTTCTACTCCTCCGGGAATGCAGGTCCTCAATTTGTTCTTGAGCACCGCCTATTGCTGCCTGTACCGGCTGAAGACATGTTAACAAACGAGCCAATCACAGCGTTTGACGCAATGCTTAAAAAAAAGTGGTCCCAAAAAATTATGCAGCGTTCTTTCCTGCTGGTGTATATAGTCCCAGTATAGTAATTTAGACGAAAGATTTACTGCATGCAGCCCCTGCGTTAAATAAATGCATAGGTGTTTAAAGGCCTTAAATCCTCATAAATACCGTATTTTTCGGCTCATAAGACGCACTTTTTCTTCCCCAAAACTGAGGGGGAAAAGTTGGTGCGTCTTATAGACCGAATGCAGAGCGCCGCGAAGTCCGGTCACGGCCGTATGAGAGGCGTAAGAGCTCCGGAGCTAGGCCGAAGCCGCGGCCATATTTGTACACCCATCGCTGCGCGCTGACGTCATCGCCCATCTCTGCCATAGCGCGGTCGTAACGAAAACGGGGAAAAAAACTACATTTCCCACAATGCCTTTGGCTTCCGCATCCATACTCACGAGCGAAACTACAGAGCTCAGCTGCCGTTTCTCACACATTCAACGCATTTGAGTGATCTCTCACGCTACAAACCCGATTTCTCACGCTAAAATACATTTCAAGATGTTTATCTGCGATTTTTTGAGCCTGACGATAAGATGATGATCGATCTGCATCGTCTTCAGTCTGTGAGGGTTTTTTTCCGCTAAACATTCACTTGGACAGTTTCACAAACTTGGACAGTTTGATCCTTCATTAATGGAGTTATGTGGGTTTTCATAAGCTGACAAAAATCAAAAGGATTTATATAACAGCAGGTGAACGTCAGGTGCACAGCGTGCACAGCGCTCTCTCTCTCTCTCTCTCTCGCTTGCGTGAGGAAAACAAAACACTCAATGACTGAAACTCAAACTCAAATCATCTCTCAACGGTACATCTCACACATGTACATACGAGATAACAAACGTAAGTAACGTGCTCTGCAACTGGGTAGTGTTCCTAACCAGGTAAAAGCGCATAAGGATCATATCTTAACACCATGCAACCGAATTGTCACTTAAATAAGCTATAAATAATGAGTTATTTAACATTAAGGAGTAGTTGCATTTATTTTACATTAAAATAATTATTAATTCATTATTAAATAATTATTATTTTACATCTGGGGGTGCCCAGATTCTTTTAAAGGTTTAAAAGGGGGCTCAACTAAAAAAGTTTGAGAACCACTGTATTATTACTAATGTGGGGGCAATGTTACTAGCTATTATTAGTAATGTAGTGACAATGTTACTGGCTATTACGGTATTACTAATGTGGGGGCAATGTTGCACTGGAACAGTGATGGTGATAACGAATGGTGGACTTTAGAATGATGAGTGGGGGCAAAGAAAAACATTACAGCCTTTTTTTTTGTTACTTTTACTGTTTACTGTCTGTTCATGTTACATGTTTGGCTGTTAACTTTTACACAGTTGATATAAAATATTTTACAAAAGTATTTGGTTCAGAATCTTTTTTTTCTAGATCTTCCTCTTTTAAAATTGGGTGCGTCTTATGTGCCGGTGCGTCTTATGAGCCGAAAAATACGGTAGTTCAAATATTTCAAAGGGAAGATAAGTATTTAAAAATAATAAAGATATATACAGTGGTACCCTGAGAAATGAAATTAATTTGTTCCAGGGTGGCTTTCGTATCTCGGACATTTCGTATTTGAAGCAAGTTTTATATATAAAATGGACTAATGCGTGCTATGGCTCTCAGACACTTTATAAGTTGATAAATTGACTGAGCGCTCTGCGGATTAATTCCGCACACTCAGAGCGCTTCTGAGAACGCGTTACAGGGTTTCTCTAACTTGCACTACAGAACAGCACTTTTTACACTTTGTATAAAGACCTTTCGTATCTCGAACATTGTGTAACAAGTACCACTGTAATTTAAAATACATATATATTAGTGGTGGGCATAGATTTTGTTTTTATCTCACTGTACTACTGGAATTAATCTAGATTAAAATGATTCATATAAATTCTACCAAAGGCATTCAGAATATGAATATGAAAAATAATTCCTTGTTTAAGAAAGGTCAATTAAACTGAAGCAGTTGCAAGGAATAATGGGTAAGAATAACACTGATTTATGGAAAATAATTGTTTCAGGGTTAAAGGTTTGTGCAGCAAACTTTATCATAGACTTTTTATAACGACAGCACTTCAATTTAAAAACACATGCAGTAGTGACCTGTGCAGCTGACGTTTTGTCTCTCATTCCAGCTTTAGGGAGAGACCAACAACTGTGCTCAACAAAACAGGATTTTGTATAACAATAATCTCGCTCTAATCTAAAACTGTGAGTGACTATGGTTACTATTTTTTTAGATTTTAAATAAAATCATGAAGAAAATAATTATTCAGATATTCATTGTTCCTATTGAATATTGTAAAGTGTAAACTTTACAGTAAGTTTAACATGATTTAGAGAAAATAACTTCACAATAATTAGAAACGTTGACAATTCTTAAAAACTACATTTTGAATATATAATTATTATGTGAGGAATATTGTAACTCATATACTCATAATATTATAACATTTGAAAGTGAGATCAGATCACAATTATATGTGTGATTAGCAATTAAACAGTTTCTTAACAAATTACGTATTTCATTTTTAAACTCACAAAGCCAATGACAACATAATATACTTGAGAGAAAAAATCCCATTTTCACCCGCGGAGTGCACACTAAATAAATAACAGGAGGAAAGCACAAAAATCATTACAATATTATTCTGTTTAATTTTAGAGTGTAAAAGTACAGTTTGAGGAAGTAAAGTTTGTCAAAGATTCTAGCAGTGAGTTTAAAGTTTTTAAACCATAAAATATTTATTAAACGATTCGCCTTACCTCTTTTGCTCGGTCGTCCCTCGTCGCAGTTTAGCTTATAGTTGCGAGACGTGATGAAGTGTGTGCTACTGAGAGAGAGAGGAAGAGAGAGGAAGAGAGAGAGAGAGAGAGAGAGAGAGAGAGAGAGAGAGAGAGAGAGAGAGAGAGAGAGAGACTTTAAACGACGGACAGACTAAAGATGAACCTGGTAGTGAAATGAAAAAAGCATTTGTGAAAAAAGAACTAAAAACGACAATAATTCTGAAAGCACGGCCATATAAAACCAGAAAAACGGGCAACTTCAACCACACTAACTGGGCTACGCCTATGGTAAAGGAATCAATTGTCATATAGCGCCTCCTGGTTTCCCAACTTTGAATAGCATTAGGACGAAAGTGTCAAAGTTGATGATTAATCGTGTAAAAATATTTCTGAAAAACATTTTGTGTTTAAAATTGAATTTGCTTTCATAGTTTACTCTCTCGATTTGTCCTGTATAGATAAGATGGCTGAACTGAATTGAAAAACAAAAGATACTACAGCAGATATCTGAGTAAAATGTTGATGACATGTAATAAAACAAATTACATAACACGCACGCACGCAAGTTTCTACCTAAAATTTGTATACTTAATTTTTTTTCTAGTAAGTAAAAGCTATTTACGTTGTAATTGCTCGTTGAGGGGAATTACGGTGAACACATATTAGCTGTGTCCCAATCCAGAAGTGTGCATCCTCCCGAGTGCGTATTTTAAGCCCATTTCGTAACCACAGTGCGCCAAGACCGAAGACCGTCTCATTTTGGCAAAACTCGAAGGGTCCTTAAAATGCACTCTAGACACCCGTGCCCACACACACTTTTTTTTAAATAAAGCACAGTATATTCAAGCTTTAAATGCTGGTAGTGACAGGCAAATTGTAAAACACATTTTTAATTTGAACATTATTTATTATTTTAAACATGATTGTTTTTAATATTATTTGTTGTAAACATTAACACATCTAGCCAACTAAATGTTAACTAAGTATTGGTGGATGCCATTATGTTTTAAGAAGCAAAGACGTTTATAAATCTTATGAAAACAGAATGAAGCTAGAAAGTCACACTGGTTTAAATTACACACAACATTAAATTGAAAATAATCCAAGAGGAAAATGTCACCAATGTAACTAAAACGAAAATACAGAGCATGTTTTAATACAATGTATTCAAAATAAAAATGACAAAAAGAAAGAAAGAAATATAACAATTAAAAATAAATCCTAAAACACTAGAAAATAATCACTTAAATAAAAGAATCACTTAAAGAAAAATATTAACGATACAAGAACGTTTCATTCATTCAATTCAGGATTCAAACTACTGATCCCGTCTACCAAGGGCTTTTGCATCCTTCAGAGGATCCTCCCAAGCCGCAGCCTTGGAGGCTGGATAGGAAGAACCCTCCGGAGGCTTTTAAAACTTGGATTGAGACACAGCTATAGCATAAAGCAGTAAACAATACCATTACTTCTGAAAAATATATCTTTAGAGCACAGGTTTTTGTAAAATATGGTTATACTCAAATTATTCTGTTTCAGAGGGTGGTATTTCATTTGATGAGCATGTTAAAATATTAGCAATATTAGCATTGACTGTAGCTGTGTCTCAATCCAGGTTTTAAAAGCCTTTCGAGGGTGCTTCCAACCCAGCCTTCTTCTTCTACTTCTTCGTGTTTCATTGTTTTATTTCTTTATTCATTCTTTGTCTTTATTTTTAATATATTGCATTCTGTTTTCATAAGTTTTATAAACTCCTTCATCTGCTTCTTAAAACAATGACATGACATGCACCAATATTTATTTCACATTTTGTTGGCTTTGTGTGTTACTGTTTTTAATGTCATGTTTTTAAAATAAAATATTCAAGTGTTTGTTGTGTTGATTTTGTTGAAAAAAAAAACGCAATACATTTTGGGATGTCTGAGGCCATGAAGGATGGTGCTTCCTTCGAACACGGGAAAGTAGAACGCATTTGAAGAGTGCAGTTGAAGGACCCTTCGAGTTTTGGCAAAATGAGACAGCATTAGCACAGCGTTATGACATAAGTGATCCTAAAATAGGTGCTCAGGAGGACGCACACTTCTGGATTGGGACACAGCTTATGAGGAAATGGCCTCTCTGTCATGTCATATTTATACCACAGGGAAGCAGGAAGTGATAAATTACTATTGCGTGCGCATGCATGCGTGGTCTATGGAGCAGAAATCAAGTACTGGATCTACTAAAGAACCCCAAAGAAAGGAATAACCAGCAGGAACCGTTAGAGTTTCTATCAAACTTATCGCTTATTAATATAAAGATGAGCACTTCTACGCACTTCTTTGCCAAATACCTTGTTTATGTGAAATACATTCAATGTTTCTGTTTGATGTTTGCATTAACTTGGTGTCAACAAATTGGTAATTTGTTTAAATGAATACAGAATTTCAATATGTATGTACAATAAGTAAAAATGCAGTAGTAAAATCTGTAATGTGATTATAATGTTGTAATGTGAATTGGAAATTGAAGTGATTTCGTGCAGGATAGAGAAAATCTAATCAGAAAGTTGTTCCAACATAACAAAATCTCATAATGTTACACTTTAATTGTAACTGAACGGCTTTGCTCTCAATATCATAAGAAGAACATTAAAACGTTTTCATCAGTTTATCAAAAAAGATTTTCAAAGCTTTTAATCTCAGGGAACCCATAAATTAGTAAGGAGATATGATGTCTACTTCAAATTTTGAAATACCAATAATAATCATTATCTGCAGCATAGTGGCGCAGTGGCTAGCAATGAGACCTTACATTTAGGTTGCTCACCAGTACCCTTCCTGGGATGAGTTTTAATGTTTTTGCAGTGCTTGCATGGGTTTTCTCTGGGTACTCAGGTTTCCCCCAAAATCCCCAAAACATGTGGTGTTAGGGTTAGACTCAAAAACTTCCCAGTGAGTCTCAAACTCTCCCCAGGGAGAAAATGCAGTCTTTTTTATAAACAGTGAATAAAAGAGACCTCATTTTAGCTGCTTTTGGCAACCTTTTTTTTTACCCATTCAACCCTAAATTTCAACGGATCATCACAGGGTCGAGCTGCAAATTTTAAGACCTCATCGAGGCAGCTGCGACCATGGGAACCCTATTACGAACAAATTTTAAGCGCTTTCTGCAGCCTTTTCACCCTTAAAATTAGTAAACGGTGGCTCTTTTTATCCCTTAAAAACACTAAACCTTGGCCGATTGTCTCCAAACTTTGCAGACATACTCGTGGGATCATTAAAAATTTTTAAGACCTCATTGAGGTAGCTGCACCATTCGGAAGCCCTCCTTTGCCACTCACTTCCTGATTTCTGCCTTATTTTTGCTCAAAACACTGTTTTGCTATCTGTTTCACACACGTTGCACCAAACTTCACCAAAACTCACACAACTTTTCATAACAACTTTGGGATGAGGTTTGATGAGCTGTTTGTGGCGGAACCCCACACCTCTGACTCCACTTCGGAGAGCTTTATACAGTCTTTTTATTCCTTAAAAATGCTAAACTTTGGTGGATCGTTTCAAATTTTTATGCACACCTTTGTGGGTTCATGGTGAAACTTTTGAGCCCTCGTCGAGGTACCTGCGCTATTCGGAAGTCCTGTTTTGCTGCTCACTTCCTGGTTCTGGCCTTCTGAGTGCTTCTGAGGCCATCTCAGGAAACTTTATCGATACGCTGATATGAAATTCTGAGTGTTTGGACTTTTTTAAGGCCACTTTGACCCCCAATCCTCATCCTGCCTGTGAAAATGAATGGGAGGTAGCCAAAGTTCTGCATGTCATACCTCATTGTGTCCCTTGACAGCATATTACAAGCTCAGGTGATCATCAAAACAAATTTTATGTGGGCTATGTGGGTTTGGATTTTTTTTCTCCCTAAATAATAACATTCATTTAAACACTGCATTTTGTGTTTACTTGTGTTATCTTTGACTAATATTAAAATGTCTTCGATGATCAGAAACATTTTGTGTGACAAACATGCAAAAGAATAAAAAGTAGGCAAACTAAAAAAACAGGAAGAGGGCAAATTGTTTTTCACACCACTGTGTATGTCTACTCCCCATCTGGGATCCATCATCTGTAATATAAATTACATTGTTATCCTGCATAGGTCATTAACTGTGTGTATGTATTTTTATACATCTATGTATGTGTGTGTAGGTATGCACAAATTTCTAGGTAGGTGATCTGTATATATGTGTGAAGTTATGTACAAATTGCAAAAACTGTACTGCACAAACTGTAACAAACTCATATTGTATGTTCAGGTAGGTATTCTTCCCACATTTGAATCTTTCCCCCTCACCTACATCTCTCATCCACCCCACCCTGTCCGTTTAACACCCTTCTGTCCTGGTGTAATTAATGCAAACTGTCCCATGGAAAAAACAAATATATAAATAAGTAACTAGATAAGTGCACTACTTCCATCCAGAGGAGGAAACACCAGTGGTGCTCATTCCCCAGGAGATAACAAAACTGGATAACAAAACAAACAAAGCACCTATTCTCCCATGTGGTGGCTTTTAAGCAGGACAGGACAAGGGCCAAAAAAAAGTTATTGTCGTGGGAGGAATAATGGTTTGTGGAAAAGCCCCGCCCACTCCGAGGGTCACCTGGTCACTCAGGGACCATTGACCTAAAAACCTTTTCAAAGTCATTGTATGTGGGAGGAATCATGGTTTGTCGACAAGCCCCGCCCACCTAGTGGTCATCCAAACTCAATGACCAATGAGGAAGCACTGACCTCAAAACCCCAAAATGGAGCAATCAAGGATCGTTGACCCCAGTACAGAGTCAGAAATCCTCTTTTGTCTCCTGCCTCACTGAACATTTGCAGTGCTTTTCAGCCTACTTCCTTCAATTACACTTGAAAAGAACCATACTTCCCTGCAACCGCTCTGCTTGCTGTGTATTCAACAGAAGACTTCTGTTGAAATACACCACAGTCACTAGAAATGTTGGAGACCCACTGAAGCTTTCATGGGCCTGTATTCACTCAGAAAACAGAGAAGTTTGAAAAAAATCGTGGTCTGTAATCACATCCAGTATGGGGGTGTGCGAGAAATCAGCAGGGTGGAAGGCAACACCAATAGTCACATCACATCTGAGTTCCTCAAGGCGAAGAAAATCAAGATACTTCAGGATTGGCCAGCCCAGTCTCCACACATCAACATCATTGAGCATGTCTGGGATAGCATAAAAGAGAAAGCAAGGGGGGAGTAACCAGACAGTATTGATGAAAGGCATGCAAGGCTGACTTTTTTTTACTATTCCTGATGTCTTCTGTAATGGATTCACACACTCTTTCGAGCTCAATAAAGTCATATAAGATATTACATTTGAATCTTAAAGCACCATTACTGAATTTGTTGACATATTTTTTTGATTTGCAGAAAATTTGTTCAATTTCTGTAAAACTCTCAAGTTGGCCAAATACCTTTATTTAACATGCACAAATAGTCAGATTACAAACCGTACTTAAAAGCATTATGCAAAGTCTCAATAGCCACTGTGTTAAGAAAAATATTTTACACTGGTGAAATGAACAACATAGCCTCAGTTACTTTTATAAACATTCAGCAGAATCAACTCATAAAAATCTCTGAACTCCATTCCATTCTTGATTAACAACTGCTGGTTGAAAACAGGAAGCTAGGTTACCTTTCATCCAATGTATGTAGAGTTATCGACTTTAGGAATGATCCCTGAAAGCTAGCTTAGAATCCTCAAACAATTTTGAACAGGCAAATGAGCACTTCTTAGTGCAGCAGTTGGTGATTAAATCATTAACTGCCTGGTATTTAACAGATTCTACATTTCACCAGTAACTCCGATCTTCAGGCTACGAAGTTAACTGAGAAAAACACTGGCCGCACAATGTCCGCTCTCTGGACGTGGTCTGTGGATGCAGCCAGGTGGCCTCTTTAGGGTTGCTGTGGATGACTTTGCATCAAGGTCTCCAAGATCAGGAAGCAAGCAGAGGGTCTGGGTGAGCTGATGGTTCTATAGTAAGAGGTGTGGTTCCAGGTCAGTTTGCCTGTCATTTAGTCTGGGAATCTCAGTGGGTCATCCGAACAAATCAGCAGAGCTACACAATTCAGTTTGTGCACTAACCCCCAAGGTTTTAAGGCATGGTTTATCCCCTGTCCCCCAGACAGGAGACTCACTCCTGTCGGAGGAGATTGCTGTCCTTTTATAAAGGAGCAGTGGAGCTGATCTCTCTAGCCGATGTGGAATGAGGGTTGTGCTCCTACACTAAGATCATCTGCATAGTCCCATTTGTCCGCGCCCATGGTCCCATTTGTCCCCATCCAGGTGGTGACCTTGCAAGCTCTGCCTCAGGAGGTGGCAGATCCAGTCCAGAGTTTGTGTTCTGTCAGGCTCTATGTGGATCGGACCTAAGGAGTTCAGCACCTCTCAGCAGCTCTTCTAATGTTTCGGCGGACAGCATCTGGGGCACTCTGTCCCCAAGCAGCTGCTAGCCCACTGGATTATGGAGGCTATCCAGGCTTGTACCTTACCAGGCTTGTCAGACTCCCAACTTTATGGGCGTTGATAAGAGGGTCAGAGGCATCTCACTTGCTGACATACGTAAAGCTGCAGGCAGTTCAACACCTTCACTAGGTAAGGGTAGGTCCATCTCCTCTGTGGTGCTGGGTGAAAACAGCAACCAGAGTAAGACAAAGGGGTGTTTTGGGATGTAACATAGAAAGTGTCACATCCTAAAGTTTTCCATACCCCGTTTTTAAATTTGGTATCGGGCTGTATGGAAGGACCTCGGGCATGGCCTTTTGAAGGGGTTCCCATAGTAGATCACTCAACATACAACAGAGTAAATGACTGAAAGGGAATGACTGAGGTTACTTGTGTAACCCCTGTTTCCTCCTTCATGCCATTGAGGTCATCGTGGGCTGGCCTCCTCAGAAAAATGACAGAATAAATGTAGGCTCCTGCTGGGGTAAAATACTGAAGTATATAAATACTGAAGTTAAACGAAGTACTTATTGGCCCATTCAACATTTTTTAAGAATTCTGAACACTCTTAGGATCCAATCCCATAGTCAATCGCAAAACATACATTTTTTTTCATACATAACAGTGGTTACGGAAGTAACATTAGACGATCTAATTGTAACTGAAATGAAACTGTTACAATTACATAAAATCAGGAACGTTCAATTCATGAGTTGACAATGTCTGGTTAAAATTTCTGAAGTAATATTTCACACAATACACATCATCACAAGAAACACCTATATGCTTGGTTTATGACCTGTAGGACTGTGCTATTAATATTAAACTCAGTGAGATGAACCATAACCAAATATGTTTAATGCTTTCGAACACTACATTCTTAGGCATGAAGACATGATTACACAATGAATGGCATGCATATGTGACTAGATATAATACATGTAACTACAGGGTGTTGAAACAGCATATAATTCTAAGCTTCTTTTTCTAAAAACACTTTTTGAATTTTACATTATGAAGCATTGTGTTAAAATATTTTATGAACTGATTTCTTTTGCTTTATGGCAGTTCTTTGCATTAAAACTCAATATTATAGATTTAAACAAATTAAAAACATTCTTCCAAGAGCATTATGACAGGTATTGTGCTCAAAGTGAAAATTAACTGTTAAAAACTGTTTTTGAAGATTTTTGTTCATCCTGATATGTTATAAGGCAATCTGATCAAAGGGGTTTTGACTAAAAAGTTTATTCAGAGCCATTTCCACATGTGCATTGGTATTGTTAAAACTTGTGGTCTTTTCACACTGACCAAGAAATTTTCTTCTGAAACCAAAATATTTGTATAATCAAAAGAGTAATTGATATCACTTTGTGACATTAAGGCCTTTACACATCAAGTACGATGTTACTGTGTTTTAAGTAGAAAGAATAATATATTTTGTAACAATACTTGCTTTGTGACCCCTTTTACAACAACGACTTCAACTACGGCATCTAGGTATATAACATTGATGAATGATTAGAAATTTTTATGGCTGCATATTGTATGAGACAAAAAATACAAGCCGTGCAATGACAATGAGCTGAATGAAAATCTGTGGATGGAGAATTGCTGAAGACCTTCCTTATGACCGTGGTGTGTGAGACAGGAAACTTATTGAATGGAAACGTAACACCTTAACCAGTCAATTATAATTTATAATATTTGGCTAAAGTAATCGACATGTTAAAACAAAGCATGAGCAGTTTAAAACTTAATAAACTATGTTTTGATGCACAATTATTTCAGTGTTTGATTGCTAATGTTTTAAAACCTACAGGTTGTGCGGTTCTCCTTTACAAGTCACACATATTTGTCTGATATTTAAAAGACTTGACAAAAATCTTTGCTAGGTGAGGAATGCATTTCTTGTTGCATGTCATTTCTCAAAACTGTGTCACATTATCGATTCACATTTGATGTGTATATAACAGTGTGTTTTAAATTGAGTCTGAAATATTTGCCTTTTTGTCTCGTTAGTTTGTATGAAGGTGGTGTAAAATTTGCCTGACAAAAAAATGGAGTTTTGGGTCTTTGCACTTTCCACATCCAGTGATTTTAGTGCATGTTTGTTGCTAAGTTTATTGCTAGTGGTGTGTGTCTCCAAATTTTACTAGAAGGCATAACATAAATAAATAAACCTAGAATCCGAGAGCTCTTTGACAAGGAGGTTGAACAGCCCTTCCTCTCCTTATCATCTCAGCATCAGATGCCTTCAATGTTTCCTTTTTATAGAAGTGAGATCACCAAAATCTTTCACTGCTTGAAAGATGGCACTTTGTATGTTGTAATTTTACACAAAACATACAAACATTTAAAAATGTTTTGTGGGCAAGGTGATGAAAAAAACCACAACAAAAGTTTCCAATATCAGTGTGCAATGACCTTGAAAATCACAAATCTTCAAACAATGTGGCATCAAGAGCATGTCAGTCCAGCCTGTGCCAATGCAATCATAGCTGTGTCGGTCAATCAGAAACCTTAAAAAGATTATTACTTGTACAGGCCAACTAAGAGCTGGTTTGTCTAAAAGCTGTCTGTAAACACGGTTTCAGTAAATCCTTAGCCTGAGTTTGCAGGAAATTTGATTTAAGTGGCATGGTAAATGCTGTAGTATTTAATAACCTGGTTATTGTGGACAGGGCCTCAGTTAGTGTTCGGCTTGGGGTTTCTCCTCCCTCATGTGACGAAATGTCTTTTTGTCTGGCTTTCTGTCCCGAATCTTTCGCAGTCTCCGAGGTGGAGAGGTAGACTTGGATTCACTGGAAGTGTCCCCTGCATCCATGTCATCTGGGATGTGAGGAATGGCTGCGCTGCTTCCTTCTAGGGTGTTCCTCAGGGACAAGTCCTCAGGACTCCCAATTTCACTGCTGCTCAAGTCTAGCTCAAGATTTCCACTAATTTTCGCCATGCTGGCACTTGAAGGTTCCTGACTTTTGTGTGGAGGCTGCTGAAGCTCATTCATGTCCACTCCAGAGTCTAAGCTTGTGTCATTGCTGCTACCTGGACGGTGTCTTCCCTGAAGATCGATTGCTGAGTGACGAACATGGGCCACTGGTTTTCCATCTAGAGATACAAACCAGGCACGAGGCGGGTGAATGGATGGCTTGCCTTTGGTAAGCTCCAATAAGGTTTGCTCAGAGATTCCCTGAAGTTCTCCTCGGAAAGGCCCCATTCCTGCTGCTTCATTCAAGGTTCCTGGGACGGACACAGATTCCAGGAGATGACTATAACGACCCCAAAGACCTGGGTTAGCAGCAGCACCCTGCGGTCCTTCCAATGCCTGCAGCTCATCACTGTCTTGCTGAGCAACTTTAGGTAAAGTCTGAGTAAAACTGTCCTTTAAGTTCCGTTCTGTCTGTGCTCCATGCTCCATGCCATTCCAGGGGAAAGTGGCAGCTCTGCCCCCAGAGGAGTCAGCTTGTCCTTGGGAATGGAAGAGTTCTGGGCCCTGCACAATTGCCACAGGCTGGTTATAAATGTGAAAAAGCTTGTCTTTGAGAGAGCCATTTTCTGCTGCAATCTGTTCCAATTTCTCCAGAAGCTTTGCCACTTCATCACTATTAATATAGAGATTAGACATCGGAGTTCTGAGGCTTTCAACAAGTCCAACGCTTTCCGCATATATGTTGTAATTGGCTTGGTGTCGTGGAGAGTCTGAGGCATCATGAGAAATGCCTCTTGCTGCCAGTGAACATGACCATTCCCCATTCTGAAAGAAAAGTTCTTGTGCCTCATCACAACTGGTGGAAGTAGTTTGGTCTTTCTTCAGTACAGTAAGTCTGCTGGAATTCCGTTGTCTTTGTCCAGCTTCCTGGTTTAAGTCTCTGTAAAACAAAATTGAACATTGAAATGTTCTTACACAAATATCCTTGAGTTGATACTGAATGTACTTTTGAAAACTAAACATCATACCTGCAATAAAATACTATCAAAGACAAAAATCCAATGACTACCACAAGAGTTCCTCCCAAGATACCAACCAGAAGGTATGTGTTATAGGCGATGAAATCTGTTGAGTTTACAAGTCCCATGTAACCTAGATATACACATAAATCTGGTAAGAAGGCTCCAGATCAACAAAGTACTGTACATTTGTGCTAGCCATGTCTACTGCTTTGCTTATTAAAGTGGGAATAGATTTTTATATCGAACCTGAAGATGGTAGGGGTGCAGCAATCCAGGTACCAAGATGACTGGCTGTATAGGTCCAGACTAGACCATTTTTCTCCATGCGAACTGTGCCTATTCCTTTTTTTACCCAGGAACCTGTAATAACACAAATATAAGTACTTCTCTTGGATTCTGTGTCCTTAAATGTTATGTTCCATGAATGTTTTTTTCTAATGTAACAATCCAATCTAGTGGCTATATTCAAGAAAAGTGGTTGCATTGTTGTAATTCTCAACCATCAACCCACAGCAAATTCATGGGTGGACGGCAGTACAAGAACTGAGTAATCAATGGTAATTTTTTTTTTTATAAAGAAAATAACAATTGAGTTTGATTTCATACTTTTAAGCTAAACCCACACTAAACCATCCATTAATAGTCCTGTATTTCAGTCCTACCCCATTCCCATCCCCTTTGTTTGGTGTGTGAGGAGAATATGTGATTTTCTTTGATTACATATATTTTTTTTTTTATTTGTCTGATGTGTGTGGCTTATTTGGGTGTCCCAATTCATATGGGTATATGTACAGCCCTCCACCATAGCACTTGGTTTAAGGTATCTTAGAAATAAGCACTAGAGCTATAGAATTAAATGAGATTTAGTGTGTCACAGACTCTGGAAGCAAGGTTTAACAAGGTATAACAGAAAATGCCTCTTTATTTAGATTGACCCCTGAAGATGCTAAAGCTAACTGTTATGTGATGTTATTTTTCATGTTTTTGTGACACCTGCTGGTGTGCTGCTTCAATAGCAACAAGAATATAACACACACATTCTTGGCTTCTTATTTGCTGTTCAAGATCATGTGTAATGGTAAGAAGTAAGGTTTCGTTTTTAGGTCATTTTCCATGCCCTCTGAAGCAGATCTAATGTTTCCTCGTGTAATCTTCGGAGAGGCTTTGCCTGTAAGTAATCAATGTTGGTTATGAATGTAACACAGATAAGCTTAGTTAGCAAACTATTTTAAGTTGGCATGTTAAACGTGTCTGTAATGCTAGTAGAACATTCTTCATGCTAGGCTCACGTTGAAAGTAAGGTGTGCTTTTAGAAGTTGAACTCTTTGTAATGAGACTTCTTTATGTGTGTTTTACAGTTTTGCATTGAAATTAAATAAATATAAGAATAGTGAAAACAAAGAAAGAAATAAAGGAATATAAATTGAGAAGTTTCCTTTCCTTCATGTTTTCGTTCCTTCATTCATAAGTGTACGCTATCTGTTTGCATTGTGCATGAGCAACACACAATTAGAACAGAATAATAACAATAAACCATGCTGCATTCAGAACAAAAGACAGTTGGAGGAGGAGGAGGGGGGAGAAAACCCTGAAAGTGCTGCAGTGATGTATAATATACTTCTATCTCAGACAATAAGGTTATTTATATTTTTTCAAAATAAATAAAAGATTCTGAAGTGCAAATCGTAAAATGGCTGGTAACATACTTAAAATCCTCCATAAGATGAATAAAGACACCATATCATCATTTTGAAAAGTTAATTATTTGGTAAAAAAAAGGTTTTAATTATCTTTTAATAAACATTTTCTTCAGATCTTTAAATGACTCTGTGATGAACTGTTTTATGAATTGTTCATTCGAAACTATTTTATGTGACGCAACCTGTGATGATTGGTAGTTCAAACCATCTGCAAATATTACTCATATATTATATAAAAAGTGCATTTAAAGTCAACAATACCATGGCGTTGCCTTATCAGTGTGAATCACGATGCGTGGAACTGAGAACTCAAATACGGGAGCTGAGGATAAAGTGCTTAGTTTTACAACACAATGGACACATGAGGGAGAGTGAGGAAAAATAAAGCCGCTGTAACTGTCAAGAAAAGCTGGAGTGCACACAAATACATAAACAAAACCCTGGGAAGAAGTCGTGCGAGTGTAACAGAATCTGTGTCTGAGGGCTCAGGACACTCCAAATCAAAAGCGATTGGAGCAGGATTCCTCTCAGTAGTAAACATCCAGTTACAAATACAGTGATACTTTGAGATATGAAATTAATCCATTCCAGAATGGTCTTCTAATCCCGAATTTTTTTGCATTTTGAAGATAGTTTCAGTCACCTACTTTTCTTCAACCAACTTTTCTTAAATCCCTTAATCTACACATTATTAATGTAAAAAATGATTATAAAACAGAATAAAATAATGTTATAAGTGAGGTGAAGTGATGTGAGTGAGGTGATGTGGCAAAGTGTCGGAGAAGGTGGAACGGATGGCAGAAAACAAAATGGCACTGTGTACGAAAGCTAACTTTCTCGAGATTTTTCTCGAATTACTAACACCAACACGAAACTAAGCACATGGGTAGACAGTACCGAAAGCGTGTGTGAAGGGATGGAAAGAGCAGTTCTGAGAAGGCGTAATGGGTATGATCTGTGCTATAACAAAAGTTAGAGTCAATGTGTCTCAAAACAAATAACGTTTTAAAAGTGGAAACTGCTCTTCCCAAACGAAAGCTAAATACATTTTTAAATAATCTGGAATTACCAAAACTATCAAATGAACAGGTAGAGAATTTAGAATCACCAATATCTTTTACCGAGCTTCATGAGGCTCTAGTCTACAGCAAATGCCACATAAAAAGGCACCAGGGCCGGATAGTTATTCAGCTGACTTCTACAGCAACTTTAGAACCTCTAGAACCTACCTTAAGCAGAATGGTGGATGAAATTAAGTCTGAAGGTAAAGTACCATCAAACATGAACTTAGCTTTTATAAGTTTACTCCTAAAACCAGGAAAGGACCCTACACTGCCATCAAGTTACAGACCAATCTCTCTTATAAATGTAGACTTAAAGATAATTGCAAAATAATATATGCAGACTAAATAACCAGAAAATTCCTAATAGCTACACTCCATAAATTTGGATTCGGTAACTCTTTTATAGAATGAATCCAAATACTTTACAGCTCTGCGAATGCGTCAGTTAGAACAAATGACCAAACTTCCAGTAGATTTAACCTTCACAGTTGAACCAGACAAGGCTGCCCACTCTTTCCCTCACTATTAGCTATCTTTATTGAACCACTGGCTCAAACAATTAGTCAAAACATTAAAATTACTGGAATAAGTACAAAAAATATACATCACAAAATAAGTCTTTACAAAGATGATGTGCTATTATTCCTCCTTCACCCACATCTCTCTCTTCCAGCTGTTATTAATGTTATTGAATCATTTTCATCTGTCTCTGAATACTCCATAAACTGTGTAAAATCAACAGTAATGCCACTCATAATGGTTTTTCAGAACACCTCCTCTTCTACCACGTTTAAATCGGGGGAATATTAAAAATTTGGTCACTGAATTTTCATCCAGGCTGTTAGATCTTGTACAACTATATACATATATATATATATATATATAGTCTCTAACCCAGGGGTTACTGTACTACATTACTTTTGTAACAAATGACTCCCAACACTTTTAAGCAAGTAGACTAAATAAACAGGTTTGTCTCGACATACAGTAAAATTAAATTCTGAGCAAAAATATAAAATAAGGTCACCTAAAATCAGATCAAAGGTCCACGCAGGAAGAGAGTCAGAGGGCCGAAGGTGGGTGTTGTAGGAGAGTGGTACCGTGAGCTGAATGGGTCCGCTGATCTCAACCTCCTCTCCACTGGAAACTACCTGGGCACTGATGATAGCCTGGGGGCTTAGCTTGATATTCCTGTACCCTGTCATCAATAATACAGCAAGATGGAGACCAATAGAAATGGTGATGATAAACTCCCCTTGCTCAATGATAGATGAAACAAACATAATTTGCATGCTTCCAGTAGAGATAATCTGGACTGAGACTGCTTACCTCCTCTGTTGTTGAGGTTGAGTGTAAAGAAATTTGAGTCTTTTTCTGCAGGGAGGGCTGGAGATGTCAGATAGGCTGAAAGCATGGAGATGCTCATGTTCTCAGACAGCTTCAGGAAACTTTTTGGGAACTGGACACTTGGTTGAAACGATAAACCTGCAGTGCATTTAAAAATGAAGGGACAACAGAATTAGGAATTTTTTTTACTTCTAAGAGCAAGGGGTGGTGGGAGTGGGGGTGGACCACAGCTCCAACCTTTTACAAGACGTTAATCAGAAGAAGCTACAATTATCTTATTTACTAAAGGTTTCAATGTGAGTATGCACATTGAATATGTTTTCGGAACCACGTGACTCAGATCTTTGATGGTGTAAACAGGAACAAACACATGTAGTCAGATATTTAGAGATTGGAATCAAGCCTTGTTATGTAGGAAATAAATGAGATCTACGCCAATGTGACTGTCAGGTAAACAGGAAAAAAAATTAAACATCATTAAACAAACAATAAACTAGGCAACTGAGACAAGCTGTTGTTTTATGTCTTCACCTGAGCAGTGTGTGTGGAAGCATGACAGCTTCAAATCACAACAAACAAAGAGGAGGAAAATGCCCCTTTTCTCCTTCTCTGCCTTAAACCAATGTAACTGCCAGGTTAACCAGGTTCCAAAGTTAAGGCAGGATTCATCAATGGACAATGTGAGGAGATCTCCGACCCTTAAGAGAAAGCAGAGGCCAAAGCTAGAAGGAGTGGGCTCACGGTGAAGGGAGTAGCTCAAACTCTGGCCAAGTCATCCCAGTGGGTAACGAGAGGGGCCTAGAGGGCCGTGGACATCTAGACCGCCAGAGGAATCTCGCGATACTGATACATAGAGGGCATACAAAGAGGGCCCAGTTTCTTTCTCCTTTCATTTCATCAGAAAAGGTCAAATAAATTCCCTAAAGACATTCCCATTGATCCACACAGAGGAGAGTAGATAACTAGATGTGCTGCATTCCTTTGAAGAACTCTTTGCGTCCCCATGATTCTCCCAACTGCTGTAATCTTAGCAGGACATGAGTACAGGTGCCTATCGTGGCAGCCGGAAAATGCCAGTTGTTGCAGAAGTCCCAAACCCACACATTCTCCCTACCACCCTTCTCCTGCAATGTTTTTCCTGTATTATGCCTATATGTGCTTGGGTGCAATGGTTTTTTTTAAACTTGCTCCAAACTGCCCTCCACACTAATAGGGCCCTTTTTTTAACAGTCTTTCCCATTGTATGCCCATTTCTCTGTTTTTCCTAGATGGCACACAGAATATTAGCCACGATCAGATTCTCTCTAGCCTTTTGTCTCTCTTTAATGGAGAGCATCCCTTGTACCACAACAAATTCCTTGTTTGTGTGCAAATGCACACTTGGCAATAAACATCTTTCTGATTTTGATTCTAAAATGCGGTGGGGGTTCCACAGCAAACAGCTAATCAAATCATTTGTCCCAAACCCTTGAGTGTGTGTGAGAAGTTTCGAGACGATCAGCCATCATTTACTATTTTTAAGGGTAAAAAGCTTGTAAAAACTGCAACAAAATTGCTCAAAATGGGGTTCCCAATGTCGCAGCTACTTAGATTTAAAGTTTCGTCTCGACCCCGGCGAGGATGAGTTTTGTAAGGATTCCTCAAAATTTAGATTTGAATAGGTAAAAAAGGTTGCTCAAAGCAGCTAAAATGAAGCCGCCGGACAGCGCAGCAACCTCACTGAGGTCTCTTTATTCCGTTTACATGGCTAAAATTTCATATAAAATAAGGCAAAGGAAATCAAAGTTTTTGGGAATAGGGGTGAAATTTCATGCATCATCATCTATTTTCAGGTGCCTGGGCCTTTCGGAAAGTCTTTTTACACCCCCCTTCCTCATAACGCCTATGACAATAAATGTGGAGGCATCGTACACTAAGAGCTCTCCGTGGCCCAAAATTCAGCAGGCAGCATCTGTGGGTCTCCCTGGATGGCCTATTAGTATATTGAGTGGCTCGTGGCTCAGGGCGATGAAACAAGCTGTTTTTTTCAGCTCCAGCACAAAGTTCTGAGCCACAAGACCCTCTGTTGCTCCGGCCGGCAGACGGAGGTGGAAAATTTTTGGTGAGATGTTTTCCACAAAACTCTGGGCACTTTGCAGACTACACTTGGACTACCGCCGGTTCGAATTTGGTGACCCTACGACCCAACAGTGAATGTGCCACCCGCATCCTATTTTGGTATTCCATAGGACTACAGGCCGAAATAAAGGACAAACAGATGCCAATTCCTGCAAAACTTTACACTGTGACTCGGGGAGCCGTCAAGACACCGTGGCTTGGACACCAGCATTATTTGCAGTTATTGCATGCAGCCGCCACCTATTACGCAGTTTCGCCCGGCGATTCGCAAATCTTTTTGTTGACCAGAAAAAATGTTGGCAAGCAGCCAGCTGGGCTGGATCATAGCCATTACATGTACCAAAATAGGATGCCGGGGGGATTGCAGGTATTTCGTGGACCACCCCATGTCATTCAAATAAAAAAATGCCTTCTCATGCCGTGAAGAATGATACCTCAATGAGGGAACTGTGATCTTCAAAACCTCTCCTAGACCCCCTCATTTTCAGAAAAACTCATATTGACCTTTTGACCTAAGTGAATTTTAAACATTTGAATAAAGAGCCATCATTTGCCTTAGTGGGACCTTCAGAACTCTTCCTAGAGCCCTTCGAACTCAGGTGTTTTGACCTACGTGAGTTTTATACCATGAAAAATACTTATAAATCAATGCTTTATACTCTACCATACATTATTAGGGGACTAAAAAGCAACTAATAAGCCCTCAAATATTTCAATATGTTTTTATAGAATGATCCAATGGTTTGGGCCCTCACGGCCTGACACTTTCTCCAAACATCCCAGGTTACAGAATTTCTGAAAACTGGGGACAACAGCGCACCGTACAGGGGTGTCCACGAACATTGACTCTCCCACGTGCATTGACTTTGAATGGGGTTTTGGGTTCAGTGCTTCCTCATTGGCTGCCAGGTCGGACTGACCACTGAGTGGGCGGGGCTGTCCACGAACCATGATTCCTCCCTCGTACAATGACTTTGAATGAGGTTTTGGGGTCAGTGCTTCCCCATTGGCCGCTCAGTCAGACTGAGCACTAGGGGTGGGCAGTCATTCAATGACTTAGAATGGGTTTTTTGGTTGATGGTCCCAGAGTGGTCGTTGATGGGTCAGGTGGGGTGGTATTATCACTTGATTCCTCCCATGTACAATGACTTTGAACTGGGGTTTTGGTAAATGGTCCCCAATGGGTCGGTGGTTGGTCGGGTGGGCGGGACATGTCCACGAACCATGATTCTTCCCACATACAATGACTTTGAATGGGATTTTGGGTCAATAGTCCCCAATGGGTCAGTGGTTGGTTGGGTGGGCGGGACATGTCCATGAACCATGATTCCTCCGACGTACAATGACTTTAAATGCTATTTTCGTTGGACGATCAGATGGGGTGGCAGAACTTTTAGGGCCATCCTCCTGCAAGCCCATGATATTAAATATTGCATCATTCTATGAAAATCCATTGAAATACGGTATGAGATGGGCTCCTGTAGGCCCTAGGAAGGTTCTAGCTGTGTTAATGTGGGCTTAAAACGATCTTCTTAGAGCTCTGATACTATACCCAGAGTAAAACACCCAAGTGTGTTTTGAAGAGTTCACAAGGCTCTAGCATGGGTTCTGAAGGTGCTAGAAGGGTCAATGAAGGCTCTTTATTCTTAGTAGGACAAAATGAATCTGAATCTAGAGTATTGAGTTGTTTGGGCAAAGTGTCAGGCCGTGAGGGCCCATATCACTGGATATTTCAATGAAAACCTGTTGAAATACAGTATGAGATGAGTTCCCGTAGGCCAGTGGTTCTCAAACTTTTTTGGTCGAGCCCCCCTTTAAACCTTTAAAAGAATCTGGCATTCTCATATCGAAGCCAAACTCGCAGCGCTGATTGGGCATCTCCTAACTTTGACAGGAGTGGGAGTTTTAGCTCAACACTACACCCAGTGGCTTAGATATTGACCTCCAGCATGTGTTGACTTACATAAAAAAATGAATGAAAATAAATACACGTGGGATCTCCGTATCTCGGCTACCGGTGAACATTTCGAGGTGAAACCTGGATATTTTGCCATCTGGGGAGAGCCCCGATCTGTGGCTAGAGTTTCATAGAAATTGGAAAAATTTGGGTCAGAAATTTGCCAAAAAGGAGCGGTTCCCGAAGGGATCGGTACCCTAACCGCTGGTTCCGTGCATCCACATCTACCGATGGGGTCACGTAAGAGTTTTGGAAAAAAAGTCAATGTATGTGGGAGGAATCATGGTTCGTGGATAGGCCCCATCACCGACCACTCAGGGGCCGTTGACCCAAAAACCCATTCAAAGTCATTTTATGAGGGAGGAATCATGGTTCCTGGACAGCTCTGCCCACCCCGGGGGTCACCTGACCCATCGCCGACCACTCAGGGACCATCGACCCAAAAACCCATTCCAAGTCATTGAACGTGGGAGGAATCATGGTTCGTGGACAGCCCTGAGGCTGAAAATGCAAAACTTTGACTTGGGCGACGGAAGTCGCTGAATCTTCGGGACCCCCTGATCGACGCACATGCAAAACATTGTTTGGCAAAAATCGTCTGGGGGCAGAGTGTGGCGTTCGCGAACCAGGATGCCATCTGTATTGACTTTACTGACTAGACGGGACGACCAGTTGCTTCCCAACTCTCACTTCCCTAATAGGTGGAAGGACACAGTGTTACCCACTGCACCACCATCCCGCCTGATGTTGGCAAATTATTATTATTATTATTATATATAACGATATTGCGAGGAAATCTTAGTGCAAGTAGTCCATTGGCAATGTTGGCAAATATTATTTTTATATATATTAGATACTAAAAATCAATATTACTCAAACTAAATTCAAGCAAAATAAACTTTTAAAATGAATTTTAGTAGACCTCAATAGAAAAAAATCAATTAATTATATTAATTTACTTACCAGATGTTTTACGAGTAATCAGAACAGTGTCGTCAAAGAGCCAGATGTTCCCTTGTGTTTGAGGGTGCAGGGACATTGTAATAACTGTAAATACTAGACAATAAACAATAAAACAGAGAGTTGAACCTTTTGGGGTGTGAACACAAACACACAGATAAACCAAAGCTATATTTCGTTTTTTTTTTTTTTTTAATTTTAAGCATTTGGCAGATGTTTTTATACAAAGCAACTTGAATCTAAAGGAATAAACACATGTAAATCCATTCAATGCTCTACTGTTGCACGTATATACTGATAAATATTCTGTGTGTAATGTACAGTATATTAGACATTCTACATGAAGGCATCCCTTCAGAACCCACATTTGGGGTTCTGCACTTACTAGGCATCTTGGAGGTTTTCCACAGCAGCTGGCTGAGCATATAACCCTCCATGCTGGCCACCAGGGTGAGGGTCAGGTTGAGCTGATAGGAAACATTCACCATGACCACCCCATTCTCCAAAGTCTGGCTGAAGTAAAGCTGAGATCCATTTAGGAAGACTCTCAGCAGAGCTCCAGTCAGAAATCTCTGGCTAGAAGCATCTTTAACCCAAACTTTCAATGTCAGGAGCGACACTTGAGACACTGGAAAGATCAGATTCGAGAAAATTAATCATAAATGACCATTGAAATGCATACTGGACATTTCAATCAAAGCAGAGGTACACCCTAGACAGGTCGCTAGTCCATCTCAGGGCAACATTAACTCAGACATTCACACCTAAGGGAAATTTTGGACTATTCAATTTTTTGGACTAACAGCCCGTTTTTGGGATTGTGGGGGCAACCAGTGTACCCAGAGGAAACCCACGCAAGCAGAACATGCAAACTCCTTCCTGCAAGGTCACAGATGAGCCTCAAAAGGACAATCTTATAACTGAAAGGCCACAGTGCTACTTTGGAATCGGTTTGAATTCCGTAGGTTAATTTCTATAATTAAAGGTATGTGAATACTCAAGTGAGCAGAAAATTCAACAAGGGTCTCTATAGTGCTTTATGCAAGAGACTAGCATAACAAATATTTCTGTCTGACGCTTATTTGACTTGACTTAGTTCGATGGAATTGATAGTGGTGGTATTGTGGCATTTAATTGTGTTGACACAAAGAGTCTTCTTCTTCTTTTACTTTTGGCTGTTCCCAGATTAGGGGTCGCCACAGCGAATCATCTGTTTCACTCTGTCCTCAGTATCCTCTACTTTTTCACCAATTAACTTTATGTCCTTTCAGCACATCCATATATCTTGTCCTTGGCCTTCCTCTTGACCTCTTGCCTGGCATCTCCATCTCCAACATCCTTCTACCAATATAACCACTATCCCTCCTCTGCACATGCCCAAACCATCTCAACCTGGCCTGTCTCACTTTGTCTCCAAAACAACCAATCTGAGCTGTCCCTCTGATGTGCTCGTTCCTAATCACTCCTAAACTGAACCTCAACATCCTCATCTCTGCTACTTCCATCTCTGCCTCTTGTCTCTTCCTCACTGCCACAGTCTCCATCCCATACATCATAGCTGCTCTCACTACTGTTCTGTACATCTTTCCTTTGATTCTTGCTGGCACACAACACCCCTAACACTTTTCTCCACCCACTCCAACTTGCCTGCACTCGTCTCTTCACCTCTTTTCCACACTTCCTGTCGAACTGGACAGTTGACCCCAAATACCTCAACTCCTGCACCTCTTTGACCTCAGCCTCCTGTAACCTCACTGTTCTACTTCCCTCTCTCTCGTTCAAAC